>CM055268.1:68192412-68673382 GCA_029237695.1 Conchocele bisecta
AACATTGATTGTGGATGTTTTTGATGATAAAAATGGAAAATAGAAAATAAACAGCAGACGACAAAATAAATAAGATAGCGGTCTAAGGGTTAATTCGCTGTGACTATAACTCAGCTATATTAACTACACTTCTAGCAAGTATAGAGTAAAACAAGTATGAAGCAGAAGTGAGCTTACTTGGTTTATATGGTGGTTGGTCCCATCTGTTGTCTGTTGTGTTACATTTGAGACTCCAGTAGGGTCTCACATTGTCCGGCCAGTTAAAGGGCTTGAGCTCATTGGTACCAAAATTGGTGGGTTCATTCCAATGTCCTGAAAGAAACTAGATTTGTCAGTAAGTGAGGCTTATAAAATACCCCCCGTGTGGGCCCAGGTGCCCTTAAATATGTAGATGTTTTCCAGGTCTGTTTGCCTGACATATGAAAGGTAGTGGTCATAGATTTGATCATTATCAGTTGTCACAATGTTAACCGTTGTTTTCTTTAAATATTTTCTGTGGTTTATTGTGGAACACACCAAGTATGTGACCTTAACCTTGGAATCAACAGGGGTTGGACGGCCGTGGATTTGTCACAGCATGATAGTAGACCCTTAGAGGACTGCATGCGGGAAATATTAATAATTTTTGATGAGAGGAAATAGAAGTTATAACATATTTCTCTGATGTTAAGTTTTGTAAAGAGACTAAGTATGTGACCGTGACCTTGGGGTCAGTGGGAATTGGACGTCATAGATTTGTCACAACATGAAAGTAGAGCCTTAGAGGAATGCATGCGTGAAATATTAAGAATTTTCGATAAAGAGGAAATAAGAAGTTATAACACATTTCTCTGATGTCAAGTTTAGTCACGGATGCACGGATGGATGCACGGACCAACGGAGAACCTGACTCCAGAATACACCCCTCCCAACTCGTTGTGGGGGGTTTAATAATTTAAAAGTAGATTTCATATAATATTATAGTATTACTTTTTATTACCAGAATTTGAACCTACTAGTTAGCGGTTCGTGAATATGTCACAGGGTGAAATAGCAAGCAGATCCGTGCAAGGAAACAGAAATATTTAGACATTTACCTGAGCGTTAATGTTTCAAATGCACCAAGTATGTGACCTTGACCCTGGGATTAGCATGGGTGGACGATCGTGGATTTGTCGCAGGGTGGTAGAGGACCATTAGAGCAATGCGTGTGTGAAATAGCAAGCAGATCTGTGCAAGGAAACAGAAATGTTTAGACATTTACCCGAGCGTTAAGGTTTCAAATGTACCAAGTATGTGACCTTGACCCTGGGCTTAGTGGGGGCAGGACGAATGTGGATTTGTCATAGGGCGGTAGAGAACCATTGGAGCAATATGTGTGTGAAATGTGAAGCAGGAAGGAAACAGAAATTATAAGCCATCTACTCGAGAATAAGGTTTCGGGACGGACGGACGGACGGACGGACGGACGGACGGAGGGACGTTCTTACTTTCAGGTAACTATGTGGCTTATCGCATGTTAAATATTAGCCACATAAAACCACTTTTAGCCACATAAAACGATATCTTAGGTGGCTAATTGTAACCAACCCTATCCTTTAACAAGTCCATAACCCTGTGGGGCTAGCCACATAAGTACCTGAATGTCTGCCCGGACGGACGGAAACGGACGGACGGACGGACGGACGTATGTACGGACGCCAGTAACACTATATGCATAAAAAATCTTCGTACAAACATTTTTATCATGCAAAGTTTAGTGAATCTGGCCCCTTATTTGTAAGGCAGACAAAATGAACTCACACACAATTCATCTACAGCAAATATATTTACTATGATATTTTTCCAGAAACAAAACTAGCTTATCCTCGGACAATATGGGTTACTGGAAAACATAATGGGCCTTTGCTGAATTAGATTTACTGTATATGTAACTGTGACTGGAAAAAGCAACCAGTGTAGCCCCAGATCAGCTTGCGCATCCGCGCAGTCTGATCAGGGCCTGCACTATTTGCCATTCAGTCAGTGACTCCCATACAATGCAAATGTAGCCTATCAGTAGCCTATTTCACCAACATTGCAAAGTACATGTATACTTATCTAGCAAAGTATACTTTGAGGGAGAAATTGTCAATTTAAGGATAAATTCATTAATTTTTATTATACTGAATTTATTACATTATCACAGCCATTTTGGCTGTGATAATGTAATAAATTCAGTATAATAATTATGCATATGTTTAATCATCAAATATATGCAGTGGTTAGTTCTATATGAAATAATGCATTTTGGGAAAAATAAATGATTACTCCCTCACAGTATTCTTTGCTAGATACTTTGCAATTTTGATGAAATCGGCTACATGAGTCAGGCTGGGCATAAAATCCCATAAGCCCAATTTCTCTCATGCAGACCACCTTGCATACTTGTCCCTTCGTCATTGTTGGCAGCAGTAATGAAACATAATGGACAGAATGGCAAACAGTCTAAGATAATGATCACACTGTCTGGCTGTCTTTTGTGTGCCATGCAAATGCATCAAAACGTTTTAACGTCCCCGCAACAACTCAAGTCATTTAGGGATGGTATCAAGTCTCATTCGAAAGACCAGTAGGATGGAAATACTACGAAGGTGGTACTGTTCTATGCCTCAGGTGGTCATTGAACCCACAAGCTCTGATAGTGAGGTCCAGTGCCCTAACCTAAATTTAATGCACGCCCTCCGTTATTGAAGACCAGTGTCCTAACGTCTAGGCAACCACCCATCCCTGCAAAAGCTATAAGAACTTACAATCCACAGGCCGTCAAAAGAGAGGAGTTTATGATGCTCGACAATTAGGTCACTCCAGTAGTCCCAGGTCTCATTCTTCAGGAAATCGGGAAACACAACCTTCCCACTTGGCCACACCTACAAAGGTTGAAATCTATAAACAAGTCTCAAGCAAATGAAAGACAGAAGATAAATATTGACAATGTCATACGTGTCAATGAATGAAGAGAAAAAAATGCCTCTTGCTACGGTAGTTTGTTTTTTTCTTGGTATCATGTCATACTTGCATCTTTTACCCTTAGACCACTACTCACAACAATTGTCGCTTTTGCTGCTGTTGCTTTTATTTATACCTTGCCTTATTTCTCAATAAAAAACATGGTTTGACAGCACTTCAGAATCATTTCCAATGGAAATGATTCTGAAGTGCTGTCAAAGCATGTTGTAAATTATTCTAAAGTGCTGTCAAAGCATGTTTTTGATGATAAAAATGGAAAATAGAATAAACAGCAGACGACAAAAAAAAAAAAAAAATAAGATTGTGGTCTAAGGGTTAACACACATTACTAAGTCATTTTACCTTGGTCTTGAGCACAGAGGCAGCATGGGTGGGCTACAGAATGAAACTATGGATGATGACAAATAAGTATATGAAGCTTCAAGCCAATTCAACTTTCGGTAACAGAAATACCGGTAGTAGGAAACCGAAAACAAAAACTTATACTTAAATCTCTGACAGACAGACAGACAGATGATTGTGTTGTATGGTACATGTACATAAAATTGACAATCTCTGTTAGAAATGGCATATTCCAACTGAATGGTGCGTGGCATTATGACACATTGAAAGTTATTTGTTTTCTCTCTGACAAGGGCATTCATTATATATGCAGTGCAGCTGCTGATCAGACTGTGGGTGCACAGGCTGATCTGGATCTGCACTGTTCACAAAAACTCATAAGAGCCATCCAGGTCACAGACACAAGTGACAATAAAACACATATTCAACAGTATGCAGACATGTGTTATCTGGGTGTCGGGTTAGACAAATTCTCCTGTATACTTACATATCCAAGCATGTAGTCCCCGTACTTGCTATCAGCTGGCCCGGTGTTGTTGGGCCACTTGATAAACACGTCCTTCTGAACTCCAAGGTCAAAAGGTCGGTAGCCTGTCTTATTGGAATTTATACCTGGGTCCTGGAAATGACAGGTCTAAGATGAATATCTCGAATCTCTGGAGTTTGCACCCTTTCATCCCTATATATGTGGCTGTGACGGAGAAATGGGGCTTATGGGATTTCCGATCAGTGTAGCTCCTGCTCAAATAGTACACTCCTGTAGTCTGATAACGATCTACAGGCTACGCTCGTTTACTCAAAGTCGTTTACGTCGAAATCACCGGTTACGTCGAATTACTAGCACGGTCCCGTTTAAAATCCTATTATTTTCCATATAACTAAGTTTGGTTAAGTCAAATTTCGATAACTCAAATTTTCCGTTTATTCGAAGGTATATTTAGGTCCCGAAAACGTAAATCTACTGTATTTCACACTCGTTAAGTCGAAATGTCAATTTGCGGAGGTAAGTAGAAGTTTGTCACCTGCAATTTACCTGATCAAAGTCGGGTATTCAGACCGTATTTAAAGGTGTTTGCGTTGACACTGATTAAACAGGCCTCCCGAAATGACCGTCGGTGATCATTAAGTGGTGAGCAATAAATGGCAACTATTT
This sequence comes from Conchocele bisecta, assembly GCA_029237695.1. Classification (NCBI taxonomy): domain Eukaryota; kingdom Metazoa; phylum Mollusca; class Bivalvia; order Lucinida; family Thyasiridae; genus Conchocele; species Conchocele bisecta. Next base: position 68,196,896 of record CM055268.1, read on the forward strand.
TAATTGGACTGGCATTAAATGCTTTTACTCGAACGTTAATTAAAGTGAACACAAGTTGCGCGATTAGAAATGAGTGAAATATTTCACACTCGATCGTGTGATATATCTCCCGAATGTGACAGCATCAGTATAGGGACGAAACATTGAATGGGCGAGTTTTATGTTCTAAACATTATTAGTTTGTACAATCAAGTCTGGTCAGAAATAATCATTTATAATAGTGTTACACATCAGTATTTCTTGTTGTTTTGTGTTGTTTCCGTGTATAATTTATTAAAATAATTCATAAAATATTATGTTCTTATTATTATTTATTTCATTGGTGAACTGAATATGTACATATCGCTACATGCGCATGTCACGTGTGCCACATCCGGGTTATCTATTAATTACACACAGACAGCATATGTGTATTTGTAAACAAACCGAAAGTGTTTAAATATGATTTGTCTTAGAAACAGCATTTAACATGTATCCATGTACATTTAATTGCTAAAATAAATCATATTTACTTCTCAAGGCTACATCAGCAAGTAATCATTTGGTTCTAACTGTCAATTAAATAGTTTGTTGTCCGACAGGTTGCGTACTACGGATACGTCAAACTACGGTTAACTCAAAGTATTTTGTTATCTCCCTTCGAATTTGAGTAAGTGAGTGTGGCCTGTATATTCATTGTTCGAAGCAATGGCGACCCGTGCAGATCCTGATCTGACTGTGCGGATCCACAGGCTGATCTGGATCTACACTGGTCGCAAAACCCATAAGCCCCATTTCTCCAATCATATATTTACTGTCAAATGCCTAATACTATGCCAAGTATCGAAGACATACATTAGCCACACATGATGTTGTGCAACGTTGTTGATTGGTTTGACGCAACTTAATCTTCACGACATTGTCAAAAAATAAATAGAGAGAATGAATAGTTGTTTCTGTTAAATTTTAAGGAAACACGGTTATCACCCTTGATATCAACAGTGGAAATTCATGTTTGATATAAAAAAAGTGTAATAATGCCAATTAACACGTCAGGCATTGGTTAACGACCGTTATTTTACCCAAAAATTGTCAGAATGGACGAAAAAATTAACATATCAAAATCCATTCCAGTTACTTAGGGGTGAAAGGGTTAATGCTGGATAACCAGACCTAAACCTCAACTCAAAATCCCAATCCCAACCTCAAATACACCACCTATTTTGTACAAGCTGACAATGCAGCCATAACTCACAATGATAATGATGAAGTGCATGCCATTGCTCTGTAGTTCCTTTACGTAGTCGGAGAGGCCGGTAAAGTTATCTGGGTCGATGGTGAAGTCATTCCTCTTATCCATATGGTCAATGTCAGCAAACTGGACATCCTGAAACCACAGGTAGTAGCCAAACATGTTCTTAACCCTTTGAACCCGAAAGCCCGCTATATCGGTTTATGCAAACAGTGCAGATCCAGATGAGCCGGCTCGTAACGTAACGAGCCGTCTCATCAGGATCTGCACTGTTTGAAAGTAATTTTCATATTTTTGAGAACAACAAATAACCCCTTTTCATAAATGGACGAATCTGAAAATCATTTTGTGACCATTGGATTGGTCGGAACATTAGCATATCACAGTCCATTCCAGTTCCTTAGGGTTGAAAGGGTTAAGCACACCCATAGAGGATACAAAAAAGAATTCCATGAAAGGGTTACATTACATACACCTTCCCAACCTGCATACTTGTAACAAAACTAACTAAAATGTGAAATCCTATTACCGGTATTCTATGCGGATCCTGATTGTGCTAAGTTAAAGTGACTGTGTCTCAGATGATGTCTCAGATATATACGATATGTGCAAAAAGATGCTTTGTATTCAAGTATGTACGATCAGGAACTGTTAATAGCAGACTGTGCCACGCTGGCTACCCGGGTTCGATTTTCGGCCAGGTCGTCAGTATTTCTGAGATACTTTGTATTTCCTGCTCTACTAGTCCTTTCGGATGGCGGTACCTGTGTATCAGATTTGAAGGAGAGTCTGGGCACGTTAAAGAACCAGAGGGGACTATATTCTAATAAGAGCTAGGCTCCCTGAGGCCGCTTTCATCTGTATCCACCTCCTTCATTTCTCCCCTTCAATGGAGACGACAAGCAAGGTCATTGAGCCAGTGCCGTCGTTAAATCCAAGCATTTACCTTTATCAGAAACTGTGATAAACAGGGGAGATAATTGGATTTGGCATAATTTGACATTTTCCGCTAAAACATGTACTAGAAGAAAAACATGTTACATTGCCTTTTATTTTTTTGTTATGAAATGATAATATTATACCACAGTTTTAGAAAGAAGTTTCCATTATAGACACAAGTGTAATTAATTTAAATAAATAAATTAGTCACCATCGATTTGCAATGCTAGTTATTTTTCAATATTACAAATATTTTTTAGTAATCGCTGATATTTTCCAGGAAAAAAAAAAGGAAAAGGGTTTAACGTCCCACCAACAGCTAAGGTCATATAGAGACGGGACCACAGTTTAAAGTCTCATCCGACAGACCAGTGGGATGGAAATACTATCAAAGTATTTTTGATGCCCTAGGCGAGGTTTGAAACCACAACCTCCGGATTGGAAGTCAGGTGTTCTAACCCCACGGCCACAATCTGTCCCTTATTTTCCAGGAGGGTTAAACTGCCCACTTACATGTGGAATGCCCGCCACCTTTGTCCTCTGTACGGCAGAAGCGAGGGCGTCCATATTGTCATAACCATACTGACACAGCTGGAACCCAAGCGACCAGTATGGGGGAAGGTATGGGTGACCAATCACCTAGAAATCAAACAGAATTCATTGTTTACAAAAGGTGAAAGTGAATGGGTTTAACATCCCAGAAACAGCTAAGGTAATTTATGGACGGGACCTCGGTTTCAAGTTTCATCCGAAAGACCAGTGAGATGGAAGATACACTTACACTACCAACCTACTGTATTTGGCATTAAAGTGCACATTCCATACACTATCATGGATTCCGCTGGGGATTTTTTTTTTTTTTTTCGACAATTGTAATTTTTTATTGCCAATTTTTTATTTTTATCGCCAATTACGAAAGTGGCAATCGCCAGCGGAATCCCTGACTATATTAGATAACATATACAGTCAAACCTGTGAATAAACCCCAATCTGGGGTTTGTTCACAGGCGGTCTATGTTCACAGGATAATTGCGTAGTTGGGAAAATAAAGCTTGGCTACTGAACACAGGTAATTTCTATTTACAGGTGCCATTTAACACAGGTTCGACTGATAATTGTAATATAATAAAATAACATGGTTTACCTGTTTATTATTCGGATTATACTTTTATGAGTATGAAAATTTTGAAATACATTCTTTTCCATCTTTCTTATTTCTCAATGATAGTACATGTATTCATTGTGACCACTCATTTGAAACGTTCAAATGGTGGTCACAACATATACGAGAGGCGAGTCGTGAATTTTGAAACACTTTTCCATGGGCCGTATTTAGAAAATGCACCACGTTTACTGCAGTAAATGCTCAATTTGAGACCTATGGAGATTGTAGACGAGTCTACATCTCTTGGACCAGCTTTCCAATGTCGTATTTATGACTGTTTTCTCCAATTTCTTCCACTCATCTTGCAAAGCCCATTTACGGCCAGAAAGAGTGTATAGTTTTCTCTTCTGACTGCATCTCTTTAGAATACCCCAAATGCCAAAATCCATTGGAGCAGCATCAGAGGTTCGTTTCACTAAACTTTGTACGAATAAAATGTTCATAAGTGCAAATTTAGAATCGTCTTCAAATTTAAATTGATGGATTTACATTTGCATATGCAGCCTATGCTCAATAAATGTAAATCCAAAAATTGTTTACAAGAAAACAGTGTTCATGTGAAATTTACAGACTATCATAATTTTGCACTTATGAACATTTTAGTGAAACGGCCCCCAGGACTCTTGGGCATCCATTCCTCCGGAGCAACAAACTTGATATTACAGTGAGTGTCAATGACATAAGTATACCAATGTCTGTTTAGCCGTATGGCATGACGCACTATCCTGATGGAACACCATATCACCAAGTTGGTTGCAAGAAACATTTTCGGCAGATCTTTATCAATAAATGCTTTCAAAACCTTATCAATATAGTATGGAGCATTCATTTTGCTCCCATTTTTGATGGTCCAAAGCGTTATTTTGCCATGATAGCTTACACCAGCCCCATGTTATGAACCCTGGTGCAAATGCATCACGTTTGACAAACTTCAACTACGAAGCATTGCCATGACCTTTCCTGTAGCCGATTTCACCAACATTCTAGCAAAGTATACTTTGAGGGAGAAATTTTCAATTTTAGCATAAATTTATTAATTTTTATTATACTGAATTTATTACATTATCACAGCCAATTTGGCTGTGATAATGTAATAAATTCAGTATAATAATTCTGCATACTTTTAAGGCCATTTTTTTTTTATTAGTTGGTTTACAGATCCGCCGACCCGATTTTTTGACAATGTGGAAAAAAATAAAAAATTTAATTTCCGATTTTTTTTTAGATTTTTTTACCTCCGACAAAAAAAAAAAAAATAAAAAAAAAAAATAAAAAAAAAAAATAAAAAAATAATAATTGTTTGCTGTGCCGAGAAAAGTAAGTGGCGGAAACCGGATCTTAGCAGCAGCGACAACAATAACAACCTGCGAATGATATGATATTTGATATATCTCCGTTTCAGATTGAATGCAAAAATTCAAAACCTTAACGCTCGGGTAAATGGCCTATATTTTCTGTTTTCTTGCTCCGATGTGCTTCATATTTCATGTATGCGTTCTTCCTAGGGTCCTCTACCGCCCTGCCACAAATCCACACTCGTGCCACCCCCACTGATATTCGTTCAACTATATCGCCGCTTCGTTGTCTTGTATTTAATTATACCAGATATGGTATTAATATGTACGCATTACGCAACCCATTCACAGTGATCAACATTCAACAGTATGTGAATATGAAACTGAGTTGCTATGTAGAATATAAAGAACTTGCTGAACCGACTCCCTACATTAACCGACAAACTCTTGGTCCGAGATGATGCCGGTTAACACAAGTTTCACTCTATCACAATCACTGGCCTTTTTGTTTTTTACCACCGACCACAAACCGACCCAACCATGAGCCTTAAAAAGGTGAACCGACCCAACCATGTGCCTTAAAAAGGTGATTTTTATGGTGTTCGGACCGTCCGTCTGTCCGTCACACGTTCGGTTAACCACTTCGTAACAGTTTCTCAAACTGGCCATATCTTCTACATAAGTTGCTCAAGTTCTTCAATATTTCAACACATCATTCATTGGTATGTGTGCTATACCTGCCTTGTCATACTTTATATTACCTTGACCTTTTGACCTTCACAGGGCTGCTGAAAGGACTTAGCAATTTCGGTTAACCAGTTTGTCACAGTTTCTCAAACTGGCCATAGCATCTACATAAGTTGCTTAACTGCTTCAATATTTCCATACTTCATTCATTTGCATGTATGCTACACCTGCCTTGCCATACTACATATGACCTTCACCCTTTGATTTAACACTTTTGGTTCACCCGTTTGTCAGTTTCTTCAATATGCCGCCGGTGGCATCCGCGTTCGACAGACTTTTTTTTTTTTTTTTTTTTTCCTTGACCGACCCAACCCTGACCCAAAAAGAATAAAAAAATTGAAAAAACTTTTTTTTATTTTTATTTTTTTCCGACCGACCGACCCGATCTCGCGGAAATAAAATCCGTAAACCAACAAATAAAAAAAAACTGGCCTAATCATCAAATATATGCAGTTGTTAGTTCTATATGAAATATTGCATTTTAGGAAAAATAAATGATTACTCCCTCAAATGTATACTTTGCTAGAAAAGTATACTTTGCAATGTTGGTGAAATAGGCTACTGATGTAGCAAACGTGTCAGCGACCATAACTGCCACCTAGGTAAAACATGGCCTCATCAATGGCCAATTTCACCAACATTGCAAAGTATACTTTTCTAGCAAAGTATTACTTTGAGGGAGTAATCATTTATTTTTCCCGAAATGCATTATTTCATACAGAACTAACGACTGCATATGTTTGATGATTAAAAATATGCAGAATTATTATTCTAAATGACATAATGCATTTCAGGAAAAATAAATGATTACTCCCTCAAAGTATACTGTGCTAGATAAGTATACTTTGCAATTTTGATGAAATCGGCTACAGATAAAAAATTCACTCTCAAATAAGAGCAGACGAGTGGATTTGTCATGGCCTGTTACTTGATAGCCCACACTGACACAGAGACATTCCACCAAAGAGACATACCTGCGTGTATTGTTGGATGACAGACTCTGGATCTGGCCCGAAGAACAGGTAGAAATCGAGCACACCCCCGGTGGTCCTATAGGTCAGTCTGGGTCCCGGCTCCAACACCACCTCTGTATGGAGAAGTCATGACAAACGGGTACCGGCTGACTGTACTGGTCTTACATAATTGGTAATGAATTTTGATTGTTATCAATATGAACTTCTGATAATTACACCAGGCTCTGGACCTGTGACTCAAAATGAAAAAAAGAAATGCCAAACTAAATTAATGGGCATTTTTTGTGTGTGTCACAGGTCCGTGTCTTACACATGTGGCTCTAATCCTTTTACTGATCCAAGTGAGTATGATTTATTGACTGAATTAACAAATAGCATAGGCAAAGTATCAGACCTACATTGGTGTCAGCTACTTCTTCGCACACAAATTGTGCATTAGTCGATGATTCCAGCACAAAAATATTCACACAATTCCCTAACATTTGATTGGCCCGTAGCAAGTCTCTGTCCAAAATTTATATCCCAGTAAACTCCCACGCCAAACTACTTTCCATAACCGTGATGCGCAGTTAAAATAATTCTTAAGAAAACGGAAAATAAACACATTTTCTTGATGAATTTATTTCAAATGCTGGAATTATAAGGAATGAATGGCCTTTTTGTGGAAGTTATCGGGGATATAAACTTGGAAAAGTCGCGGGAATACTGGACGAGGCCTTCCGGCCTTCGTCCAGTATTCCCACGACTTTTCCAAGTTTATACCCCGATAAATTACACAAAAAAGGCCATTCATTCCTATAATGCACAGAATTAGCCGAAATGACAGTACCATAATAACCATAAATATTTGGACACAATTTGTTCTGGGAAACCCCTATAAATTAGGGGTTTCCCAGAACAAATTGTATCCAAATACACTGTTATTGTGATAAGCAAGTACAACCAAAATAACTGTAAATATTTGCAAATTCCTTGCTGTGAGAAACCTTTAATATATTAATGTGTGTTTTTCCAGAATAAATTGTGTCCGAATATTTAGGGCTATTACGGTACGTCCTATCTGGGGCTATGTTGGTCACACACTTTGAGGCCCCATTCTCTGTTGATGACTCATGTGCATCTATACAGTATATAGTCGCTACTCACACTGATCAGGTAACACGCTTTTCATTGGCCTAATACATACGGACTGGTAAGAAATTGTCCTATCCTGACTTGACTAGATATGCAAGTCTTGTAAAAATTAAATTTGTTGATATTTCATTGGTCGATTGATGTCACATGATGTTATTGAAGGACAAAGACAAGTCTGTGTTTCTTTCGACAAAAACATTGATTTACTTGTGAATTTCGTAGCATAATACGTTTCCTGATAAACACAATATCACGTTTAAAAGTGTCTTTTGATATTAACCTTTCAACACCACATATATGTATAGTGGTATTGGCAAACAGTATAGATCCAGATGAGCCGGCTCGTGATGTGCCGTCTCATCAGGATCTGCACTTTTTGCAAGAAATTTTCATATTTTTGAGAACAACAACACCCCCTTTTATACATGGACTAGTCTGAAAATCATTTTGTGATGATTGCATTGGTTCAAAATTAACAAAATCCATTCCAGTTACTTATGGGTGAAAGGGTTAAGTTTACCAAGCTTGGCTCATAATGGTAGGAATTCTGAGGCTTGCCGCATTCTGAGCCTGATAAATTTAATATCACTAGCCCTTTATTCTCTGACAGTAAAATAGTGAACTGTGATATGAAAATATTGTCTGAAAAAGGACAGAACAGGAAGACACCATATGCGCTGGTATGAGACACGGGTGTCCAAATATAATACCTCACAGAAAAGCACCATACATGTTCTGTAGCCTATTTCATCAACATTACAAAGCATACTTTTCTAGCAAAGTATACTTTGAGGGAGAAATTTTCAATTTTATGATAAATTTATTAATTTTTATTATACTGAATTTATTACATTATCACAGCCAATTTGGCTGTGATAATGTAACAAATTCAGTATAGTAATTCTGCATGAAATACATGCATTTGTTAGTTCTATTTGAAATAATGCATTACAGGAAAAATAAATGATTACTCCCTGAAAGTATACTTTGCTAGAAAAGTATACTTTGCAATTTTGGTGAAATCGGCTACAGGAATATTCTTGTCCCATACCAGTGCATAATTAAGAAGAAAACATTTAAACTCACCCATAGCATTGCTGTTTAGAAGCAGCACTCCATGTGTGTCACCGTTGTCCTCTACACATATGTAGAATGGGTGGACACCATACAGGTTTGCATAGTCCTACAACATAAACCATTGCAATTTCGATATCATTGGATATTACGGTATCAATATGGGATTCACATTTAGCAATGGTATATCATTTTAAGTAGGATTGAAATAGTATGTGTACCGTATGTGTGTGTGTACCGAATAGAACCTGCCTTGGAGGCGTGGCTTATATTTGTAAACTGATCCCTGACGGCCGAGTCAGTATGTAACCCGAGGCCCCTCCGGGCCTCTGATACCAAATGAACCACTACTGTCTGTTTCACGAAAGCTGCCCAAATTTTACGGCCATATAGACAATTCAAAAACAATATTATTTTCGATAATATTAAATTAAAGGAAAATTTAAGAATGAGCCTTCTTTTTATTTCGTGAAATTCGGTCAAATATTGATTTTATTACGAAAAATTGATTTCTCTATGGGAATTTAACATGGCCAAAAAAGAGGTAAGGAAGTGTGGGAGGAGTCAAAAAACGAAAAAATTTGGAAATTGACTCCGAAACCTGACTAGATAGCTTGGATATGATCTAACTAAGAAAACAAAAGTTAAATTTTAAAAATCAGTCCAGTATTTCTAAAATTAAAAAAAAATTCCCCATGTTAAATCCCCATAGACATCTTCACTCCGTGAAGATGTCTACACTGTATGGGGATTTAACATGGGGGAAAAAAAATTTTCGCAATAAAATCAATATTAGACCAAATTTCACGAAATAAAAAGAAGGCTAATTTTTAATTTTTCCATTTATTTAATATTATCAAAAGAAATCTTGTTTTTGAATTGTTTATATAGCCGTAAAATTTGGGCAGCTTTCGTGAAACGGACAGACATTGCAAAGTATACTTTTAATATCTAGCAAAGTATACTTTGAGGGAGAAATTTTCAATTTAAGGATAAATTTATTAATTTTTATTATACTGAATTTATTACATTTGGCTGTGACAATGTAATAAATTCAGTATAATAATTCAGCATACTTTTAATCATCAAATCTATGCAGTGGTTAGTTCTATATGAAATAATGCATTTTGGGAAAAATAAATGATTACTCCCTCAAAGTATACTCCGCTAGATCAGTATACTTTGTAATTTTGATGAAATGGGTTACAGATGTAGTATAAAACTAATGTGTTGTTCCTATAATTCCTTCCCTCAATACACACATAGACATTACAGTATGTTATTACTTGGCTTGTTATTACGAGGTTTGTTTAATATCGGCCTAGGTATCGTCCCTCGGTAACTTGGTATCAGCCTTCGACCTTCGGTCTCAGGCTGATACCAAGTTACCTCGGGCCGATACCTAGGCCAATATTAAACAAGCCACGTATTAACCTCAAGTAATAACCTTAACTATTTGGTAAATACTTACTCACAAACCATAAATATATGGTTTTCTAAAACTAGTAATACCGAGAAGCAAAATACCGAGCATTGGGATACACAATTTGTGGGGAAATAACCGTTTCCCAAAACAAATGATATGAATATTTATAATTATTACGGTATTTAGTTTCAGGTCAATGTTTCATATAATCCATATGTCGGAGTGTTGTCCCAGTTTATTTGGAAAACCAGACAGGTATGTGATATAAAACTTTAATAGAGCTTGGTTGTCTGCCTGTATGGTCGATAATTATGTCGATCTATTACGAAAACCAGACATCATACAGGTATGGGATATAAAACTTTAATAGAGCTTGGTTGTCTGCCTGTACGGTCGATAATCCGCTCACTAAAGCTCACAGATTATCTACTCACACAGGCGGACGAACCATGTGCTAAATATTACATACATCTCCTTCCACAGCATTGTCTCGGGCAAACAGCGGCCATGTCTGATAGTCGAAACTGTGTCGCAAGCGGAAGTGCCGGTTCTCCCCAAAGCCATAGAGATTTTCTGATGGAATCAGCGTAGATATTTGGATAAACTGGTCAGAAAATATCAGGCTCCCCACTGCTGTATCCCACCTGAAAGAGACAATGAAGACAACATTATAGTGAATGATCGGGCGTTGCATAAATTTGGCATTTACAGTGTAATAACACAGTGTGTTAACAAGAGTGCCACCGAAGGTAACAATATATGTATGTCGAGGCATTGCCAGCAAACAAGCGGAGATACACTCATAGGGAAAATCAATAGTGTTCTTCCTCTTGTCATGATAAACATGCATAGTAAATTTGGTTACGATCCGGATTGGACTGGAGATACAGGATGAGAAAAGGCCACAACATGGAGATAGAGACAGGCATAATAATGGTTAAAATGACTGGAGAAATGGGAGATATGTGACTGGAGAAATTACTGGAGAAATTGGGGATATGTGACTGTAGAAATGACTGGAGAAATTGGGGATATGTGACTGGAGAAATGGGGGATATGTGACTGGAGAAATGACTGGAGAAATTGGGTATAAGTGACTGGAGAAACGGGGCATATGTGACTGGAGAAATGGGGGATATGTGACTGGAGAAATGACTGGAGAAATTGGGGATATGTGACTGGAGAAATGGGAGATATGTGACTGGAGAAATTGGGGATATGTGACTGGAGAAATGGGGGATATGTGACTGGAGAAATGGGGGATATGTGACTGGAGAAATGGGAGATATGTGACTGGAGAAATGACTGGAGAAATTGGGGATATGTGACTGTAGAAATGACTGGAGAAATTGGGGATAATGTGACTGGAGAAATGGGGGATATGTGACTGGAGAAATGACTGGAGAAATTGGGGATATGTGACTGTAGAAATGACTGGATAAATTGGGGATAAGTGACTGGAGAAATGGGGGATATGTGACTGGAGAAATGGGGGATATGTGACTGGAGAAATGACTGGAGAAATTGGGGATATGTGACTGGAGAAATGGGAGATATGTGACTGGAGGAAATTGGGCATATGTGACTGGAGAAATGGGGGATATGTGACTGGAGAAATGGGAGATATGTGACTGGAGAAATTACTGGAGAAATTGGGGATATGTGACTGTAGAAATGACTGGTATAAATTGGGATAAGTGACTGGAGAAATGGGGGATATGTGACTGGAGAAATGAGTGGAGAAATTGGGTATATGTGACTGGAGAAATGGGGGATATGTGACTGGAGAAATTGGGGATATGTGACTAGAAATGACTGGAGAAATGGGGATATGTGACTGGAGAAATGGGGATATGTGACTGGAGAAATGAGTGGAGAAATTGGGTATAAGTGACTGGAGAAACGGGGGATAAGTGACTGTAGAAATGGGGGATATGTGACTGGATGAATGGGGATGATGGACTGAAAGAAATGGGGGATATGTGACTGGAGAAATGGGGGATATGTGACTGGAGAAATGGGTGGGGGATATGTGAGCTGGAGAAATGGGGGATATGTGACTGGAGAAATGACTGAAAAATTGGGGATATGTGACTGGAGAAATGGGAGATATGTGACTGGAGAAATGACTGGAGAGAAATTGGGATATGTGACTGTAGAAATGACTGGAGAAATTGGGGATAAGTGACTGGAGAAATGGGGGATATGTGACTGGAGAAATGGGGGATATGTGACTGGAGAAATGGGGGATATGTGACTGGAGAAATGACTGGAGAAATTGGGGATATGTGACTGGAGAAATGGGAGATATGTGACTGGAGAAATGGGGGATATGTGACTGGAGAAATTACTGGAGAAATTGGGGATATGTGACTGTAGAAATGACTGGAGAAATTGGGGATAAGTGACTGGAGAAATGGGGGATATGTGACTGGAGAAATTACTGGAGAAATTGGGGATATGTGACTGGAGAAATGACTGGAGAAATGACTGGAGAAATTGGGGATATGTGAATGTAGAAATGGGGGATATGTGACTGGAGAAATGGGGGACATGTGACTGGAGGGGGATGGGGGATATGATGAAACTGAAAAATGGGAGATATGTGACTGGAGAAATTACTGGAGAAATTGGGGATAGTGACTGTAGAAATGACTGGAGAAATTGGGGATAAGTGACTGGAGAAATGGGGGATATGTGACTGGAGAAATGGGGGATATGTGACTGGAGAAATGGGAGATATGTGACTGGAGAAATTACTGGAGAAATTGGGGATATGTGACTGTAGAAATGACTGGAGAAATTGGGGATAAGTGACTGGAGAAATGGGGGATATGTGACTGGAGAAATTACTGGAGAAATTGTGGATATGTGACTGTAGAAATTGGGGATAAGTGACTGGAGAAATGGGGGATATGTGACTGGAGAAATGGGAGATATGTGACTGGAGAAATTACTGGAGAAATTGGGGATATGTGACTAGAGAAATGGGAGCTATGTGACTGGAGAAATTGGGGATATGTGACTGGAGAAATGGGAGATATGTGACTGGAGAAATGGGGGATATGTGACTGGATTAATTGGGGATATGTGACTGGAGAAATTGGGGATATGTGACTGGAGAAATTGGGGATATGTGACTGGAGAAATGGAGGATATGTGACTGGATTAATTGGGGATATGTGACTGGATAAATTGGGGATATGTGACTGGAGAAATGGAGGATATGTGACTGGATTAATTGGGGATATGTGACTGGAGAAATGGGGGATATGTGACTGGAGAAATGGGGCTTATGTGACTGGGGAAATGGGGCTTATCGGATTTATAGTCAGTCCAGCTCTTGATCTGCTAGCATATTCCTGCAGCCTGGTAATTAAGGATCTACAATATGTGAAAAATATGGAAAATAAAAAATAAACAGCAAACAACAAAATTTAATTCAACATTGTAAGAAGAAATATTTGTATTTTAGTAAATATTCCAAAATAAAATATATTCTACTTACAATACACTTGCAGGGGTTTTGCGTTCGATTTGAAGTCGGAAGTTATCATTGGGTGTCGGCCTCGTTACGCTATATAGCGAGCTTGAACCAGATTGACTGCTGGGCCAGTTGAGGTCAACAGGTACCTCATACCGCTTACTCGCTGGATCGGAGATCTGAAATAGTTATGGTCGTGTTCCACGGGCACACTTTGGCTACGATAAGAAGGGAAGACAATTTGCAAGGTGTGCAAGGGATGCGAACACACCCCTTACAATTTAGGGATAAATCACAGTGAAACACATCCAAATTAAGCACACAAAGGATTTCTGGGTTTTTGATTTGGATTCCTGCATAGACATATGGTTAAGATCAGAGAGTTTGGATTCTCCGGATTCTCCAAACACTCTGATTTGAATTGATTTATTGGTGTTTAACAACCTATCAACAGCTATTGTCATTTAAGGCCAGGCCAACGGGTTCGATCCGTATTTAACCTGCTGCACTGGGGGAAAAATCCCAAAATCAGAATGGAATATTTACATCGAAACAAAATATATTCAGCGCTGAAATTAGAATAACCTTATCAGGTGCCAGATCCATACCACACCAAAGCCACTTGGCCCCTTCACCTGAAAGTAATAGGATTACAAATAATCATATTACTCCTATAAGGCGTATAACCAGATTCAACTCTCACATACAAGATGGCCAAACCAGGTTTCTGGTCGGGATTCCGTTAAGGATGAATACCGATCATTAAAATATCCATCGCATGCTCCCACCTGCAAGGACTATAAGACGCATGTGTGTGTTTTGCAGTCATAAGCGGACATTGTCGTTATATATAAATTATAGTGAAACGCATCAAAATTAAATACCGAAAGGATTTCTGGGGTGTCCGATTCGGATTCCCGCATAGAAGTATGGTTAAGATAATAGAGTTTGGATTCTCCGAACACTCTGATTTGATTTATTGGTCTTTAACGGCCTATCAACAGCTAAAGTCATTTAAGGCCAAGCCAATGCGTTCAAGTCCATATTTAACCTGCTGCATTGTGGGGAACATCCCAAAAATCATAACGTAATATTTACATCAAAATTAAAAATAGATTTGTCAGTAAGCGGGGGCTTACGGAATACCCCCCCGCGTCAGCCCTGACCTAGAATGAATTAGGCTTAACGAAGGTAAACATACATTCCAGCTCGCATACTATCATTTTCAGATAAAAGACTATGTCAGCACATATGGAGAGTGCGATGGTGGTTCCAGTTGAAAAAAGCAAACTAGACATTCTAAGTCCGTGACCTCGACCCCTGGCATAAATGGGGGTCGTAGGTTTGTTGCAGAATGATGTATGAGTGTCAGAGAAGGCCGGGTAAAATATCACTGCATTCCGCAAAGGGAAAGAGAAGTTATAAGGAAATTTACATTTGTTAAGTTTTAGTTTTTTTCTAAGTTTATAAGTGCGTGACTTTGACCCCTGGCATAAATGGGGGTCATAGGTTTGTTGCAGAATGATGTATGAGTGTCAGAGACGGGGTGGGTAAAATATGAAAGATTTCCGCAAAGGGGGGTGGGAAAGAGAAGTTAAAAGGAAATTTACAATTGTTAAGTTTTCGTTTTTTTCTAAGTTTCTAAGTCCGTGACCTTGACCCCTGGCATAAATGGGGGTCGTAGGTTTGTTGCAGAATGATGTATGAGTGTCAGAGAAGGGGCGGGTAAAATATGAAAGATTTCCGCAAAGGGAAAGAGAAGTTAAAAGGAAATTTACAATTGTTAAGTTTTGTGACGGACGGAAACACGGAAAGACGGACGGACGGACGGACGGACGGACGGACAAGCTGACTCCAGTATACCCCCCCACAACTTCGTTGCGGAGGGGTATAATAACCTGACCAGTAACCTATTTCATCAACATTGCAAAGCATACTTTTCTAGCAAAGTTATAATAACCTGACCAGTAACCTATTTCATCAACATTGCAAAGCATACTTTTCTAGCAACAGTAATACTTTAGCAGTGAGTACTTTGTAGTTTTCAATTTTAGGATAAATTGATTAATTTTTATTTTTATACTGAATTTATTACATTATCACAGCCAATTATTTGGCTGTGATAATGTAATATATTCAGTATAATAATTCTGCTTACTTTTAATCATCAAATATATGCAGTTGTTAGTTCTATATGAAATAATGCATTGTAGGAAAAATAAATGATTACTCCCTCAAAGTATACTTTGCTAGAAAAGTATACTTTGCAATATGTTGGTGAAATAGGCTACTGGTCTCCAGTCGGGATTCCAGTAAGGATGAACCCCAGTCGTTAAATTACCCATCGCATGCTCCCACCTGCCACCCACCCAACCACTCTGATCTCAACCATACATCTCTGCAGGAATTAGATGATGTCTCTCCAAATTAGACACCCAGAAACACTCTGCATTTAAGAAAAGTTTTCATTAATGCTAATCCATGCCATGTTGATCTGAAATAGGAAAGCCAACTTACCTTAATGCGCAGTAGATGATCATTAGCCTCGTCAATGAGCACTTGTAGCGTATTAATGTTGTTTTTATACAGGCTTCCCGTTGAGTTCTTGGTGATTGTAATGATCCCATTGGAATCGGTTCCAGCCGTATTGTAGTCATGGAGTGAACTATAATGAAAAAATTCCACACAGTATAAAACACCCTGCAAGATAAGAGAGGTTCTACTGAAATT
Organism: Conchocele bisecta; assembly: GCA_029237695.1. NCBI lineage: Eukaryota > Metazoa > Mollusca > Bivalvia > Lucinida > Thyasiridae > Conchocele > Conchocele bisecta. The sequence goes on from CM055268.1 coordinate 68,213,095, forward strand.
CAGGTACGTTACACCTCTAAAACATGTCAATTTCCTGGGTGTCCGGTTGGATGCCTGTATTATAAGACGTATACTTATTCTCAAAACCTACAGATTTTAACCAAGTAACTACTCCAGGTGGGTAAGTCATAGTTCAAATTCTATTCAAAAGCAATGTTCCGGTTTCTAACCTAGGTTTTGTTTGTTTATTGGTGTTTAACGGCCTATCAACAGCTAAGGTCATGTAAGGCCGGGCAAACGGGTTCGATCCCATTTTAACCTGCTGCAATGGGGGGGAAATCCCAAAATCAAAACGGAATATTTACATCGAGAAAAAATATATTCAGCCCTGAAATTAGAATAAGATGATCTGGTGCCAGGTCCATATCACACCAAGTCACTTGGCCCCTTCCCTAAAATAGGATTACGAAAAATCGTAATACTCACATAAGGGGTATAACCAGATTCAACTGTCACATACAAAATGCCAAACCAGGTGTCCATTGGGAATTACGGTAAGGATGAACCACAATCGTAAATTACACATCGCATGCTCCCTGGTGACCTGCCACCCACCTTACCTATGTGTTTTTGTTTGCACTGATAGCGGATTAAGGGTGGTTCTTAACCCTTTCACCCCAAAATAACTGGAATGGATTTTAATATGTTAATTTTCCGACCAAGTCCATTTATGAAAAGGGGGTGTTTTTTTCCCCTAAAAAATATGAAAATTACATGCAAACAGTGCAGATCATGATGAGACGGCTCGTTACGAGCCGGCTCATCTGGATCTACACTGTTTTCAAACACCGCTATAGAGGTCTGTAGTGTTGAAAGGGTTAATGTAGTAGAAAACTGGAGTATCTAGGGAAAACCCACTTGTCCGAACTGGCAACGAAGATACCATTTCACATACTGACCCGATTGAGGATTGAACTCGGGCTGCATTGTGTGTTTCCTATCAATTGAAACTTTGCAAATATGCCAGAACATGAAAGGGTCAATCATAAAGGAAAAACACTGTTATGCTAATGACGTAACGAGAGACTGAGTGTTCCAGCAACATTGTGAAGGTAAAACTAGAGGCAAGAGGCTCACGGATTCCCCCGACCGCCGCCCGGACAGAAAAATAAAAACTTTAAAGTAAATCTTACGGACTGACGGACGAACGGACGAACATTTTGTGTTTATGGGCTATTTGTTCTTTAAAAGATCAAAGGAATAGCCCCTAAACTACAAAGGCTTAGGGGCTATATGGAATATGTCTATTGTATTCTATTGTCTTAGGCTCCTCCCCCTAGCCCCTAAACCCCCAATGTTTGCCCGGACTGACGAACGAACGGACGGAATGACGAAAACCATATATCCCTGGCATACGAAGTATGTCAAGGGATATATGGTTTTCGTGTAGATCAGGGTGTAGATCAGGTTTATGGGGCCACATACATCAAGTGTCAGAATATTAAAGTAATCCTTCAATATACATGTTAAAGTTATTGCATGACAAAGGAACTGTTACAATTAATTTTCACCTAAAGAAAAGTGATTCAGCGACATTGTAATGGTCAACGGTTCAAGGTCGAGTTAATATGTTCGCATGTGTTATACGTCTGAATATTCAAGTAATCATTCAAGTTATATTGAAATTACAGTATGATATAGAAAGACTTTCAAACTTTTTGACATAAATAATGAAGAAGTGTTTCAGTATCCTTAATTGCGAAGGTGAAAAATGTCATGGTCATGTAAATTGTCTGAAGTCAGTGTCACTGCATGTTATATATATATATGTCACATGTACCAAGTGATTATTAATATCTCAAGATATATATAGTACATGATGATAAAACTCCTACAAACTAATGACGCAAATGACAGATTTGCCATTAATACAATATTTTTCAAGATTTGGATAAAAAAAACAGCTGGAGCACAGTCAATGCCGCGCCATCGCAATATATACCCACTTTTCCCAAATGCCAAGTCTAAAATGGTTCGATAATCCATGACCGGAGGTTGAATCAAAAATCGAAATTAACTTTGCTGCGCATCTACACACCATAAGGAAGGCATACACCAAGTTTCAAGTCACTAGCTATTACGGTTATAAAGTTTTACTTCTTAAAAGGCAAAATTGAGAGATTGTAAGTAAAAAAGCGGGAGATAATCCATGACGAATGTCCAATAAAATTCAAAATTCACTTTGCGCATCTACACACCATAAGGAAGGCACACACCAAGTTTCAAGACACTGGCTATTACAGTTAAAAAGTTTTACTTCTAACAAGGAAAAATTGGGAAATTCTAAGTCGAAAAGGGGGAGATAATCCATGACCGGGGGTCGAATCAAAAATCGAAATTCACTTTTCGCATCTACACACCATATCAAGACACAAACAAAGTTTAAAGTCTCTATCTATTACGGTTAAAAGGTTTTACTTCTTACAAGGCAATATTGGAAAATTCTAAGTTGAAAAGGGGGAAATAATCCATGACTGCATGCGAGTTGAATCAAAATCGAAATTCACTTTGTGCATCTACACACCATAAGGAAGGCACACGCCAAGTTTCAAGTCCCTATCTATTACAGTTAAAAGGTTTTACGGTAATTATTACAAGAAACGTGATGGACGAAAACAATATACCCATTTTTATTAGCCGATCTATTTATAGATCGGCTAATATGTTGGTTATCCATCGAATTCTGAAAAAGTTTGTAGCAACCCTTTTCTCCGCTATTCGGTAATCTACGAACGCGAATTTTTCTGTATCACTTCCAAATTGCACCAACCGATAAAGTTTGCATTTTTGGCAATTATCTCCGTTTAAAACTTACTTATAGCCAAATAACACAATTTTGAATACTTAATGAGCTGAACGCCTGAAGAGATTTAACCCGGAAGTTATTGTTGTTGAAGTCCATAGTTGGCTCTAATGGCCATATACGCCAACATACGCCGATTATTGGGCTAATTTAAAGCTTTTATTTATTAAACAGAACAAGTTTCAGCCACGTATAATCGCGTAAAATGTGTTTATTCGGCTAATTTATAATCGACTCTGCTCAAAATCTCCTTACTAGTAACCCCAGCATTTTCGGGTTTATCCCAGCATCTCGGGTTTATCCATTGGATCGCGTACGCGCGTCATTTGACGCTAGTTAATATTCACAAAAAAAATTTTCCACCAATCAAAACGAAGAATTGCCCTTCATAGCCAACTTTGATTTGTTTACGTATCATGCAGGGATGGCAGGGATGCATCCAGCACGCGCGATTGCGGCAATCCCCCTTAATTATTGTCAATGCCGCAAATTATTGATTGTCTTGCGCCCAACATCGCGCAATAAAAAATCACGGATGGGGCACATTAGGCCAATCTGGGCATGTGCCTGAATACGCAGGAGCTTGCGTCTATTTTTAGATGACACTGTAACCGCTAGATATATATAGCCCTGGTAGCTCCGCCCACTCGCATGCTGCCACAGAATTCCGACAAACACACACACAGTGACTACAACTTTGTGTATATTGCGGAGTGTAATTTGTAGATAAATAGAGCATACAGTACAGGTGTTACGCTGGAATATTTCGCAACATAATGGTGACAACAAAACATTGCTGCTATGGCATTGCTGCTATTGGATGGATTTGGGAACGGGTTTCCAAAACCTGCACAAAATCGAGAAAAATGTCAACGCTGGGTACAGAACTGTGGTCGAAAATAGTTTACCATTGACAATGTTACCAGAGACACCTACATATGTTCGATGCACTTTACCCTGATTTGATCGGCTAATAACATCATGCTCTGCATGACTTTTCATTTTCTCTCTTAAAAAGTGGGTATAATTATGAATTACCTTGTGTAACATTTAGGAACAGACGGCAAGTCGGAAACTGGCTTATATATACATCCTCTTAAGCTACAGGCAGCGGCTTCATCAGCAGTATTGTCAATATCAGGATAGCAGTCAACTCGAATCATTTCTTCATGAGTCGGCAGTCTGTGCTCTCTGAAAAAACAAAACAAGGGCCACCAGCTGTCAAAATGTCCATTACAGAGTTACTTTAACCCTTTCAACCCTAGAGGCCAGAAAGTCAAGATGTGCAAACACTGTAGATCCAGATGAGCCGGCTTGTAATGAATGAGCCGTCTCATCAGGATCTACAATGTTTAACACTCTTATTCAAATCTGAAAAATCCAAATGTTGTCAGTAATGAAAATCCAAACAAGAGTGCCGAAGGTCACAATATACGCCCGTCGAGGCAAGGCTAGTTAACAAGTGGAGATAACTCACTGAAAATTAATAGGGTTGTTGCCGTGATAAACATGTATATTGAATTTGGTCACGATCTGTCAAAATAAATAGGCTTCTTCGTCTTGCCGTAATAATTAAACATGTATACCGAATTTGTATACGATCGGTGAAGTAGAACTTGAGGAGTTATTGCGTGGACAAGGATACAGAGTGCGAAAAATAAAAATGGGCGTCAAGGGGAGATAAGTTATTGGAAATTTTTGAAAATAAATAGGCTTCTTCATCTTGCCGTGATAAACATGTATACCGAATTTGGTTACGATCGGTGAAGTAGAATATGAGTTATTGCGTGAACAAGGATACAGAGTGCGAAAAATAAAAATGGCCGCCAAGGGGAGATAAGTCATCGGAAATTTTTCAAAATCAATAGGCTTGTTCATCTTGCCGTGATAAACATGTATACCGAATGTGGTTAAAATCCGTCAAGTAAAACTCTACTGTCTGTTTCACGAAAGCTGCCCAAATTTTACGGCTATATAAACAATTCAAAAACAAGATTTATAGTTATTGCGTGGACAAGCTGTACCCGAAGCCTGCCCGCCCCCCGCCCGCCCCCCGCCCGCCCATACAAGATTAATACATACCGCCCGCCCGCCGCCCGCCCGCCCACACAAGATGAATACATAATACGTTCCCGTATAAAAAATTAGTATGAAAAACGGCAATGTAGGATATCCATGGATGGTTGACAGGGTTAAAGAGGCACATGGGAATATTGAATGCTACATACATCCTTGCTAAATAGTAGTACTACTTCAGGCTGGGACTACTTATCAATACCATTATAAATTATTTATTATTGTTATTAGTAGTAGTAGCAGTAGTAGTATTATTATTATGTTATTATTATTATTATTATTATGTTAGGTATTATTATTATTATTTTTATTATTATTATTTTTACATGTGTTGTGTATTATAACTATGTAGCAGACTTCAATTTGTTTACAGGAATATTTTTAACTATTCAATATTAACAACAGTCCCCCTTATTAAGCAATATATGTTACAATGTTTCAGTTAAATACACATGCATGTTCATAAGTCCTGGGATTTTACTGAAAGCATACACCTTGTTGTGGCATTATGTTTGCTACACAGATCAGCCGTCACATGCATGCTGTCTGATCAGGACCTACAATTCACTGTCGAGGTGTGGAAACTTCATGGTGACGATGAGAAGTTCAAATCCGTGAGTTCTAGATGAGTCCAAAAGTCAATAAGACCATTTTGGTTATGTCGGTCACATTCGGACAGTGCATACTATGTGCATTTTGTGTGCTTATTTTAACCATTACAGTGCCAAATTATATTTTGTCAACAACTACTTATTTGTGCATGTACTTATTTTCCATTTCTCGCAAACAAAACATATTTTGACAGTGCATGAGAATTGTCTCCATTGGAGACAATTCTCATGTACTGTCAAAACATGCTTTTATACGCAATAAACAAGCTAAACAGAAAACGAAAAGGCAGCAGACGACAGTATTCGGCTACCGCTTTCTTTTGTTTCTATTCGTAGATCCCACCTGTAATATGTAGGTTTATAAAAGGCTAAACTGCTTACCTCCACTCCAGTCGGGAGCCTACTAGTGGTAATGTCAGGTCTGTAATGGTTAACACCTGAAAAATCCATACAACATTACACGTGAAAAACAATATGGTATCTCACTTTTTGGAATGTCTAAGCAATGTCAGCATACAATTGTATCATCTTTGACTTTTTTTTTGTAGTTTGTCTTCTTTCTCTTCATTGCATAGTTGCATGCTCTCCTGAACCACAGAACGACAGACACACTATGAGAATCATTGTGATCCACAAGGAATTTTTGAAAGATTCATAAGAGTATGATAAGACCGACAATAATTTTTAATACTGTTAAGTTTCAGAACTGTAGACAAGTCACTCAACCATAAATAATTTAAAAACATTAGATTTCAGATAAATACACGGATGGAACAGAAAGCTATAATTAGAATTTTCCATCAGCAATATAAAGTACAAAGTACTTGTATTCTCAAACATCAATAGTTAAATATATGAATGCATTATACATGTAATGACAAAGTAAGTATGGCATACCTTTAATGACGTATCAAACTGAAACTTGGTATGTTGAACCCTATTAGCGTAGACATGACTGACATTAATGGGCACTCCCATGACCTTGACCGTGTCAATATGGAGACTGTCAACAGTTGATCCTTGATTGTGTTCCACGGTCATTTGTAGTTGATTCTGAAATACACATTATCAGCAATTCAGACAAGCGGAATGGCGATGAATTACAATGTACATACCAACAGAAAGTATATGTAAAGGGAAGTAACTATAACTATCCCAGGTAAGATATCCTTGGAAATGATCTCCCTTGCTTCAACCGTTTTCGGTCCATCTGATGTTCACCCCTAAATAACAGCACACAGTACACAGTGTATGCCCTGATGAGACAGTGCAAACAGTCTGGCTGTGTTACAGACAGTTTGGCAGTAGGTGGGCCCTAGAACAAGTCGGGTACAGTAGTCTGATCTGGGGGTTCAATGAATGATGGTATGTTTAAGCAATAAACAAAATCTAACATTTTTGTTGATTTACTGGTACCAGTATGTCATATTTATTACTCTTCAAATTATTTGCAAGGGTTTCGCTGTGAGAGAAAACCCGTAATTAACTCCTTACAAATAATACACCTTGAAGAGAACACCCGTAATTGCGCGCCTGTTTTCTTGGAAACAACGAGCTACCATGCAAAATGTTTAATTTTGATTACAGTCAAACTAAAGTTATTTGAAAATTTGGAAAGGGTCTCGACTAATCTAGAATGTTAATGTGATTGAACACATTCCAAACATGCACTCAAATATATCTGGCTCATAGAAACAGCTGCGTAAGTTGGATTTCAAAAAGTTTGACGTCACACAACGTAACGTTAAAAAATGGGAAAACACGTCATTGTATAACTATTCATTCGCACATCACAATTCACTGATTAAAATCTCAAAAAATAGACTAAATGTGCATATATATCTGCCGTGGAGTGTAATAAATAAGATATTCCATTGTACATGTTTGAATAGCGGAAATAATACACTCGTGTCCGTCGGCGTCCGTGCAAGCAACTCATTCGCTACGCTCACTCGTTGCTTATGCGGAAGCCGATGCACACTCATTTAACTCTTTGCATGCTGGAAAATTTGTGGGCTATAAATAGTTCAAAAATAGCAGATGACAATTCCTTATATTTTCTTTCATTTCTCCTTATAAATGTCATGAATATGTCTTGGAATTTCATTAGAATTGTGTCTGCAATTCTATTGAAATTTCAAGACATATTTACAGAGAGAAATAAAACATATACTCCTAATTAGTTTGATTGAACTGGAACCATGTATTATAAGATATTTTGATTCCACACATGGTGTCATATTCACCTGAGGTGAAGCCGAGGGGGAAAATGACACCATGGGCCCGTTTCATTATTAAACTTTGTATGACTAAAATGTTCATAAGTGCAAATTTAGGATCGTCTGGAAATTGCAATTGATGGATTTACATTTATTGAGCATAGGCTGCATATGCAGCCTATGCTCAATAAATTTAAATCCAATATGCAGCCTATGCTCAATAAATGTAAATCCAATAATAATAAAGAAAACATTGTTAATGTGAAATTTACAGACTATCATAATTTTGCACTTACGAATATTTTAGCCGTACAAAGTTTAGTGAAACGGCCCCCATGTTAACTGTGTAGAATCATAATAACGTATTTGTCATACCGCATATTCTTTTTATTTCTCCACTCCAGGGGCCCATTTCACTAAACTTTGTACGATTAAAATGTTTGTAAGTTCAAATTTTAGATCGTCTGGAAATTTCTATTCATGGATTAACATTTATTGAGCATATGCAGCCTATGCTCAATACATGTAAATCCAATAATTATATCCAAGAAAACATTGTTAATGTGAAATAACTTTGAACTTACAAACATTTTAGTCGTACAAAGTTTAGTGAAACGGCCAGCAGAACTTAGTTATATAAGTGCATTTGGGCATGTATAACATCGTAAAATATGGCGGTTTTCCAGTCACTATAGCCAAGTTCAATTTTTGTTTCTTTTTGTTTTGCCTCGACCTGCCACCATTTTCATTAGAGCCATATTGATGGACTTGACAGACTATATGGGCTCATATTACATGTATAGCTGACCAATCAAATTGTGCAAAATGTATCTGCGGTATGACAGCTGTATTGGTAGGTTGACAGCGACCACAAGGGCAATCGTCCTGCTTTGGTCAGTAGCCGATTTCATCAAACTTGCAAAGTATACTTATCTAGCAAAGTATACTTTGAGGGAGCAATCATTTATTTTTCCTGAAATACATTATTTCATATAGAACTAACAACTGCATATATTTGATGATTAAAAGTATGCAGAATTATTATACTGAATTTATTACATTATCACAGCCAAATTGGCTGCGATAATGTAATAAATTCAGTATAATAACAAGAAACGAGGCAAAGCCACGAAGGCCAGGTTTTTTCCAAGCATAGACACTTGGATAACATAATTATACCCACTTTTTGTAGACTAGATGGCCGTGGCCTGCATGTCGCGCCTTGGGGCGAGGCATGGACACTAAAAAAATAGATATAGTAGATGGAAAAACTTTAACGAAAAAACTTTAACTGGACACACGGACGTACGGACGGACGGACGGACGTACGCCAAAATATGTAATTACGTGATATGTGGTTGGCACCCCTTGATTATGAAGCTGTGAAAGTTTGGTGGTCCTAGGTGGTACATTAACAAAGAAATGGACTCAAACACGAAAACTTAACATTGATTGTGGACGACGCCACGCCGCCGCCCGCTCGCCCGCCCGACCGCCTCCGCCCGGCTTTCGCAATCGAATAGCCTGGATTTTTTTCTTCAAAAAACCTGGCTAAAAATTAATAAATTTATCCTAAAATTTAAAATTACTCCCTCAAAGTATACTTTGCTAGGAAAGTATACTTTGCAATGTTGATGAAATAGGCTACAGATGTTATTCCATTTGATACTTACTTGCCCACTGAAGAATGTAGCATGGTAATACTGGCCTTTCTCATAGGTATCTGGAACAAAGTGAGTCAACACAAGAATTCCGCCTCGGAAGTGGTGTCGCGCCTGCTGAGGCATTTGACTATAGCATGTGCTAAAATAAGCATCACAAAAATCATGCTTAAAAAAAGTCAAGGTTGAATATACATTTTTACATAAAAAGTGTTTCCACAACCATGCGAAGGTCAACAAGGGAAAGGTCATGTTAATGGCACCATGAGTGTGTTCCAAATGCTTACATGTATCAAGTGTCCAAATATTGAAGCAATACATCAAGAAATATTAATGATATATGATGATGAAGAAACTTGTACAAATTTTTTGACACAAAAAAATGTTTCCGCAAATATGTAAAGGTCATGTTAATGGCGGCATTAGTGTGTTCCAAATGCTCACATATATCAAGTGTCTAAATATTGAAGAAATCTGTCATAACATTAAATTTATACCATGATGACAAAGCTGGTACAAACTTTGTGACATTTCGGATGACGACGACAGAAAAGTCGCGACTTCTGCTAAAGCAGGTGCGACAAAAACTGATGAAAAATGATTTTCAAAAATATATTTTTAGTCCCCAAGGAAAAGGGTGATTTTGTTTAGTGATGAAAAAGTACTTTTTTTTAGATTTAATGTGTTTAATAGCCAAAAGTTTGTCGGCAGAAAAATGTGGAACAGACAGTAGGTAGCTTTTTGGGTCAAATCACATCTAAGATGCCCACCGACTAAGACGCCCACCGATTCGGACCCAGTACACTTTTCCCAGCACAACTTCGGACCCCTGTGGGTCAAGTGAGTGAGTGAGTGAATAGGGTTTAACGTCCGCTTTTCTGACATAGAGGTACAAGCCTCAGGGAGTCTACACGCAGACGGGTCAACGGGGTCGTGTCCCGTATCCACCTGTCCGAGGGGGGTAAATCCCAACTTCAGAACTCAATATTTACAATCAAAATATATATTCAGTCCTGAAATTAGAACAACCTGATCTGGTGCCAGGCCCTCGCCACACCAGCATCATTTATCCCATCCCCTAAAAGTAATAGGATTAGCGCTAATCTTACTTTTATATATGGGGCACAGCCCGACTCAACTCTCACATACAAGAAAGCCAAAAATGTACATGAGGGCCAAATCCGGTATAGTGTGTTCCGGAAAGTATGAACCCAATCGTTAAGCCAGTTTAGTCGCCTTTTACGACAAGCAATGGCTACTGCAGCACTATTCTTAGGATCAGTTGATCCCGCCCCGATGCCTGCACGGGGCCCCCTGTGGGTCAAATGACAATAATTCCAGCACAAAAATATTTACACAATTCCCTAACATTTGATTGGTCCGTAGCAAGTCTCTCTCCAAAGTTTATATCCCAGTAAACTCCCATGCCGAACTACTTTCCGTAACCGTCATGCGCAGTTAAAATAATTCTTAAGAAAACGGAAAATAAACACATTTTCTTGATGAATTTATTTAAAATGCTGGAATTATAAGGAATAAATGGCATTTTTGTGGAATTTATCGGGGATATAAACTTGGAAAAGTCGCGGGAATACTGGACGAGGCCTTCCGGCCTTCGTCCAGTATTCCCGCGACTTTTCCAAGTTTATACCCCGATAAATTCCACAAAAAGGCCATTCATTCCTATAATGCGCTTCCATATGACACGTACCTATAGATGACCCATCGTCCCAGTACAGGTCCCCATGGGCCTGGAAACCCCTCCCTGTGTTGTCCGAGTCCTCCAGGGCAACCATCAACGTGAACGGGTTCAGTCGGCTGAAAACAGAAAAATTGATGAAGGGTTTTAACATCACAGCAACAACTAAGGGCACACTTGTGATTTTCGAAGTTAGATATAAATCTATTTATATGTGTTCATAAACATGAATTGCAGTGCATAGTCTCTAAATCGAACAACCTGGTGATCTCCCAGGATGAACAGTTAGAGAGAATACACAGTACTACAAATGCCACAATCACAAAATCACAAGAAGATGACTGATCTAATAGGGAGTGTTCATACAAATGAATTACAGTGTATTCTCTCTAAACAATGGATCTCTCAGGGTGTCCGATTTAGAGAGGTTCCACTGTAATCTAGATGTCACTATCATATGCATATGGTCCACCTGTCTTAGAGTGTTCATATCTATTAACCCATTTCATGCTGGGGATACGCCATTATGTTTGCGGAAAATCCTAAATATTGTCCTTCTATGCGCTCAGAAGTATATGTCATGACCACCATTTGAACCGTCTCATTGAGATGGTTCAAATGAGTGGTCACAACATATACTGGTACTTTCATTGAGAAATAACAAAAACAAAAATAAAATATTTAATAAATTTCATACCCGTAAAGATGTATTCCGAAAGGAATGGGTATTACTGTGGATGCTTTAGAGAGATTTCACTGTACTCCAGAAGTCAATATCACATGTACATGCCATAGATGGTCATATATATATATATATACAATTTACAATTCCCAGGGTTACCGGTTTAGAGAGCTTCCACTGTGCTAGCAATTCCACTATCATATGCACATGACCCACCTGTAGTATGTGTTATTGGCAGGAGCCTGCATGGGAATGATGTGGCCCGCTCGTACATGCAGTGGGATAGGGCTGTCACCGTTCACGGGAATGGTGTGGTAACCTCCCTGCACCTTCAGCTCTTCTCCCTGTGTAGATATATATACAGAGTCAAACAAGAAACGATACCAAATGCAAAATGACTCCATGTATAGTTAACATTGGGTATTTGTCACATGGTCAAAAATGATTTGAGGTATATCTCTTCACAAACGATTAGGATCACAAAATAGTACAGGTAAACCATTCTAACTTGAGTCATAAAATTCATTTACAAATTCACATTCCTACCCACACCTAAAATAAATTAACAGATAATAGTTATGATGGTACAAATTGTCAAGAAATATAGACTTTTTTATGCTAATTTTAAACCAATTTCAATAACAGGAAACAAAATAACAGCCTCCAGCCACATACTGCATGTTATTCCAAAATAACAGCCTCCAGCCACATACTGCATGTTATTGCAAAATAACAGCCTCCAGCCACATACTGCATGTTATTCCAAAATAACAGCCTCCAGCCACATACTGCATGTTATTGCAAATGTTGGATGAGAAGCTACTAATTAATTTTCTATGGTTTAAAGTGAGAACATAGTAGAGAGGCACGGCGAGATAGGAAGCAAGAACTTACAGAGTAGAAGTCGTACCAGGGTCCCTGGGGTAGGTACATTCTCACACCCGTTTGTCCCTGGAAATATAGGAATATTGCATGTTCAAGGGTAAAACTACTATGGTTACTATTCGTAACTAAAACTGCACTGCTCGCTAAAGGTAAAAGTCTGAAACCGGAATTTAAGAACAAACAAAAACAGGGCATGTACTGAAAGAACTTTCTTAGCAACTGCTCCAAACTGGTACTCATAACCAGCCAGTGTAGATCCTATCATCATGTGCACACACTCATTCATATAACTTATTGTTGACATATTGGATTTATCTTCATTCTATCTTCATATATATTTATACACATATACATCTGTATTATAAATAAGCCCAGATTTGACACAAAAGCACTTTTTCGTAAATCACTTTTTTACTTGAAGTTTAAACTTACCCACACCATCACTATTGGGTACATTATAGGAATGAATGGCCTTTTTGTGGAATTTATCGGGGTATAAACTTGGAAAAGCCACTTTCGCAATTGGCGATAAAAATAAACAATTGGCGATAAAAAATTACAATTTTCGAAAAAAAATAAATTTTTTTTTTTTTTTTGGAAAATTGTAATTTTTTATCGCCAATTGTTTATTTTTATCCTATTGGTTATTATAGGAATGAATGGCCTTTTTGTGGCATTTATCGGACTATAAACTTGGAAAAGTCGCGGGAATATTGGACGAAGGCCGGAAGGTCTCGTCCAGTATTCCCGCGACTTTTCCAAGTTTATATCCCCAATAAATTCCACAAAAAGGCCATTCATTCCTTATAATTCCAGCATTTGAAATAAATTAATCAAGAAAATGTGTTTATTTTCCGTTTTCTTAAGAATGATTTTAACTGTGCCTCACGGTTACGGAAAGTAGTTTGGTGTGGGAGTTTACTGGGATATAAATTTTGGACAGAGACTTGCTACGGGCCAATCAAAAGTTAGGAAATAGTGTAAATATTTTTGTGCTGGAATTATAAGGAATTAAATGCGAGGGAGCGTTAGTGACTGCAGCATTTAGGTCCTTGATCCAATATGTCAACAATAACATACTTATAATTAGCCAGGTTTATCAGAGTATTGATTTACCATTTCTTGTCAAACAGGTACCATTAAATCTGGTAATATGTAACTTTATTGGGGTTAAATCTTGCAATATGTGAAATACTGTGTGATACTGGCCAGTGATTGGCTTAGACAGTAGGGCGAATCATACAATCAGATATTGATGAAACCTGGTTTTCAGAAGTATAGACAATGTTCAATTGGCGTCACTGCGACCAGTGTGGGCCCCAGTAGCCGATTTCACCAACATTGCAAAGTATACTTTACTAGCAAAGTATACTTTGAGGGAGCAATCATTTATTTTCCTGAAATGCATTATTTCATATAGAACTAACAAATGCATATATTTCATGATTAAAAGTATGTACAATTATTATACTGAATTTATTACATTATCACAGCCAAATTGGCTGTGATAATGTAATAAATTCAGTATAATACAAATTAATAAATTTATCCTAAAATTGATAATTTCTCCCTCAAAGTATACTTTGCTACTAAAGTATACTTTGCAATGTTGATGAAATAGGCTACAGATCAGACTGTACAGATATACATGTACAAAGTAATCTGGAACTGTGCTAGTCACACACATCATAAGGTAGAAACAAAATTGATACCCCGCTCCATACCTTTCACGAGGGTAGCAATTTAACGCATGAAAGAGTGATTTTTGCAATCGGTTATCCGGCGTGTTTGATATGTTAGCGATATAAAATTTTCAAAGCTGTATCAATAAATTATTAATATAGAACATACACATGCAGATATTGGTTATTTTACCGTGTCAAGGTGTTTATCTGACATTTACATGTATATCTTGTAAATTTGAAAGCTTCATTTAGTTGAACAACAACTTGAGAAAAGATAGCTTCCATGGGAAATTTATTTCCCTATTATTTTTGGCAATTTACTAGTTCTACATCAAAGATTATTTGTTTAAAGGTATAAAATATACAGCTTACTCAATTTTGACATAACATCAACAGGTTTTGGTATGCACTTCGGTTGCTCACATTTTTTTAATTGGTCAAATTGTAGCCGCAGATAACATATTGGAGGTGAATAAATGTAGCTAATCATAAGGTTCCTTTATGAGCCAGGTGCCCAGTTTACCTCGTATAATATCGGCGATATGAGAAGTGCAGGCCCCCACATGAACTGCTGGTCAATATTGTATGTCACTTTGTCCCTGGGGAATCTACAACAGGAACAGAAAGAAATTTAACTCATTTCTTGATGACTGTGATAAGAGAAATTGGTTCAATTTTCTTTGCAATCAGTGCAGACCAAGATCAACCTGCGCATCTGCACCATCGGATCATGATATAAACTGTTTGCCGTACAGTCAGTGCAACACTCACCATTCTTCTAACAAATTGTTTATGTGAATATTTTTCTTTCTTGGACTTGCAAGTAGAGGAGGCATCATGTGACTTTTCCATTTATCCGTGACTTGATAAGTAGTAAACAGACAGCATTGATCTTTGCTACGCTCCAGGACACTTCTCAAAGTTCGGGAGCTTGACTGGCGATAAAATGTCATATGCATCTGCACAGGCTCTCAGAGTTGAAGTTGATCACCATATAACCATCGCATCTGTTATTCCCAATTATTACTAGCAAACTATAGAGCACAGGCATAGATTAACCCTTCTTTTGCAACCCGGTATTTGCAAACAGTGCAGATCCAGATGAGCCGGCTCGTAATGAACCGTCTCATCAGAATCTGCACTTTTTGCAAGTATTTATTTTTCTTCATATTTTCAAATCCCATTGTTATAAATGGACTAGTCTTAAAATCAGTCTGTGACCATTGGATTGGTCTGAAAATTAACATGGATTAACAAGTTATATATTCAGGGGTGAAAGGGTTAACTGAGACAAAAATCATGCAGGTGTTTAGACTTACTCATGATGTATGGGTCTGATGACAGTGTGGCCAGAAACATGAGCCTTGTGAAACAGGGTATACAAGTACGGTAGCAATGAGTATCTCGTTTCCATGGCAGCCCTGGATGCCTTAGCAACATCATCTCCGAGGGCGGCTGGATCTTGGGGCTGTAAATTTGAGAACAGGATGGAGACTTAATTAGGATATCAGAGCATCTTAGACTAAGTGTTTTCATTTAAAGTTGATTCAACTTTAAAGGTACATACCCACTCAGTAGGCGCAAAATATTCTTTATACGAATTAAATAATTGTATAATTGTGTCAATTCTAAAGATTACGAGTGCCTGCTATACAGTTTATAGAGAATAGTAGGTTAGTGCTGTGAATGGGAAAAAATATCTGGCAAGGCTCAGGAAACGGGATGGGCGAGGCTCTGCCGAGCACATCCCGTTTCCGTGCCGCGCCAGATATTTTTTCCCATTCACGGCACTAACCTACTATTCTATTTATCCCGTCAACACCTACAAATGGCTGTAAAATGCAAAAATAGTATTGACTGGATATCAAAAATGTTTCACGGCACCGTGTTTCACGGCACATACGCACTGTGTTGACGGGATAAAAATGTTTATTTTACTGATAGTGACGCGCGGTGGTATCAGGCTATTTTCATATGCAAATGAGGCATGATATGTTTTAATTATTTATACTAATTAAAAGCGTCACCTGAACAAATAATATTTTCGACAGATAATAAAGAACGATCATTGCACGTCAAAATATAAAGACAGAGAATAAATAGTAATGTACGTTAACATTTTAAAGAAACACGGTTATCGCCCCTGATATCAGTGTGGAAATTTACGTCCGATATAAAATGTATAATAATGTCAATCAATACGTAGGGTAATGGTAAATGAAAGTTTATTTTGCCAGAAAATGTATCAGATGATGTCTCTGATATAAAGAACATGTTGTGTCTACTGAGTGGGCATGTATGTACCTTTAAATCTTTCATCCTAAAATATTTGGCCTGGAACTGTTCATGTTACTTTTCTGCCTCTTCCATTATCAGAAAGCGTAAACAATTAGCAAAACATTGTATATTGTTCAATACCAACTCAGGAATATGATAAACAGAATGATCAGGGTTTGCTAAAATCAAACAATACAGTGGAACCTCTCTAAACCGGACACCCTGGGATCCCAGGGTGTCCTGTTTAGAGGGGTTCCACTGTGAAACTTGCCTATAACTATTTCAATACATGCGTGTGTGCTTTGTGATCATGAACAGACAATATCATCGGAGATAAAGGGCAACGAAGCATGTCAAAATTAAGCACAACTTACTCGTCTCTCTGCAACAGGGGTTTGACTGTAGTAAGAGTTGGTGTTCACAAAATTAGTGCCACAAGGTATAATGGTATCTCTAACTTACTCTGTTGTTAAGGCCATTATGGTTTCTGCTGAACGTGTAGAATGCTCCAAGCTGCATCCATCGTTTACACAGCTCAGGGGTCGCTTGACCAAAGAATCCACAAATATCTGCGCCAATCTGGAACCAGAGGCAGAATCAAGTTGACGAAAGTCAGTTGTATGACATAGACCACAAGCTGACAAAACATGTGGTTTGTTTGTTTAATGGTGTTTCATGGCCTATCAACAGCTAAGGCCATTTAAAGTCAGGCCAACAGGTTCGATTCCGCATTCAACCAAATGCATTGGGAGGGGGGGGGGGGGGAATCAAAATAATCAGAACGGAATATTTACATCGAAAATATCAATATTTATAGTCTGTTTCACGAAAGCTGCCCAAATTTTACGGCCATATAAACAATTAGAAAACAATATGTTTTTTCGATAATATTAAATTAAAGTAAAATTTAAGAATGTGAAGATGTCTATGGGGATTTAACATGGGGAAATTGTTTTTTCGCAATAAAATCAATATTTGACCAAATTTCACGAATTAAAAAGAAGGCTCATTATTAAATTTTCCGTTAATTTAATACTATCGAAAAAAATACTGTTTTTGAATTGTTTATATGGCCTTAAAATTTGGGCAGCTTTCGTGAAACAGACAGTAGGGTTTATGTCAGTAGTGGTCTAATCCTTGAACATTGTATTTGTATTTGGATATTTAATAGAGGTTTCTCAAAGCAAATTGTATCCAAATATTTAACGTTAACCCTTTTATCCCTTAGTAACTGGAATGGATTTTTCAACTATCCAATCATCACAAAATGATTTTCAGACTAGCCCATTTATGAAAATGGATTTCTCAAAAATATGAAAAGTACTTGTAAAAAGTTCAGATCCTGATAAAACGGCTCGTCACGAGCCGGCTCATCTGGATCTACACTTTTTACCAATACCACTATACAGGCCTGTGTTGTTGAAAGGATTAATATGGTATTCAACATTAGGCAAAGGACTTGCATGGTTTACTGGAAAATATCAGGGGCTTTTAATGGCTTTCAATATGTATCAGGAGTTTAATAATTTTGATTGAACATCACCCGTGATAGGGGTGGGGAAGGGGAATGTGGGGATGGGCTGGATTGTAGAAACACATTGAATGCTGTGTCATTCTAGACTAATAATATTTGGAGTTCATTGACACACCAAACAAACATGCAATGAATAGGTTAACCCTTTCCCTGATAGAGACGACTTTTGACGCCTCTGCAGAAGATGTCTTTTGAAAACATTGTGGGAAAAGGAGAAATTGCTTGTAACAAGCAATTTCTCCTTTTCCCACAATGTTTTCTACTCTATCAGATAATTTAACCATCATTTGACCCAGCATTTGATTCTTTTATTCAGATGTTTTTGATTTGGAAGAGTCGAAATATCGCAAAACAGGGAAAGGGTTAACTATGGAACGGTCAAACCCATACTTACATAGGGTGTACCAAACAGGTTGAATTCCAGAATACCTGAAGAAAAACAACAACACAACATTTAGTTGCGGAAAGTAACTCTGCAGAATACTCCCCTATCGTCCATACCCAGAGTTACGATGCCTTCCATAGGTTTCCTCAGCAGAGTAGCGAATCAGATCTGATTTGCACTTTAGCTGTTCATTATGGTACATTTTCTATACTTATTCCACAGAAATGAAGATCAGTATTATGAAATGAACATATTTCAATAGTTCTGTCATAAATTTACAGATGTAGACGGCATGTTGTGTAAACATTGTAAATGTAAGCTAAAATCTAAAAATTACCCAGTCAGTGGCAACCAAAATCTGAATGTAAAATTTATGTTGGGGTCGAGTTACTGGAAAGGCAATCATAAAATCACAATCATAAAATTTATTTGAAAATTACAAGTTTGTTTTACTTTTACAATGCTGACATTTCTTTCAAATTAAAAATACAGAAAATATGTCACATTAATGAACAGCTAAATTAAGTGTGAATCAGATCTAATTCGCTATTCTGCAATGGAATCCTATGGAGGGCAACGTAACTCTGGGTACGAACGGTATAGGAGTATTCTGCAGAGTTACTTCCCGTAACTACAACACATTATCATGGTTATTGATCTGACGGTAACGCTGACTGATTTTTAGAAACAAACATGTACTTTGAAATAAACATGCATACATAAGTACATGTAATCATGCACAATTTCCCACAGGTGAACAATGTGTGGCAGGGATAAGATAGTTAAACATTTCCTAACTCTTTGCATGCTGGGAAACTTGTGCGCTATAAATAATTCAAAACTTGCGAACAAAAATTTATCATATTTTCTTGTATTTCTCCACATAAATATCATGAATATGTCTTGGAATTTCATAGAATTGAGTCCACTGGACTCAATTCTAATGAAATTGCAAGACATATTTACAGACAGAAATAAGATATGTACTCGTAATTTGTTGGATGTTATTTTCACCGCTAGCATGCAAAGAGCTAAAAACTTCCTAATTACTGGTATGTTTAGAAACCAGCCGAAAACCAGAGAAATAAAATTGCCAACAAAAATGCCTCTAAAGGCCTATTATCAATATACCGGTAATCGCCTCTAATAATAGCCGTTTAAAAGTGATTTTTTGTTTCATGGCAATTTTTATTTCTCTGACATTCTGCTGGTGTCTTAACCCTTACAATGCTGAAATAATTTGTGTCGTCTGCTGAATATTTTTTATTTTTCTCATCAAAAACTTGGTTTGGCAGCACTTTAGTATCATTTTCAATGGAAATGATTCTAAAATGCTGCCAAACCATGTTTGTACTGAGAGAAAAGACAAAATATGAATTATTAGCAGACGACTATTTTCGGTTCCCGCCTTCTAAGAGTTAACATACATGTAATTAGGAATTGTTATACATTTTTACCATCCCAGCCATGTGTTCACCTGTGCAGATTCCAACAGCAATGGAAGATTTTGAGTCAGGTTTTTGAGTTTTCCAAATTTAGTTTTAATTACGTCTGGTTTCTGATGCATTTTTGTTGGCACACATGCATGTACATACAGTTGGACCTCTCTAAACTGGACACCAATAAAACACCAGGGATCTTATTATTGATGAGTTTCTTGGTCATGTAACTCAGGTGATGATGTCTCTTTGGGAGCGCACCACACACAGCTATGGCTCGGAATGATCAAATGCCTGATTTACAGTGAAACCTCTCTAAGCCATACACCCTGGGGACCTGAAACCTCTCTAAGCCAGACCTCCCAGGATGTCCGGTTTAGAGAGGTTTCACCATACCAAAAATTACATTCTGTATTTTTCTCAACCAATGTATATCAACATACATATATATAGTACTTCTGTTGTATCAACTTAGTTTGAATGAGTGGTCGTATCATTAACTTTCACGAAAAAATAAGAAACAAGAGGGCCATGATGGCCCTAATTCGCTCACCTGACTCCATGAACACCAGAGGAGAATGTGACATTGAGTTCATAAGTGTTTTAAAAGAATTGTGCTATTGTTAGATGGCATTCATCTTGGATTAAGCGATGACTCTCATTTTACCAAATCTGAAAATGCTTCACCCAAGGATCTTAACTTACTATGAAGTTTGGCCAGCATCAGCCATGTGGTTCCTGAGAAAAAGACGTTCAAAATCTCGAATAAATGGACCATCATGGATGACATAATCATCTGATTCCGACAAATATTGCACCAGAGCAATCACCTCATCGATACCTTCAATTAGATATATGACATGAGCATATTTGGTCAAAAATAAAATTTGACCCCACGGGCCACGCCCATTTGTGACCCCGGGGTCACTATTTTAACACCTTTGCAAGAACTACGTCGATCATTCCTACCAAGTTTCGTCGAAATCCAGCTGGCGGTTCATGAGAAGAAGATTTTTTAAGAATTTGTGCTATTTTTAGACGGCGGCCATCTTGGATTAGCGACGACCTCCGTTTTAACAAATCTAAAATAAAAGAACAACCTTTTGACCTTTCGGTGGCCATCTTTGATGACATGACCATCCAATTTCGACAAATAATGTACCAGAGCGATCGCCTCTTTGATACCTTCGATTTCATATAGACATGACCATATCCGGTCAAAAATAAAATTTGACCCCAATTTGACCCCACGGGCCATGCCCATTTTTGACCCCAGGGTCACCATTTTAACAACTTTGAAAGAGCATTGTACATCGATCATTCCTACCAAGTTTCGTCGAAATCCGGCTGGCGGTTCATGAGAAGAAGATTTTTTAAGAATTTGTGCTATTTTTAGATGGCGGCCATCTTGGATTAGCGACGACCTCCATTTTAACAACTTTGAAAAAGCTTCACCCATGGACCATAACTGTGAAGTTTGGCCACCATGGGTCAAGCGGTTCGTGTGAAGAAGAATTTTTAAATCTATAATAAAAGAACAACCTTTTGACATTTCGGCGGCCATCTTGGATGACATAACCATCCAATTTCGACAAATAATGTACCAGAGCGATTGCCTCTTTGATACGTTCGATTTGATATAGACATGACCATATTCGATCAAAACCCCAGGTGAGCTAAAAAAAACAGTAACAGACTAATCATGGTAACTGGCATGACACGAATAAACAAAGATGATCTTTATCAAACAAGTCATCAACACTTAGCTCAAGGTGAAACAATTATCAAAGTCATAGCCATAGAAAATGGGCACACAGCTGAGAAAATGTACCTTAAGACATTTACGACCAGTGTAGCTCCAGATCAGCCTGCGCATAAGCGCAGGCTGATCAGGAACTACACTGTTCGCCATTTGGTTATTCAGGCATGCTTACTGTTGTCCATAAAACCATATGACTGTGATTAAACTGTGAAAGTGTGCAGACTGACCAGGCCATTTTGTTGCAGCTGTCATAAGGTACATCTTCTCAGTGGGCAGTAATATCAATATATACAATTGCAAATTAAATTTAATGAAAATGCCACAGGCCATCCACAAGTGCAGTACGTATTAACATCAATTTGGAATTTTTGTAAGAATAATAAAATGGCTGAAACAAATGTTATAAATACAAATATAGAAAACAATGGACTAACTTTGTTTAAATAAATATGAATAGACAAACATTGATGGATAATCAGTGTAATTAACATAGTGGATTACCGGAATGTAAAAGTATCAATAACTGCAATGAATTATGAAAATCATAAAAAGTTCTTGGACCTGACATATACCAATACTTTCATTGGTTTAATCAAACAATTTGATGTTGCATCAACATTTCAAATACATATAAACAATGAAACAATAAAAGCAACAATTGCCTGACTAAGTGACATACATTAAATTTGCACAGAAATTTGTGAAAACCAAATAAATTGCCAAATTTCTGAAATAATCTATATATACCGTAATAACTCTAAATATTCGGACATCATTTATTTGGTAGAACACATAAAAATATATGGTTTCCCTACAAGACAGATGGTGCCCATATTTAGGGTTGGTATGGCAGTACTGTTTTCATCACAATAACAATGTATTTGGATACAATTTACTTTGGGAAACCCCTATTTAATAGGGGTTTCCCAAAGAAAATTGTGTCCGAATATTTAGGGTTATTACGGTATGTACACAAATAGCTGATTGTACTACAAATTTGATACTGACAACCTCAGATATGTATCAGTGGTTTGATGTAACAGATGCCAAATGTTTTTGTTAATAAACAAATATACAGTGAAACCTCTCTAAACCGGACACCCTGGGAGGTCCCCAGGGTGTCTGGCTTAGAGAGGTTTCACTGTATGTCAGGCATTTGATCATTCTGAGCCATAGTGGGGTGCTATGCGATCACGAACAGACATTATCACCTGAGATAAATGACCAAGAAACGTATCAAAAATAAGATCACAGGTGTTTTCTTGGTGTCCGGTTTAGAGGGGTTCCACTGTAGATACAATTGCTTTACGGATCAACTGAGCCGATGCGAAAGTTGAAAGTTCGCTGCTTCCGGTTTGTGGTACTGATGGTGATCGCCATAATAATGATCCTGCTGACATTGCAGACCGAAAACACCAGCAGGATGGAGTTCGAAGGTTGGTTGTTTAACCGTTCACCCCTAAATACATGTAACTGGAATGGATTTTGATAAGTTAATTTTGCAACCAATCCAATTGTCACAAAATGATTTTCAAGACTAGTCCATTTATTAAAAGGGGGTGTTTTTGTTCTCAAATATGTGAAAATTACTTGCAAAAAGTGCAGATCCTGATGAGACAGCTCGCCTGTGGTGTTTAAAGGGTTAATGCTTTGATCAACCCTTAGAATGCAGGAAACAAAAATTGAAGTTTGCTGATGTTTCATACTTTTCCTTTATTATCAATATAAACACATTAGCAGCACTTTAGAATCTCTTCCATTGGAAACGATTCTAAAGTGCTGCCAAACTATGTGGTTTGTTGGTAAAAACAGAAACAAAACAAAAAAACAGCAGACAACAAACTTAATTCAGTGTTGTAATGGTTAACTCTTTTGCATGCTAAAGGTGAATACAACAGCCTATAATTTTAGTAGTATCTTTCTTACATGTATTTCTCTCAGTAAATTCTCTTGGAATTTCATTAGAATGGAGTCCCTATGACTCAATGTTAACCCTTAGACTGCTATCTTATTTTGTTGTTGTCTGCTGTTTATTTTCTATATTCCATTCTTATCATCAAAAACATGCTTTGACAGCACTTTAGAATAATTTACAACATGCTTTTATTGAGAAATAAGGCAAGATATAAAAGCAACAGCAGACGACAATTATTGTGAGTAGTGGTCTAAGGGTTAATGAAATTCCAAGCACATCTAACTTGCACATTTGAAGGGGTCAGTAAAAGTCCTCTAAGGGACGTGGTCCCTTCTTACACTGACCCCTCCATCTACATATACTCAAACTAACTCACATTGATATAACAGACATCAACATCAAATACAGATAGTCTTGACTGGTCGACAATTGAATCATGAATTCTCAGATCATGTCATAAACATTACAGTGGAATCTCTCAAAACTATTGCAAATTATACTTATCTAGCAAAGTATACTTTGAGGGAGTAATCATTTATTTATCCCGAAATGCATTATTTCATATAGAACTAATGACTGAATATATTTGATGATTAAAAGGATGCAGAATTATTATACTGAATTTATTACATTATCACTCACAGCCATTTTTAATGTAATAAATTCAGTATAATAAAAAATAATAAATTTATCCTTAAATTGAAAATTTCTCCATCAAAGTATACTTTGCTAGATAAGCATACATTGCAATGTTGGTGAAATGGGCTACTGGTTTAGAGAGGTTTGACAACCAAATGTTATGTTATACAGCTCCCGAGGATGACAACATAGAACCACACATAATAGAGGATGCCCAAGAAGTGGAGAATATATCACAACCAGCTGGTGAGTGATAGTTTAGTCAAGTTTTCACCACGTCGGATTCCAATGATACATACATGGTATTGTTTGCCCCAGTTTCTCAAGAAAGTGGTTATGAATAAGTTTTACATCCCAACAACAGCTAATGTCATGTAGGGAAGAGACCTCGGTTTCAAGTCTCATCCAACGCACCATGGAAGTACAGTCGAGCACCAGTACCTCGAACATCAGTATCCCGATGATATCCCCTATCTCGATGATTCGCTCAAGTCCCGAATTATAAATATTGTAAATTAATTAATCATTTTTTTCTTGAATTAAATTCAGCGTGTATTAATCATTCAATCTGATAATGATTAATGTCATAATCAATTATTTTGTATAAAATTAAACATGGAAAATGAAGTCCGTCACATTCATTATGAATTCACAACACGATAACGCTTCTTTGTTTCATTATTCCTTTATTGTTTACTCGTGATGTGATGGGTAACGTGATTTGATATTTTTTTGCGAAAATATTTGACCATGTCACATCATCGCTATCTCGAACCTAGTCCTATCTTGACTAAAATACGATTTTCCTTCGACTTCGAGATACTGGTGCTCGACTGTACTATGAAAGGGCAGGGATTGAGCTCTCAACCACTGGTATTGAAGTCAAGTGTCCTAACCTCTATAGACCACCATAGACCCCCTCATTCAGCCACGGAGTTTACATAGATCACAGTTTATCACCAGTTGGAGTCTGAATTTAAATGCCGTAAAACAGAGGAAAGTGCATTTTGAAGGGCTCAAAACTAGGACAACCCCCTAGTTGCGAACAGTAACTCTTGCAATTACTCCCGTACCGTCCGTAGCTAGCTATGGACGGTACGGGAGTAGATTGCAAGAGTTACTTTCGCAACTAGACAACCCAGTTCCCGAAATGCTGGAAACGCCCCTGGTTGGTAAACATTATTAGCCTCCCCCGTCCACCTACAAATCATACTACATCGAGCCTCATCAAGCTGCATCAATGTATCAGAAGCCTATTTCACCAACATTGCAGAGTATACTTATCTAGCAAAGTATACTTTTGAGGGAGAAATTTTAAATTTAAGGATAAATTTATTATTTTTTTAATATACTGAATTTATTACATTATCACAGCCATTTTGGCTGTGATAATGTAATAAATTCAGTATAATAATAGTTTTAATCATCAACTATATGCAGTCGTTAGTTCTATATGAAATAACGCAGTTCAGGAAAAATAAATGATTACTCCCTCAAAGTATACTTTACTGGATAAGTATGCTTTGCAATTTTGATGAAATCGGCTACAGGGGTTAGAGTGGTCATAAAGGCCCCATGTCTCCAGTCACAGACGCATATGTTGCTGTGACTGGAAAAATGGGGCTTTTGGGATTTGTGACCAATATAGCTCCTGATCAAATAGCACATACATGTAGCCTGATAGCGATCTCTAGTGCTTGTTAGAAGCATGAAATAATTATGTTTCATTGAATGAATGGCAAACAGTGCATATCCTGATCAGACTGTGTAGATGCACATACTGATCTAGATATACACTGATTGCAAAACCCATAAGTCACATTTCTTCAGTCATATATGTAGGTCCACCACAAAAAGCATCAATTGTCTTTCAGCCCCACCACCTGATCTTGACCCATCCCTGATGGTTAAGCAGATCTGTTTTGAGCCGAATACATCAGTGCCCCTGGATGGTCTGTCTGACGAAGACAGATTGCTACTGCAGGCGATTCCCCACCAGACTCCAACATTCTACATGTCAGAGACGTACCAACTGATGGTGTGTGCTGTCCCGAAAGCTGGGAGCACATTCTGGACACGTGCTATGGCACATTTGACAGGTACATCAGTGGCATAGACAGGTGGGGTGCAAGGGGTGAATGCACCCCCTATAATTCAGTTACTTACGTGCAGTTACTGCCTGGTTTTTCTACGTATGGTTCGCTACATTATATTGTATGTTGTACTTTCCAATTTCCATTCTTTGTCAAATGTCACAAGAGGTAAAACTGGCTGATGGCTTGACCACACTAAGATGGCCGAGTTGGCCATTCCATGAGCCGCATAGTATAGAGTAAAGAGGAAATGTTCACATATATGCTATACATACATCCTTTCACATTTAGGAGGCAATTAAGTTTCACTTATATCAATCATACCATAATCATATAGATTAAAATCAGGTGTTCCATGGGGCCTTAAAGAACCAGATCTGATTTCTTACACTGTCAGGGAAGGCTATGGACGTCACCTTAACTGCTATGGACGCGAGTATTTCAACTAAACATGATTATGTGATTTATGTCAGTGACTAGAGAAACGGGGGTTATGGGATTTACGACCAGTGTAGATCCAGATCAGCCTGTGCATCCGCACAGGCTGATCAGGATCTGCACTGTTCGCTATTGCCTCAATGAAACACCTGTCATACATATAACAAGCAATACAGATCATTATCAGGTTACAAGTGAGCTATTTGATCAGGAGATGCACTGGTCATAAATCCCATAAGTCCAATGACTCAAGTCGCTGCTACATTGTGATTGTGCACAGGCATTACAGAAGATAAAGGAGCATTAGTAGCCTTATGTTTCCACAACAACCTTTGGTTCAGCTGGTCATGCACTGTGTAATTTTAGGTGTATACAAGAAGGATGAAATGCGGCCAATCTTCAACCTGTCACGACAAGACGTCCACAAAAAGTATGACCCAATGATGAAGAAGGAATATGAACAGCTTAGAAACAATTTCAATGGATCTAAAATCATCACGACACGCAACCCTTACGCACGATTGTATTCCACTTACATCGACAAGATTTACCTCCCTTCCAACTTGCAATTATTTACGGAGATCAGACTAGCATTAACAAGCAACAATGATAACTTCTGCGGCAAGAATATATCTTTCACCGACTTTCTTAACTATATAACAAAGGGACTTAATCGCTATAAGAATTCCCACTGGGAACCGATTAGCTCCCTTTGTTCTCCATGCGACCAACATAAAGTTGAAGTTGTGAAGACAGAGAACTTTGTCAATGATGTTGAAGTGAAACTGACACAGCTAGGAGTTGAAGGGGACGTAGTTAATGAGCTACTACAATACCTATCACTGGAGAATCACGCTGCAATGATGGCCAGCATCCATGCGATGGTTGTTAAAGGGTTTGAATTTGCTGTCAGATACTGTTTCTCAAGAATTGGAGTTCTCAATCGTATATGGAGGGCATTGCAAATCCAAGGCGCTGTCAAAGTTTCGTCCGTGTTCCCGTTCGAAGATTTCTTGGACAATGATACAGAGTCACGTCTAAAGAAGCAGTTTCAACTACTAGTTTTAAATGAGTTACAACATAATACACTGGAGTACAGCAAACGGAACGATCAACAGAGGAATGCCGTGGTAAATGCCTATAGACAAGTTCCGCCAACTATAGTTACCAAAATCCAGGAGTTATATGGACACGACTTTGTCTTGTTTGATTATGGCATGGATCCACCACAGTGATTAACCCATTACAAACGGAGTACCCGTTTAGGTGAATATAAATTTTGAAATATTTTCTTTCCTATTTTTCTCATTTCTCAATGACATTATATGTTGTGACCACTCATTTGAACCATCTTAACAAGACGGGCTCACGTGGTGGTCACAATATTTACTTTCAATGAGAGATCAAGAACAGGTCTCCAGATAAGGAATTAGTAATTGAGTATTGTCACTCCATCATTTCTGAAGCAATTGGGTATTTTAAAATTTGAATTGGGTACAATAAACTCGCACTACTGTTTACATATCAACAGACAGCAATTATTGAATAGTTTGCTTCGAAATGAAAACATGTCTTGGCATTTCATTAGAATTGTCTCCTTGGAGACAATTCTAATGAAATACCAAGATGTGTTTTCATGAAAAATAAGAAAAATATGCTATATTTGTGGTCTGTTTATTGCATGATAAACGTACCAATAAATGTCCTAAGTCCAAAGTCCAGGAGTTATATGGCCATGACTTTGTCTTGTTTGATTATGGCATGGATCCACCACAGTAATTAACCCATTACAAACGGAATACCCATTTAGGTGAATATAAATTTTGAAATATTTTCTTTCCTATTTTTATCATTTCTCAATGACAGTATATAGTTGTGACCACTCAATTGAACCATCTTAACAAGACGGGTTCACGTGGTGGTCACAATATTTACTTTCAATGAGAGATCAAGAACAGGGCTCCAGATAAGGAATTAGTAATTGAGTATTGTCACTCCATCATTTCTGAAGCAAAAGGTATTTCAAAATTTTAATTGTTTACAATAAACTCGCACTACTGTTTACATATCAACAGACAGCAATTATTGAAAAGTTTGCTTCGAAATGAAAACATGTCTTGGCATTTCATTAGAATTCTCTCCTTGGAGACAATTCTAATGAAATACCAAGATGTGTTTTCATGAAAAATAAGAAAAATATGCTATATTTGTGGTCTGTTTATTGCATGATAAACGTACCAATAAATGTCCTAAGCCCCAATTTCCCAAATGATCGCTCATGCATTATTCGCTGTGACTGGGGAAATTGATTTTATGGCATTTGCGACCAGTGTAGACCCAGAACAGCCTGCACATCGATGCAGTCTGATCAGGGTCTACACAGTTCGCCATCAAGCCAATTAAAAACTCAAAATACTTGTAACAATAGTTTTTTCAAGCTCTGAAAGGTACCTTTTATCAGTTAGGGGCAATTTATTCTTAGTTGGAGGTGTGGGGGTGAAGGCCAGAACTTGAAAAACTATGTGTAACTGCCCTTAGAACAACTTACACTGCATCATTGACGTTAGAATTGGTGGATTGTGTCGGTCTGACATCACGTTGCTTAGTTAAACAAAGCAAATTGACGCCAAACCGACAAAGTCCACCAAATACTAACTGACTGGTCTATTGTGGGACTAAAGGAACTTGCTCATGACTTTCCAAGTTCAGTAACCTATTTTTAGACTGCTCTATTGTAGGACTAAAGGAAGTTACTCATGATTTTCATGATTTTCCAAGTTTGGTAACCTATTTAAGCTAAGCAGTTTATAAGACTGGGCCCAGAGGGGCGTTTCACTAAACTTTGTACGACTAAAATGTTCGTAAGTGGAAAATTATGATAGTCTGTAAATTTCACATTAACAATGTTTTCTTGTAAACAATTGTTGGATTTATATTTATTGAGCATAGGTTGCTCAATAATGTAAATCCATCAATTGAACACTTTCCAGACGATCCTAAATTTACACTTATGAACATTTTATTTTAATCGTACAAAGTTTAGTGAAACGGCCCCCAGATGCTCAAAACAGTTGCTAACAGACGTTTTGAGCAACCGGGCGGGCCCTGGTCTATTGTATGACTAAGGGAAATTACCCATGATTTTCCAAGATCGGTACATGATATTTAAGACTGGTCTATCGTATCACTAAGTGAAGTTCCTCATGATTTTCAAAGTTTGGCAACCTATTTATAAGACTGGGCCCAGTTGCTCAAAACAGCGTTAAGGATTTAACAGTCCGTTAATTAAGCTAACAGGCATTTTAGCAACCAGGCCCTGATCTGTTGTAGGTATAAGGGAAATTACACATGTAAGTTCGGTAACCTGTCTACAAGACTGGTCAACATTTTCCAACAACGGTAACCTGTCATAAGACTGCTACATTTTCCAAGATTGGTAACCTGTCTACAAGACTGCTACATTTTCCAAGATCAGTAACCTATCTATAAGCCTGGTCTACATGTTCCAAGATCGGTAACCTATCTACAAGACGGCTACATTTTCCAAGATCAGTAACCTATCTACAACACTGGTCTACATTTTCCAAGATCAGTAACCTATCTTTAAGACTGCTACATTTTCCAAGATCAGTAACCTATCTACAACACTGGTCTACATTTTCCAAGATCGGTAACCTATCTACAAGACGGCTACATTTTCCAAGATCAGTAACCTATCTACAACACTGGTCTACATTTTCCAAGATCAGTAACCTATCTTTAAGACTGCTACATTTTCCAAGATCAGTAACCTATCTACAAGCCTGGTCTACATGTTCCAAGATCGGTAACCTATCTACAAGATGGCTACATTTTCCAAGATCAGTAACCTATCTACAACACTGGTCTACATTTTCCAAGATCAGTAACCTATCTTTAAGACTGCTACATTTTCCAAGATCAGTAACCTATCTACAAGCCTGGTCTACATGTTCCAAGATCGGTAACCTATCTACAAGACGGCTACATTTTCCAAGATCAGTAACCTATCTACAACACTGGTCTACATTTTCCAAGATCAGTAACCTATCTTTAAGACTGCTACATTTTCCAAGATCAGTAACCTATCTACAACACTGGTCTACATTTTCCAAGATCAGTAACCTATCTACAAGGCTGGTCTACATTTTCCAAGTACGGTTTATAAGAGTGGAACATTACCGATGATGGAGAGTCTCATCTCCTCCCATACACTGTCGTTGTCCCCCAGCCAATGGCCGGCATATTTCCCACTCCCCGGGAACGTCGACCGAGATATCACAATGCCCCGCTCACCCGTTGCTCGCTGTACAGCTCTGTAAATGTAAACATTACATTGTATTACTGAAAAAATAAATATATGTTAACATGGTCACCTTTTGCAATTGAATATGTACACCTTCCATAAATTCATAATGGAAACGCCCGTTTCAACGTATTATGTTTATATCCCAATGCATTACATTAGCCCCATGTGATGTTGCACTACATTGTTGATTCGTTAAAGTTTGTTTCACGTCATTAATATTCACAACGTTGTCAACAACAGCAAGCTATTGACCGGCAATGTCGCCGTTGTCATGATTTCCGAAAAAAATATGGCTAAGTGTTTCCATCAAGTATTGAAGCAAGCTGTCAAGTAATATTAAAGTTATATCATGATGAAGAAACTTGTACAAACTTTTTGATGCAAACGAATTACTAACTCTAACAAGAGCTGTAGGAGAACAGCATAGCTCGACTACGAGGGTTGTCGATGTACACATACATGTAGCTTGACAAACAAGGTGGCCGCGGCCTGCATAAAAACCGTAACCAAGGTTGACCAAAAACCTTAACCAAGGGAAATTAAGTAAGTAATTAAAGGTTAAATGTAGGTCAATGTGGCCGCGGCCTGCATAAAAACCTTAACCAAGGTTGACCAAAAACCTTAACCAAGGGAAATTAAGTAAGTAATTAAAGGTTAAATGTAGGTCAATGTGGCCGAGGCCTGCATAAAAACCTTAACCAAGGTTGACTAAAAACCTTAATGAAGGGAAATTAAGTAAGTAATTCAAGGTTAAATGTAAGTCAATGTCAGATATACGTCAGGGGTTATTGATGTACATCACTAGGAGATGAAGTTTTCCAAGTATGGTTGCTGTAGGCCCAGGAATATTCCATATACAAGCTTGACTAAAAACCTTAACCAAGGAGAAATAAGAAAGTAATCCAAGGATAAAAGTAGGTCAAGGTCAAATATAGTCAGGGATTATTGATAAGTCAAATAGGTCAGGGATTATTGATGTACATCATAGGAGATGAAGTTGTCCAAGTATGGTTGGTGTAGGGCCAGGAGTATTGCATCTACAAGCTTGACTAAAAACCTTAACCAAAGTGAATTAAGTAAGTAATTCAAGAGGAAATGTAGGTCAAGGTCAAATATAGATCAGGGGTTATTGATGTACATCGCTATGGGAAAAGGTTGTCCAAGTATGGTGTTAGTATGCACAATAGTATTCCATGTACAAGCTTGACTTAAAACCTTAACCAAGGGGAATTAACTAAGTAATTGAAAGTTAAATGTAGGTCAAGGTCAAATATAGGTCAATGGTTGTTGATGTACATCACTAGGAGATGAAGTTGTCCAAGTATGGTGGGTGTAGGGCCAGGAATATTCCATATACAAGCTTGACTAAAAACCTTAACCAAGGTTGACTAAAAACCTTAACCAAGGGGAATTAACTATGTAATTCAAGGTTAAATGTAGGTCAAGGTCAAATATAGGTCAGGGGTTGTTGATGTACATCACTAGGGAGATGTTTGTCCAAGTATGGTGGGTGTAGGGCCAGGAGTATTCCATATACAAGCTTGACTAAAAACCTTAACCAAGGGGAATTAAGTAAGCAATTCAAGAGGAAATGTAGGTTAAGGTCAAATATAGATCAGGGGTTATTGATGTACATCCATATGAGAAAAGGTTGTCCAAGTATGGTGTCTGTATGCACAATAGTATTCCATGTACAAGCTTGGCTAAAAACCTTAACCAAGGTTGACTAAAAACCTTAACCAAGGGGAATTAACTAAGTAATTCAAGGTTAAATATAGGTGAATGTCAAATATAGGTCAGTGGTTGTTGATGTAAATCACTAGGAGATGAAGTTGTCCAAGTATGGTGGGTGTAGGGCCATGAATATTCCATATACAAGCTTGACTAAAAACCTTAACCAAGGGGAATTAACTAAGTAATTCAAGAGAAAATGTAGGTCAAGGTCAAATATAGATCAGGGGTTATTGATGTACATCCCTATGCGAAAAGGTTGTCCAAGTAAGGTGTCTGTATGCACACTAGTATTCCATGTACAAGCTTGACTAAAAACCTTAACCAAGGTTGACTAAAAACCTTAACCAAGGGGAATTAACTAAGTAATTCAAGGTTAAATGTAGGTGAAGGTCAAATATAGGTCAGTGGTTGTTGATGTACATCACTAGGAGATGAAGTTGTCCAAGTATGGTGGGTGTAGGGCCATGAATATTCCATATACAAGCTTGACTAAAAACCGTAACCAAGGGGAATTAACTAAGTAATTCAAGAGGAAATGTAGGTCAAGGTCAAATATAGATCAGGGGTTATTGATGTACATCCCTATGCGAAAAGGTTGTCCAAGTATGGTGTCTGTATGCACACTAGTATTCCATGTACAAGCTTGACTAAAAACCTTAACCAAGGTTGACTAAAAACCTTAACCAAGGGGAATTAACTAAGTAATTCAAGAGGAAATGTAGGTCAAGGTCAAATATAGATCAGGGGTTATTGATGTACATTACTAGGAGATGAAGTTGTGCAAGTATGGTGGGTGTAGGGCCAGTAGTATTCCATATACAAGGTTGACTAAAAATCTTAACCAAGGCGTGACGGTGACGCTGATGCCGACGCCGACGCCGGGGTGACAACATAAGCTCTACTTATTCTTCGAATAGTCGAGCTAAAAATATGAAGGTAAAATGTTCACGGTCATGTTAATGGCGGCATGAGTGTGTTCCAAATGTTCACATATATCAAGTGTCCAAATATTGAAGCAATCCGTCAAGTAATATTAAAGTTATACCATGATGAAGAAGCTTGTACAAACTTTTTGACGCAAAAAAACGCAAAAAATGTGAAGGTAAAAAGGGTCAAGGTCATGTTAATGGCAGCATGAGTGTGTTTCAAATGCTGACATGTATCAAGTGTTAAAATATTGAAGCAATCTGTCCAGTAATATTAAAGTTAAACCATGATGACGAAGCTTGTACAAACTTTTTGACATTTCGGACGACGACGACGGAAAAAGCGGCGACTATAGTCAAGCCTTCTGCTATAGCAGGCGTGACAATACAAACTTTTAACGCAAAAATGTACGGAGGTACAAATGGACAGACGGATGTGCCACCAATAGGGAGGAAGCGGCCAATTCCATAGAAATAGAAATGGCCCCTTGTTATGAATAGAATAAGAGGCAACATGGAATAAATTTATTTTGTGTTAGGCTCCGCCCCAATGGTTTCTCGAACAGACGGACGGATGGACGGATTGATGAAAAATATATACCCAAATGGGCCCTTCCTCTCGTTATATACCCCAATACAAACTTCGTATGCAGGGGGTAAAAATATTTCGCCTTCAAACTCTAAACTGCACTTTAAACAGACCAAATGCTTTTCTTATTACAGTAAACACAACCCATGGTTTTATTCCTTAAATGGCTGGGGAGATTGAATATAAAATACATACAGTTTCTGGATAGGACATTCAACACTGAACTTACATCCTATCTGGTGTCAAGATTCCTAAACCATACAAACAAAATTGCGTCTGGACAATTATTTGACAGACTTGAATTTCAGAAATCTGCCAGATTTTATGTGAAAGGATTAACTTTTTAGAATGCAGTGTTTAATTACCATGGTTATCTGTGGCTACAATATAGAGACTTAAATTTCAAATTTAATTTATGTTTTTACACCATTTGACTATACCAATGACAGAACAATTCAAAGATTCCTTTTACAGTCTTTTACAGAACCTGTGCTAAAGACCACCGCGGAATAGCAATGCCCTGTCTATAGCAGCCATGTTATTGTTTTCCATATTACTCAATTATCGCATAAATTACCCTGCAAATAAAGACCACCGGTGAACAAAAGCCAAATTTTTCTTATCCATGGCTGACCTTTGTTCACAGGTTTGACTGTATTGGCATATACAGTGAAACCTCTCTAAACCAGACACCCTGGGAGGTCCCCAGGGTGTCCGGCTTAGAGATGTTTCACTGTAAATCAGACATTTGATCATTCTGAGCCATAGTTGTGTGCTATGTGATCACGAACAGACTTTATCACCGGAGATAAATGACCAAGAAAAATAAGATCACAGGTGTTTTCTTGGTGTCTGGTTTAGAGAGGTTCCACTGTAGCAAAGTTATATCAGTTACAAAACAAAATAATGTCCTGTAACTACACAGGAGTCCCATTTCAACGTGGTCATTGGGAGCCAGGAATCATGATCGCGATATAGCATTGTTCTGTTAATGAAACCGAGGACGTTCTGGCCCGACTGAAAACGGACCAAATTTTACTCTGGCGGTAGGTATTGGGTCATGATTTTAACCACGAAAAGAAATGTATAATTAATTAAATTTACTAATAAACTACTTAAAAATGTAACAGCATACCCTAAATTTATTTTATCCTGATGCATCTCAAGTATCCACAAACTAGTATCCATTTAAAATCACTACAATATGAACATAAATATTCATTGAATGAACCAAAATAAAGGCGTTTTACCACGAAGCTGTTGTTGTTGTACCACTTGAGACGTGGCATGTTAACCCTTTCAACCTTGTAACTGGAATGGACTGTGATATGTTAATTATCCCGTCAACACAGTACGTATGTGCCGTGAAACACGGTGCCGTGAAACATTTTTGATATCCAGTCTATACTATTTTTGCATTTTACAGCCATTTGTAGGTGTTGACGGGATAAATAGAATAGTAGGTTAGTGCCGTGAATGGGAAAAAATATCTGGCGCGGCACGGAAACGGGATGTGCTCGGCAGAGCCTCGCCCATCCCGTTTCCTGAGCCTTGCCAGATATTTTTTCCCATTCACGGCACTAACCTACTATTCTCTATTTTAAGGACCAATCCAATTTTCACAAAATTAATTTCAGACTGGTCCACTTATGAAATGGGGATGTTTTGTTTTGTCACGAGCCGGCTCACTAGTTGCAAACATATTTTTCATGAAATTACGTACATGTTTTTAGGTACAAAATTACATGTCGCATCTCATTTATGAAATTACTTTACATCACATCTTACCCAAATTGCAAGCAACTTGAGTCTTACGGTAAACTGTTTACACTTTTTACTTTTGTTTCGCATGTTTCCGTGTTTTACAGTACAGATAGCTGACGCATACAGTACTGAAATGAGGCTGATGGGTCGTTAGATATGGGTTATTTTTGTGCGTGTGATACATGTGATTAAGTAAGAGAGTTTCATTGGCTGAGCAATAGGGCAGATTCTGCATCCTAGTACACGCGGCTGATCCCAAACTTCAAAGGAAATGTCAGCTGTTTGTCAACTTCTGGAATATGGATAACTGTCAGTGCTCAGATCTGTTAATCTGCATAACAGATATTATCTCAGACAGCCAGCAGCACAGAGGTAGTAAACGCACAGGGCGGTCTACATTCACAGAATCAATTTAAATTGTCACAGATATGGGCCATATTTTTGTTGGGGGTCGCGATCTTAAAAGGTACATGTTGATAGTTTAGTTAGTGGGTTGAAAAAAGAATCGAGTAGTAAGCGGTCGCATAGAAGCAGGACTCCCCTGTATTTATACTGACTGCAGTGTGTTTGATTACAGTGACACCTTCCTGTACAACTTATTGCAGGGTGGGTTAAACTCGACTCCAGCCAAACAGACTCTGTATACACCGATTACAGTCCTTGTTATACGGAACAGCCTGGGAATCTCCCAACCGAACACACTGTCGACCTCCCAGGGTGTCCGCTATAGCAAGGTTTCACTGTACGACTTACTGCATGGTTGGTTCTGCCTGACTCCAGCCGTACAGACTGTGGACGTCATAATGGCTGTACTGACCAGTCTCGCCCTGGACCGCCCGCATACAGATCGTCTTGTCGGAGATCATAGCCTGACGGTCAGCCGAGTCATGTGCATATGCAGCCACTGGAGAAATGGCACGGAAGGATTAGAATCACTAATACCATACTCAAAAGCGAATGACAAAGAGAATTGATGAGAAATTGAATTGAATATTTGGATAAATAAATAGTGTATTCAAGTGTAAGTTTAAACAATAAGATTTATCACATGAAGCCCTGATATGCCATGTCTTAGCAAAATCTCATGAAAAGTAATATGATTAATTGAATGGGTTTTTATGTACGTTCTAATACAAATTCATATACAGATGGGGGAGGGGTATGTACAATACGTTCAGCAATGAAATAACAATAAAAGCTTACAGCACCAACAGTGTCCTGATGTGGTGCCAGGCACCCTTACTACTCCGGATCACTTGGCCCCGGGTGTGAATCCCAGAAAAGAAAGAACCGTCTAGACTGAATTCTTGAATTATGCTCCCTACATCAACGAGAAGTGTTCCTGATCAAGAAGACAGGACAAGGAGGCTACGGTCTACATATCGTGCCCACTGAGACAGACGCATGGACACATGGGTGTCATTGCAATCACTATTTCAAGCTCTATCCACAACAAAAACCACTTGAAGCAACTGATCATGCACTTTTAGGTGGTTTGCTCTACCTCCTCAGTGGGATGGATCGTCGCCTACGGCGTTGATTATAGGAATGAATGGCCTTTTTGTGGAATTTATTGGGGTATAAACTTGGAAAAGTCGCGGGAATACTGGACGAAGGCCGGAAGGCCTCGTCCAGTGTTCCCGCGACTTTTCTAACTTTATATCCCCGATAAATCCACAAAAAGGCCATTCATTCCTTATAATTCCAGCATTTGAAATAAATTCATCAAGAAAATGTGTTTATTTTCCATTTTCTTAAGAATTATTTTAACTACGCCTCACGATTACGGAAAGTAGTTCGGCGTGGGAGTTTACTGGGATATACATTTTGGACAGAGACTTGCTACGGGCCAATCAAATGTTAGGGAATTGTGTAAATATTTTTGTGCTGGAATTATATGGCATTGGACTTCAATACTGGAGGTTAATTATCAGTTCAAACCTCACTGTAGACGTGAGAAATACTAACATCCCACTGATCTGTAGAATGAAACTTTAAACTGTGCTCCTGTCTCTATATGTTAAAACTAAGCAATGTGATGTAAAACCGACAAAAAACTAAACAACAAGATGGCAAACCGACAAATCCCGTCAATTCTAATGCCGATGATACCACGGAACTAAGGGAAGTTACTCATGATTTTCCAAGTTCAATAACCTCTATATATATAGACCTATCACTGTAATTACTAGTGCGGTATGGTGGATGTTCCAACAGATTTCCCTTTAATGTACAGTTGAGACTCCAGTAGGGTTTGTCCTTGTCGGGCCAGTTGAATGGCTTTAGCTCATTGGTTCCGAAACTGGCAGGTTCATTCATATCCTGGTGTAAAGAAAATAAATAAATAACTTTAATAACCTTATCAAGTATTCGAACACCATTTGTTCTGGGAAGCAAATTGCATCCAAATACATATACACATTGTTATTGTGATAAACCAGTACAACCATACTAATTGCAGTCTCCGCGAAACTGACAAAATTTTACAGGACATTTGGTCAAATAAAAATTGATTTTGTGTGATATTTAAGACCTTTTTAGCTTTTTAAGCATATCAGTCATATAAGAAAAGCTAGCTAGCACCAGAAGTGCATACCAAAGGAAGGCGATTTCATTGTAGCTTAGAACAAAAAAGTAAAAACTATTATTTTTTTTACTTCCGGTTTACCGTCACACCGGCGACAATTTTAACGGAAATGTCCGACGGACCGACGACTTTCGCAGAGACTGTTATTGGGACACTCTTCATTGTTGGATACCATATATTTACATGTGTTTTCCCAGAATAAATTGTGTCCAAATATTTAGGGTTATTATGGTACAAGAATACATGATGTCAAAGGCAGAAGTGTGGGTCATAGATTTGTCACACCATGATAAAAGACCACCAGAGTAATGCATGTGTGACATATCAAGACATTACATGAAAGGAAACAGAAATTATGAACAATTTACTGCGATAAGCTTTGTAAAAGTACTAGTAAATCACTGACCTTGACATTGGAACTAGTGGGGGACCGAGAGTTATGGATTTGTCAAAGCACACTGGAGGACCATCAGAGAAATGCATGTTTTAAATGTCAAGAAGTACCGTGAAAGGAAACGGAAATTTCAAGAAATTTACCCCACTGTTAACTTTTGAGAAAGCTCTAAGTCTGTGACCTTGACCTTGGTACCAAAAGAGGTCAGAGGGTCGTGGATATGTAACAGCATGATAACTGACCATCCAATAAACATATGTGTGCCATATGCAGAAATTTATAAGACATACGCCGTTATTTTGGTTTTGAGAACATAATAAGTCTATGATCGTTTGTGACCAGCATACATGCAATCTGATCAGGGCCTACACTGTTTGACATACAGTTACTGAAGTAGGTTAACTACCTTCAGCAAAACACTTAGATGATAACCTTAACTCTTTGCATGCTAGCAGTGAAAATATCCGCCAAACGAATTAGGAGTATCATTATGTTTTATTTCTCTCTGTAAATATGTCTTGAAATTTCATTAGAATTGAGTCCTCAGGACTCAATTCTAATGAAATTCCAAGACATATTTATGATATTTACGGGGAGAAATACAAGAAAATATGATGATTTTTTGTCCGCTATTTTTGAACTATTTATAGCCCACAAGTTTCCCAGCAAGCAAAGTGTTAATGAGTGACTTTTTAAGAGGATCAAGACCTACAATCGCTGCATATATCGTAAGGTAACTTTTAACAGCCGACAGTCCAATGAATAATCATTCCAGAAATGACATCCAGCTCTAATCCATGTGCTCTTGCTCCACCAATAGTATAGAACATTTAGTCACAAACCACACACAGTACAGGTAACTATTTTCTGACTTACAATCCAAATCCCATCAAATGTAACCGTCTTGGCATGTTGCTTGGCAACCAGGTCCTTCCACACTTGCTGGGTGGCGTTCTTGAAGAAATCTGGGAACACAACTTTGCCCTTTGGCCACACCTGTATGGAGACATTGTGGGAATTGCAGTGCATTCATTTTTATGACTGTTTCAATAGTTTATGTCTGTAGTTGCTCAATCACCTTTTATGGGAATAAACTACTTTTTTTCAGGATTTATCTTCGTATAAGCTTTTAGATGTCCAACTACCCCAGTATACTAG
The DNA here is from genome assembly GCA_029237695.1 of Conchocele bisecta. Lineage (NCBI taxonomy): Eukaryota > Metazoa > Mollusca > Bivalvia > Lucinida > Thyasiridae > Conchocele > Conchocele bisecta. Next base: position 68,253,377 of record CM055268.1, read on the forward strand.
TTTAACCCTTTCACCCCTAAGTAACTGGAATGGATTTTCATACGTTAATTTTGCAACCAATCCAACAGTCACAAAATGGTTTTCAGGCTACGGCATTTATGAAAACGGTGTATTATTGTTCTCAGAAATATGAATTGCTTTCAAAATGTGCAGATCCTGATGACACAGCTCGATACTATCTGGATCCGCACTGTTTACATAAACCGTTATAGCGGGCTTTCAGGTTCAAAGGCTTTAGGCCTTCCGGCCTTCATCCAGTCTTGTTGGACTTTTAAGTGTTTAAATGCCAGATTTTTCAAGGAAACATTTTTTATACAGAGACTAATAAATCTGAAAATGATGAAATTCTCAAAATAATGTGTTTGTTCCTTATAATTCCAACCAAATTCTATTTAATACTACCGGTAAATATTATTTTTCATAGTTATTCCCGACACTATTAACAAAACTATATGCCAATACTGATGTGTATTCTTTTCATGACCTTTCATGTCAAAAGCCGGCATTGATGTAACATCAAAATAAGCGTATGGTGGAAATCAGAACAAATATAAAGTGAACAAATGCAGATAATTTATTTGTTTTATTGTGTATTCACATTTGGCAGTTTTTAATTGATACAAAATTGCAACTGTTATTTATTCATGTGCCTACTCGCAACCACTATTAACAAAAGAAATTGTATCCAAATACGCTGCTATTCTGATAAACCAGTACAGCCATACTAGCCCTAAACATTGGAACACTGTTTGTTGTTGGAAACCATATTATATTTATATGTTTCCCAGAATATATTTTGTCCGAATATTTAGCGTTATTATCGTACATTCTTAGTTTGAAAACATGTTTTCCATATTTATACAAGTTAACTTACATATCCCAGCAAAGCACCAGTTGGGTCGACACTCCCTAGTGGTGTATCTCCAAGCGCAGGCCACTTTATGTTGGCATCAGCCGCCGACATGTTCTCATAGGGCTCATAGTTCGTCTCATTGGATATCAGCGTCGGGTCCTAGAATAAAACATAGAGATCATCAACTGACATATCACAAATACTGTAATGTTTCTTTTCTCATCAAAAACTTGGTTTGGCAGCACTTTAGAATCATTTCCAATGGAAATGATTCTAAAATGCTGCCAAACCATGTTTTTTACTGAGAGAAAAGACAAAATATTAATTATCAGCAGACGACTATTTTCGGTTCCCGCATTCTAAGGGTTAACATCCCAGCAACAGCTAAGGTCATATAGAGACAGGACCACATCCGTCAGACCAGTGGGATGGAAATACAATGTATGTATTTTTCATGCCGAGGGTGAGGATTGATCTCCAATGCCATACCCCCTAGGCCAGGGCCCATCCCCCTATATCCTGGAAAAAAAACATATCGGTCATCAATTGACATATCATAAATACTGTATCTAGGTTTCTTTGTCAGCTGATGATTTATATCCTGGAATAAAACATACAGGGCATCAACTGATACAAAAAACTTACAGTATTTGCAGTAGATATAAATATTGGAGCCTTCATGGACAGTCATAGAGATTCAACCATTTAATTAGGCTTATATTTAAGGGTAGCAATTGACTCGAAGACCTTCCATACCCTTTATTTACAAGTCCAAAAAGGCAAAATTTTGAAGCGTTTTATGTGAATTATGTTGGTGCAAGGCAGACATGTGTAAATATGTGTGTAATATATGTTGTGACCACTCATTTGAACCGCCTCAATGAGACAGTTGAAACAGTGGTCACAATATATACTTCTGATAAGAAATGAAGAAAATATTTACAATTTTACATCTGACAGTAAATGGTGTAGCCTTCGTATGTAATAGGTTAAACTAACATTGTTAAGGATTTAACAGTCTGTTAAGCAAACAAAGGTTTCGAGCAACCGGGCCCAGGCATCCTTTCATGGGAAAACACTTACCAGGATGATAATTGCCCGCATGCCGCCCGCCTGTAGAGACTTGAAGTAGGTGTTGAGCCCGGCGAAGTTTGCCTGGTCGACGGTAAAGTCCTTCCTCTCGTCCATGTGGTCAATGTCCGCATACTGCACATCCTGCAGAACATCAAGTTCTGTGTGGTCGTTCCAGCAGTATTTTATTTATTTATTTAATGCGTGTTTAATGGTCTGTCAACAGGTCATTTAAGGTCGGGTTAATGGGTTCGAAACCCAAAATCAGAACTGAATATTTATAGACAAAATATATATTCAGCCCTGAAATTAGAATAACCTGACCTGGTGCCAGGTCCTCATCACATAATAATAATAATAACTAGAAATGTGGCCCGTCGGCACACGAATACCCCCACTGGCAGCCAAAGAAAACAAGGCATTTTTGATTATAAGCCATTTAGCCGAGCGTTACGTATCAAGTCTGTGACCTCCACCCTGGGCATAGTGTGATAATCCATGCATCGGTGTAGAATATATAGAGCAGAAGGGAATTTCAATAGGTTTGACCTTTGACCTTCAACTGTGACCTTGACCTTGGACGTAGGTGCGTGGTTATTGATCATGACACACCTTCTCATCATGAGAAACATTTGTGCCAAGACATTTGATAATCCTTGCATCGGTGTAGAAGATATAGAGCGGAAGGGAATTTCAATAGGTTTGACCTTTGACCTTCAACTGTGACCTTGGACGTAGGTGCGTGGTTATTGATCGCGACACACCTTCTCATCATGAGAAACATTTGTGCCAAGCCATTTGATAATCCATGCATCGGTGTAGAAGATATAGAGCGGAAGGGAATTTCAATAGGTTTGACATTTGACCTTCAACTGTGACCTTGACCTTGGACGTAGGTGCGTGGTTATTGATCGCGACACACCTTCTCATCATGAGAAACATTTGTGCCAAGCCATTTGATAATCCATGCATCGGTGTAGAAGATATAGAGCGGAAGGGAATTTCGATAGGTTTGACCTTTGACCTTTGACCTTCAACTGTGACCTTGACCCTGGACGTAGGTGCGTGGTTATTGATCGCGACACACGTTCTCATCATGAGAAACATTTGTGCCAAGCCATTTTATAATCCATGCATCGGTGTAGAAGATATAGAGCGGAAGAGAATTTAAATATGTTTGACCTTTGACCTTCAACTGTGACCTTGACCTTGGACGTAGGTGCGTGGTTATTGATCGCGACACACCTTCTCATCATGAGAAACATTTGTGCCAAGCCATTTGATAATCCATGCATCGGTGTAGAAGATATAGAACGGATGGGAATTTCCGACCGACCGACGGACGGACGGACGGACGGAACGGAACGGACGGACGGACGGACGGACGGACGGACGGACGGACGGACGGACGGACCAACGGACGGACGGACCGACAGACCGACAAGCTGACTCCTATATACCCCCCCAACAAACAGACGGACGGACGGACGGACGGGAGTAATCATTTATTTTCCTCGAAATGCATTATGTCATATAGAACTAATGACCGCATATATTTGATGATTAAAAGTATGCAGAATTATTATACTGAATTTATTACATTATCACAGCCAAAATGGCTGTGATAATGTAATAAATTCAGTATAATAAAAAATAATAAATTTATCCTAAAATTGAAAATTTCTCCCTCAAAGTATACTTTGCTAGATAAGTATACTTTGCAATGTTGGTGAAATAGGCTACAGGGATGTCGGGATTCCGTTGAGGATGAAATGTAGGTGTTAAATTGACCCTTCGCATGCTCCCAACCAACCGCCCACTCCAGCAATATAACATGAGGTCGTATAACCGTTTGATTTCTTCATAAGAATAACAGTGCAAATCTGGGAATATTTCCAAACTGGCTCGCAAATCTAAATTGTTGGTAGCCTATGCAGTAACCTATTTCACCAACATTGCAAAGTATACTTATCTAGCAAAGTATACATTGAGGGAGAAATTTTCAATTTAAAGATCAATTTATTAATTTTTATTATACTGAATTTATTACATTATCACAGCCATTTTGGCTGTGATAATGTAATACATTCAGTATAATAATTCTGCATACCGTTAATCATCAAATATATGCAGTCGTTAGTTCTATATGACATAATGCATTTCGGGAAAAATAAATGATTACTCCCTCAAAGTATACTTTGCTAGATAAGTGTACTTTGCAATGTTGATGAAATCATCTACTAAGCATGTACATATAAAACGTGGGAATACGGTGGGAATACAATCTGTGGGAATATTATCAGTCGGTGGCCAATGATTGAGGGGAGAAATCCAGCTTATGGCCTTTGAGATCAGTGCAGATCCTTATCAGACTGCACCCGCTGTTTGCTAGTCAGTCAATGAAACACAACACAAACTTGTCTAATAAATAGAGAAGAGTTTCACTAAACTTTATACGATAGAAAAGTTTGTACAAATAATTTCATTAATTTTCTTACCACATTAACGTAGTTAACTAATGTTATCATTTTGCACCTATGCCGACACGTAATTACATCAATTAATGAACATATCCACTAAACATTTGCCAACATGTCTGTCGATGTAACTGCTATTCTAAATGTCAACTTTGCACTTACAAACTTCTTTGTCATACAAAACTTAGTGAAACTGATCAATAACCAGGCTACAAGAGTGTGCTAGCCGACCAGCAGTAAAACTGACCAGTAGCTGATTTCACCAAAATTGCTAACCATACTTATCTAGCTAAGTATACTTTGCAATTTTTGTGAAATTGGCTACAGATATGTCATAAGCCCCATTTCTCAAGTCACCGATACATATGTACTTGTACTTACAAAGGGAATTTTGGCATTGACAGTCCTTTCAACAGCGTTTCTCAAATTGGTGAGGTTGTTATAGCCGTATCTACTCTGTTGGAATCCGAGACTCCAGTATGGCGGCATATACGGCCTACCAACAGCCTGTAGTAAAATACACATCATCAGATTAGAAGCTATAAATAAAATAAAACAATAAATGGCATTGTTAAACAAAGTTTATCCCCTTGCAGGCAGCCTTGATAACAAAAAAAAACAACACAAGACCTCCGTGACCTTGGGCGGTCAAACGTAGGTTGATAAGTCCTCAGTGACCTTGACCTTGGGCGGTCAGATGTGGGTCGTGTGCAAAACAAAGCACCATCCCTAGACACACATTGTGGCCAAATATTATCAAAATCGGTGAAGTTGTTCATGAGTTATTGAAAAATGAAAGGTGTTACTCATGTATGTACGTACATGGCCGAACGCTATATCCCCCCTTGCCTATCGACGAGGGGATAATTAAATGTCTAACAAATGATACATATTTATAATGATCAATTTGTTCAAATAAGCTTCAAATCAACTTTGAATGTAGACACCATATTGAATGCTACTCTGTTGAACAAAAAATCAGAAACACCGATGGATGAAGCCATAAAACACTTTGATGCAAATTTCTAAGTCATTTTAAATTGGCCTTCAGCACATGGGCCACATTGGCTATAAAATGAAAATATGGATGATGACAAATGTGGCTATGACTGGAGAAATGGGGCTTATGGGATTTGCGACCAGTGTAGATCCGGATTAGCCTGTGCATCTGCACAGTCTGATCAGGATCTGCACTGTTCGCCATTCCATCAATGTAACACCCATCATGCTTCTAACCAGCAATATAGAATGTTACCTGGCTACAGAAGTGTGCTATTTGACCAGGAGCCATACTAGTCAAAATAACATAAGCCCCATTTCTCCAGTTACAGCCACAAACAAGTATATGAAGTTTCAGGCCAATCCGATTTACGATAACTGAAACAGTAAGTAGTGAGCCAGAGACTTTAACCCTTTCACCCCTAACTAACTGGAATGAATTTTGATATGTTAATTTTCCAACCAATCCAGCCGTCACAAAATGATTTTCAGACTTAGTCCAGTTATGAAAATGATGTGTTTTTGTTCTTGCAAAATGTGCAGATCCTGATGAGATGGCTCGTCTCAAGCCGGCTCATCTGGATCTACACTTTTTGACAACACCACTATACAGTCCTGTGATGTTGAAAGGGTTAATGCAAATCTCGGACCGACAGATGGACAAGGTGACGACTATAGATGTCGCACAGAATTTTGTACTGAAATTTTAAGCAACATTTTATCGTACCAATACAAGTGAATGACAATGGATTATGGTAGCACTTGAGATAGGAATGCAGAAGCCACATGTTGTGTATAATTCTAGAAACATACCTGTGTATACTGTTGTACGACATTTTCGGGTTCAGGCCCCATAAACATGTAGAAGTCGAGAATACCGCCGATAGTCCTGTATGTCAACATGGGCAGGGGGGTGAAGCTGTAGTCTGCAAATTGAAATATAGAACATTAATTAACCTTACTATTACATTCGGAATACACAGATAAATATTTATTATTTTTCTTATTTCTCAATGAAAGCATATGCTGTGACCACTCAATTGAACCATCTCGCTGAGATGGTTAAAATGGTGGTCACAACATAAACTTCTAAGCACATTCAAGAAAAATATTTAGGATTTTCCATAAAACTTGAGAATGGTGTATCCTCACCATGAAATGGGTTAATACAAGTTACAGCACAACTTTCATGTCAACATCAACTACAAACATCACATTAGAACTACAAATGTATCTTTTGGTTTGCAATTGGCACTTTGATCAAGCCAACAACAAAATAATCATTCTTATAACATTATTAGGATGAATAGGGGTGCTAACTGCCTACATGTACCTACAAATTGGTTTCCAAAAACTTCTATCATTCTATTAGACATTATCCTCTATCCAACATGAATATGCATTCAAAATGCACAAAGAAATGAAAATTTACACTGAAATGAATTCTGGTAGAATCCAGAATATGTGGCTGTGACTGGAGAAATTGGGATTATGTGTTTTGCGACCAGTGTATATCAAGATCAGCCTGTGCATCCGCACAGTCTGATCATGATATGCACTGTTTGCAATCCCATCAATGAAACACCCGACATGCTTCTAACAACCAATATATATCGTTATCAGGCTACAGGAGAACGCTATTTCATCAGGAGCTGCACTGATCACTAATCCCATAAGCCCCATTTCTCAAGTCACATCCACATATTGTTACATGGTTTCCGTTGTTTGCACATATGTGCAAAACAGATAGCGCGTGCTGTTTGCACATGGCTTTAGGCAATGCTCATTCCGGGGCCGCGCGTAATGGAATTGCCTTCATGACGTCACTACTTCATGTCGTTCATGACGTTCATGACGCGGCCCCGGAATATGCATACCGAAAATTATCTACGTGAATGGGACAATTTTATAAAAGTACTGAAAATACTGAATATAATGCTCAAATTACATAAGTTTTTGTTGGAAATGTAACAATAACGTTTGATCATGTCCAGCCGTGTGCAAACGTTTGCTGTGGCCCGAGGGAACTGTTTGAACCCGCGGCCTGTGGCCGCGGGTTCAAACAGTTCCCTCGGGCCACAGCAAACGTTTGCACACGGCTAGACATGATCAAACCTTATATTGGAGGATGGTCGGCCTGCCGTGTCCCCTATAGTTACCTTGAGCATTACTGTTGAGCAGCAACACACCATGTGACTGGCCATCTGGCTCCATACACGTGTAGAATGGGTACACACCATAGTGGTTCAGGTGGTCCTGTAATGTGGCTGATTTGAACAATTCAGAACTTGAATAAATACTGTTTACAGCATAAAATAGGCTTTCACAGTGTAATAGGCTTTCACAGTGTAATAGGCTTTCACAGTGTAATAGGCTTTCACAGTGTAATAAGAAATCAGTAACACTGATGAATGTACCCCACACAATCTTTAACACAAATTTGACCTTGACCTTGAACAATGGGGCTGCATGTTCATTATAGGAATGAATGGCCTTTTTGTGGAATTTATCGGGGGTATAAACTTGGAAAAGTCGCGGGAATACTGGACGAAGGCCGGAAGGCCTCGTCCAGTATTCCCGCGACTTTTCCAAGTTTATATCCCCGATAAATTCCACAAAAAAAAAAATCATTCATTCCTTATAATTCCAGCATTTGAAATAAATTCATCAAGAAAATGTGTTTATTTTCCGTTTTCTTAAGAATTATTTTAACTGCGCCTGACTGTTATGGAAAGTAGTTCGGCGTGGGAGTTTACTGGGATATAAATTTTGGACAGAGACTTGCTACGGACCAATCAAGAATAAAATGAAAATGGATGATGATAAATAAGAATATGAAGTTTAAAGCCAATCCGACTGACAGTAACAAAAATATTAGATGGAGGAAAACTTTAACACAAATCATAATAAACAAGTGTAAGAAATGAAACTGTACAGAAAACATGTTTCGGATCAACACTTATGAATTATACACACTAGCTAGCTGCTATGGATGATATGTGAGTTTTGCAGAGCTACGTGTCCGCAACAAGTAGAATACACTACCCTGCACTTGTTGTACTCACCCCCCAGCCGACTGGCTGATCGCGTGACCACATAGGCCACGCCTCGTACTGTAGCCGGTGTCGGAATGAGTGGTGCACATTCTCCCCGAACCCATAGATATTCCTTGACGGTAGACGGGTCGCTATCTGCAGGAAATGGTTGGAGAATGTCAGTCCACCCACGCCCGTGTCCCAGCTGAAAGTAACAAATTACCGTAATAACCCTAAATATTTGGACACAATTTATTCTAGGAATCACATACAAATATCTGTAGCCTATTTCACCAACATTGCAAAGTATACTTTTCTAGCAAAGTATACTTTGAGGGAGAAATTTTCAATTTTATGATAAATTTATTATTTTTTTATTATACTGAATTTATTACATTATCACAGCCATTTTGGCTGTGATAATGTAATAAATTCAGTATAATAATTCTGCATACTTTTAATCATCAAATATATGCAACAGTTAGTTCTATATGAAAAAATGGTCCCGATGTTTAGGGTTGGTATGGTTGGACTGGTTTATAGCAATAACAAGGTATTTGGACAAAATTTGTTTTGGGAAACCCCTATTTTTATAGGGGTTTCCAAAAACAAATGGTGTCCAAATATTTAGGGTTATTAATTGATTGATAAATTCTTAGCACTTCATTAAGTGTTAGCTTTCTATCCAAATTACTATCATGCAAATGCTTTTTTTTTGTTCTTTTTCTTTTAGCATGTGAATGCTTGTTTTCAAATATAGTTTTATAAATACGTGCATTGATTGATCGATTGGTGGATCGATTGATTGATTGGGATTTAACATCGAATCAACAGTTCATACACAGATGCTTGACTGGGTAGAATTAGTTACCCGGATTGCCGTTACATCTTCAGAAAGTGGCTGGGAAATGGGGCTTATCGGTTTTGCGACCAGTGTAGATCCAAATCAGCCTATGCGTCCACAGTCTGATCAGGATATGCACTGGTCGCCATTCCATCAATGAAACATCTGTCTTGCTTCTAACAAGCAACATAGATCGTCATCAGGTAAAACGAGTGTGCTATTTGATCAGAAGCTATACTGGTAAAAAATTACATAAGCCAAATTTATCCATTCACAATCACAAATCATAATGACAAAATGGGACTAATGTTCTTTTCACCAGTGCACTTCCTTACCACAACATACAAGACAATTACAATTTTGATTGTTCATTATAGGAATGAATGGCCTTTTTGTGGAATTTATCGGGGTATAAACTTGGAAAAGTCGCAGGAATACTGGACGAAGGCCGGAAGCTCGTTCAGTATTCCCGCGACTTTTCCAAGTTTATATCCCCGATAAATTCCACAAAAAAAACATTAATTCCTTATAATTCCAGCATTTGAAATAAATTCATCAAGAAAATGTGTTTATTTTCCGTTTTCTTAAGAATTATTTTAACTGCGCCTGACGTTTACGGAAAGTAGTTCGGCATGGGAGTTTACTGGGATATAAATTTTGGACAGAGACTTGCTACGGACCAATCAAATGTTAGGGAATTGTGTAAATATTTTTGTGCTGGAATTATTAGAACCACCCACTAGCAATACACAAGACAATCATCACTTACAGAACATGTTTGGTGCTTTTCCTTATCACTTGGAAGCTGAATGGGTCAACATTGGTGACCTTGACCTCGTAGCGGGGGTCACGCGACTTGCTGGACCCCAGGTTCATTTTCAGCGGAACTTTGTAACGATCCGTGTTGTTTGCATCATCAAACTACAACAAAACCATAGATTAATATGATAATAAACCACTTTTTGAAATACACTTTTGTTTTTGTATTGCCTACCAAATATACTCATAAAACATCTAAGCACAACCAACCACGTTAATTTTAAAGAAAACAGTTTAAATGGCTCCGATATGCGGCAGAATGTTATGAAACAGACTAATAAATAATATTTTAATTGCAGATTTGCTTAATATCATTGAACCCAATGGTACATATGAGTGGCCTGAAAAAATATTTGGGATTAGTAAAAACAAGAATGCCGCCAACGGCATGTATCCCCTCGCACTGATGCTTAATTTCCATACTGAGCATTTTCTAAGTCTATGACCTTTTTACCTTGGGATTAGCAGGCACCATTGGGTTTCTGTAGAATGATGCTGGGTGTTGTTACAAATGCATCAATGAAATATTAAAGCATTCCATCAAGAGAAACAGAAGTTACACTGAATTAAGCCGAGCGTTAAGTTTTCGAAAGCTGAGCATTTTCTAAGTATGTGACCTTGACCTTGAGGTTAGCAGGCACCACAGGCTTCCTGTAGAATGATGAGGGATGCTGTTACAAATGCATCTATAAAATATTAAATCATTCCATCAAGGGAAACAGAAGTTATAATGAATTAACCACAGTGTTAGTTTTCGAAAGAGAGCATTTTCTAAGTCCGTGGCCTTGACCTTGGGGTGAGCGGGCACTACATGCTTTCTGTAGAATGATGCGGGATGATGTTCCAAATGCATCTATGAAATATTAAAGCATTCCATCAAGGGAAACAGAAGTTATAATGAATTAACCCAAGCGTTAAGTTTTCGAAACGGAGCGTTTTCTAAGTCTGTGACCTTGACCTTGGGGTGAGCGGGCACCATACGCTTTCCGTAGAATGATGCGGGATGATGTTCCAAATGCATCTATGAAATATTAAATCATTCCATCAAGGAAGCCAGAAGTTATGACAGACGGATGACCGAACAGACGGACAGAAAACTTTTGGATCCCTATATCCCCTTTTCGCTGCATGAGGGGATTAAAATACAGAAAAATAACTAGCATTGCAAATCGATGGTTTAAACTAATTTGAATTTTATTATATTATGTATTTACTTAAACTAGTGGCTTTAATGGAAACTTCATTTTTCATCACAGTTTATGAAATTACCAACTTGGTTATAAAGCAAGCCTTCGATACTGCTACGCGTTTCCTAGTCGTGCTTGATAAACTTGACACCAAAAGACAATAGACAGGTATTCTCTATATGACGTCTGCATGCAGCTTGAGAATTTTATTTTGCTGAAGTTTCCTTGTCGGTGATGAATGCCCCTTGTCATGCAGGAGTTGTTTGCCAGTCAAATTTAACCCTTACTACGCTGAATTAAATTTTGTCGTCTGCTGGAAATGTTTTATTTTCAATATTTCTCGATATAAACCCGTTTTGACAGCGCATGAGAATCGTCTCATGTGCTGCCAAAACAGGTTTTTTGTTAAGAATTAAGGCAAAAATGAAAAACAGCAGACGATAATTTTTGTCTCCCGCGTAGCGAGGGTTAAGAATGCAGCAAATGTATAGAGCACCAATACCTATTGGAATCTTGTTTCTAAGATACATGTAGATGACTACAGTCTCTTGTAATTCTTTTAGAATGGCAATTGTACATGTACCTATGTTTTATTAATGCTATGTATTTTATGATCTACGGTTGATGAGACGTTAATAAACAATTTATGTTATCCAACTCTTGCCAGATAGAGATTACTCTTTCAATATATATATATAGAGCCAATTCTCATGGATCTGTGCCGTCATTGATTCATGCCCCTAGAAAACAAGTGAATAAGCATATTCTAAGAATAGTGTTAATTGAAAATTTTAAAAGGTATTTTAAGTTGTTTCCCACGGTTTTGTAAGTTACAATTACATACAATTGTGATTTACCACCTATTTTGTGTTTTTTTCTACATATTTCCTTAATCTGAAGAGGGTCTGTTCACAAATTATGCATACACTGTGATATATGTTGATTTCTGGGTGAATCTGGACTTCACCATATTTAAATTTGATACATCTAGGGAGCAACACTTCTTTATTGTACAAAGAGTTGAAGGACACGAACCTGATGAGAAGTTTCAAGATCAATTACCGGTAGGTGACTTGGGTGGGTTATTTCTAGGGACTATGTTGATGTATACATTTTCAGGAATTAATCAGAATATAACACACAATATGAATGTATGTGCTTAGGAGCACAAATCCATGAGAACAGTGAATATATGGCTGCCTCCAAATTGGAGAATTGTAACAGCACCATGTGATGGCATTGAAAGAAGTTAATTCAATTTTAAGATGGTTTGTTTATTGGTGTTTATCGGCCTACGTCATGTAAGGCCGGGCAAACGGGTTCGATCCCATTTTAACCTGCTGCATTGGGGGGAAAATCCCAAAATCAGAACGGAATATTTGCATCAAGAAAAAATATATTCAGCCCTGAAATTAGAACCTGACCTGGTGCCAGGCCCATACCACACCAAAGTCAGTTGGCCATTTTAACCCTTAGACCGCTACACACAACAATTGTCGTCTGCTGTTGCTTTTATATCTTGCCTTATTTCTCGATAAAAACATGGTTTGACAGCACTTAAGAATCATTTCCAATGGAAATGATTCTGAAGTGCTGTCAAAGCACGTTGTAAATCTTTGTAAAGTGCTGTCAAAGCATGTTTTTAATGATAAAAATGGAAAATAAACAGCAGACGACAACAAAATTAAGATAGTGGTCTAAGGGTTAAAGTAAACATTGATCTTGATAGTCCCAAGATGAACAAACAATACAAACACACCTTGAATCTCAACACAGAATTTTCTCTCATCTCGATATCAAACGTCAAGTACTCCAAATCTGGGTTCCCGGGGACGGCATATGGACTAGGTTTCTGCTTATGCTGGAGTATATACTGCAATCCCAGCTGCGTAGTTGTCGGTCCGTCTACCACCCGGTACCCATAACCCTTTTGTGGGAAGAAACAAGGCGGGGCGGGCGTATCTGTGTCGTTATAAACACAACCGCGCTGTTCACATTTGTCTTTGGTAACCTTGTCATATCCTCGATACGCTTCTGGATAACAGTTGAGGCGGCTTTGTTCCTCTTTGTCAGTGCTACAAATACAAGAGAGCATGTCAAGGTGGAACTTCTCTAAACCAGGCACCCTGGGAACCTCCCACAGTGGAACCTCTCTAAACTGGGCACCCTGGGAGGTCCCCAGGGGGCCCAGTTTAGAGAGGTTCCACTGTAAGCTATATGGCCACTCAAAGGCATGTTTTGGTTGCTTTGCAATCATGAAAATGCCTTATCAATAAGGATAAATTACAGTTACACTCATAGAGGTTTTCTGTGAGTCCAGTTTAGAGTGGTTCTACAATAGTGTTCAACTAAACATTAGAATCATCTCCATCCAAGTGAGAAGATTGCGGCTAGAAATGTGACCTGTCGGTACACGAATACCCCCGCTGGCAGCCACAGAAGACGAGGGCACAGTTGCAAACACAAATCATGGATTTGTCACAGCATGACAGACGACCATCACAGAAATACAAATGTGAACTATGAAGCTAGCTACGTGAATGGAAATTTACCAAAGCGTTAAGGTTTTGAACGCAGTAGGTATGTGACCTTGACCTTGGGTTTACGCGAGAGTTACGTTAGTAACATACATACGGATGTATGGACATACAGACGCCAATACCGCTATATGCCCCATAACCATTATAGGAATGAATGGCCTTTTTGTGGAATTTATCGGGGTATAAACTTGGAAAAGTCGCGGGAATACTGGACGAAGGCCGGAAGGCCTCATCCAGTATTCCCGCGACTTTTCCAAGTTTATATCCCCGATAAATTCCACAAAAAGGCCATTCATTCCTTATAATTCCAGCATTTGAAATAAATTCATCAAGAAAATGTGTTTATTTTCCGTTTTCTTAAGAATTATTTTAACTGCGCCCGACGGTTATGAAAAGTAGTTCGGTATGGGAGTTTACTGGGATATAAATTTTGGACAGAGACTTGCTACGGACCAATCAAATGTTAAGGAATTGTGTAAATATTTTTGTGCTGGAATTATTCAGTGGCAGGGGCATAATTACTCGACATTTACTGGACGTTTTGTTTACTGAAAGTTTGTGATGTACATACCGGTACGTACGGGACATAAGAACACCGGTAACGCTATATGTCCCATAACCATTCGGTGGTGGGGGCATAAGTTAAGTTAAGTTTGTGATGTACATACGTACGGGACGTAAGGATGCTGGTCACGCTATATGCCCCCAAAGAATTCAGTGGTGGAGGCATAAAAAACAACTGCAAACAAAGTAACTATTTTCTTGCCTTGACATTTAAAGGAGTGTATGCAAATTGGAGCAAATGAGTGAACAAATGTATTAAACAAAATCTTATTAAACCTATTTTAACCCTTTCAACACTACAGACCGTGTTCTCAATGCTTGCCAACAGCGTAGATCCAGATGATCCGGCTTGTAACGAGCTGTCTCATCAGGATCTGCACTGTTTGTGGATATTTTATGATTTTCGACAAAAACACCCCTTTTCTGATGAATGGAATAGTTCAAAAGTCGACATAGAAGAGTCCATGCCAGTTACTTAGGGGTGAAAAAGTTGAATCCATACGAGAAACAGACTGATCAGTAGCCCTTTTCACCAAAATTGCAAAGTATACTTAAAGTACACTTTGAAGGAGAAATTTTCAATTTAAGGATAATTTATTTTATTTATTTTTATAATACTGAATTTATTACAATTTGGCTGTGATAATGCAATAAATTCAGTAAATAATTCTGCATACTTTTAATCATCAAATATATGCAGTCGTTCTATATGAAATAATGCATTTCGGGAAAAATAAATGGTTACTCCCTCAAACTATACTTAGCTAGATAAGTATGCATGCTTAGCAATTTTGGTGAAATCGGCTACTGGGAAACTCACCTCCAGACAACAGAGAATGGCTGATTCAAGGGCAACCTTATATCAAGGATCATAATGGAGTTAAACTGGAACAGACAATGGTTAAGCGGTCTGTAATAATGGACATATTTGTCATGATAAGTCACATACGCTATTAGCATCCGATTGATTGGTGTTTAATATGAGATACAGAGTACATATCGATGGTCTAGTAACATAAGGTCGTAACTGCTATGCTAAAGCATAGCACTTACGACCTTATGTTACTAGACCATCGATATGACATCTGGGTAGAACCAATCGGCTGTATTGGGAAGAATTTCTAGTCATAAGCAGACATTTGTTCTGATGGCATGTCAACAAAATTAGAGGTATTGATTGATTGGGTGATTGATTGGGTGATATAGAAAGTGATTGATTGATTGGTATATTGATTGATTGGTTGAATGCTTATTTGATTGTTTACTTGATTGGTTGGTTGATATAGTGATTGCTTACTTGATTGATTGTTTATTTGATTGATTGGTTGATAGATTGATTGAATGATTGTTTACTTGATTGAGTGTTTGATAACTTGTTTGCTAACTTGATTGATTGGTTGTTTACTTGATTGATTGATGCATCCATGACTGATTGATTGATTTCCATTAACAATATCCTATACAGCTGGATGACTGGGTAGATGTTGCAAAATCAGTACTCACTGAAATAGAGCAAGTGAGCAGAGGCTCACAGATACCCCCAGCCGCCGCCTCGACGACAAATAAAAACTTATGATGCAAATCTTACGGACGGACGGACGGACGTTCTTACATTAGGGTACTTATGTGGCTTATCACATGTTAAATATTAGCCACATAAAACGATTTTTAGCCACATAAAACGATTTTTTAGGTGGCTAATTATAACCAACCCTATCCTTTAACAAGTCCATAACCCTGTGGGGCTAGCCACATAAGTACCTTAATGTGTGCCCGGACGGACGGACGGACGGACGGACGGACGTACCAACATTTTGGGTTTATGGGCTATTTGCTATATAAAAGATCAAAGGACTAGCCCCTAAACTTCAAAAGGTTTTATGGGCTAACGGAATGAGTTCAAAGGATTCTTTTGTCTTAGGCTCCTCCCCCTAGCCCCTAAACCCCCTAATGTTCGCCCGGAGACGGACTAACGGACGGACGTTCTTACAGTACTATACTTATGTGGCTTATCACATGTTAAATATTAGCCACATAAAACGATTTTTAGCCACATAAAACGATTTTTTAGGTGGCTAATTGTAACCAACCCTATCCTTTAACAAGTCCATAACCCTGTGGGGCTAGCCACATAAGTACCCTAATGTGTGCCCGGACGGACGGACGGACGGACGGAAAGAATTATGAAAACTATATACCCCTCGATATACTTTGTATGCCGGGGGCATAATTAACAAGATCTTTATCTGCTTCCCACAAAGAATGTTATATCCAGATCAGACTGCGCGGATGCGCAGACTGATCTGAGTATACACTGTTCATTAATGTTGTAAAGTCAATTTTCTCAGCAGGTGACCAATTAATGCAACTTATTGCAGAAAACCTGAATGAATACATACCCCAAATGCAACAGTAAAGTTTTCTACAGCCTGGTCCCAGTAAACGTCACTTCTGTGATTCGATACCCCAAATACCCTGATTTCATCGATAACGAGTGATGTAGTTTCCGGCGTGTTGTCATGCAGAACAGTCATAGTGAGAGAGTTCTGTAAAATATATGTGGCTGTGACTGAAGAAATGGGGCTTATGTGATTTGTGGCCAATGTAGCTCCTGATCCAATAGCACACTCATGTAGCCTCATAACGATCTATATTGCTTGTTAGAAGCATGACAGTTTTCATTGATGGACTGGCAAACAAAGCAGATCCTGATCAGACTGCAGATCTACACTGGTCGCAAAACCCATAAGCCCCATTTCTCCAGTCACAGCCACATATATGTTTTTTGTTAGTAATTGTGATTGTCACTGGAAATGGGCTTAAGGTATTTGTGACCAGTCTAGCTGCTTGTACGCAAATGCATTTACATTTCTACACTCGTTTATTCAAAGTCCAGGGGACTGAGAAAAATACTGTGTGTTATTGGTACCAAATATCTGAGCTAACAAGAGTTAATATCGGTTTATAGCAACACACGCTTGAGAAAATAACAACCCACATCCATATAATGTTTTCCAAATCAATATACAGACGAACCTGCGAATGGCCAGCCAAGGGAAGTGGCCAAAGTGGCCGCTGTTGACAGGTGGCCGTTGTCGACAGGTGGCCATTGTTCCAACATTTTCAGTTCCTTTCACAACAGTCAACAAAGTTGGCCATGTATTTTGCGTTCTATTGTAATCTATGTGCATGCATAGAAACCGCCTTGGTTGTATAAACTCCACCTGATGATTCGCTATTGCATGATCATGGAGTGCACCTGCTTTTTATCAATAAAAATAGCAACAAGAAACGAGGCAAAGCCACGAAGGCCAGGTTTTTTCCAAGCATAGACACTTGGATAACATAATTATACCCACTTTTTGTAGACTAGATGGCCGTGGCCTGCATGTCGCGCCTTGGGGCGAGGCATGGACACTAAAAAAATAGATATAGTAGATGGAAAAACTTTAACCAAAAAACCTTAACCGGACACACGGACGAACGGACGGACGTATGCCAAAATGCCGACGATATCGCGCTTTCCGCAAGCAGGTGTGACAATGATGATAAACACCCATGTGAAGTATCAAGGTATTGGGTGAAGCAGTTGCAGAGATATAGCACACGAAAAAACATTAACAAAAAAATTCAAAGTAATTTCAACTTGACATAGGGCACAGGATCGCGCTTTCCGCAAGCAGGTGCGACAATGATGATAAACACCCATGTGAAGTATCAAGGTATTGGGTGAAGCAATTGCAGAGATATAGTACGCGAAAAAACTTTAACTTTAACAAAAAAATTCAAAGTAATTTGACCTTGACATTGGGCACAGGATCGCGCTTTCCGCAAGCAGGTGCAACAATGATGATAAACACCCATGTGAAGTATCAAGGTATTGGGTGAAGCAGTTGCAGAGATATAGTACACAAAAAAACTTTAACAAAAAAATTCAAAGTAATTTGACCTTGACATTGGGCACAGGATCGCGCTCCGCAAGCAGTGCGACAATGATGATAAACACCCATGTGAAGTATCAAGGTATTGGGTGAAGCAGTTGCAGAGATATAGTACACGAAAAAACTTTAACTAAAAAAATTCAAAGTAATTTGACCTTGACATTGGGCGGCAGGATCGCGCTTTCCGCAAGCAGGTGCGACAATGATGATAAACACCCATAAAGTATCAAGGTATTGGGTGAAGCAGTTGCAGAGACATAGTACACAAAAAAACTTTAACAAAAAAATTCAAAGTAATTTGACCTTGACATTGGGCACAGGATCGCGCTTTCCGCAAGCAGGTGCGGCAATGATGATAAACACCCATGTGAAGTATCAAGGTATTGGGTGAAGCAGTTGCAGAGATATAGTACACGAAAAAACTTTAACAAAAAAATTCAAAGTAATTTGACCTTGACATTGGGCACAGGATCGCGCTTTCCGCAAGCAGGTGCGACAATGATGATAAACACCCATGTGAAGTATCAAGGTATTGGGTGAAGCAGTTGCGAGATATAGTACACACTTTAACAAAAAAATTCAAAGTAATTTGACCTTGACATTGGGCACAGGGGCCGCACGGTTGGGGGTTAGAATGAAAATATGGATGATGATAAACACCCATGTGAAGTTTCAAGGTAATGGGCGAAGCAGTTGCAGAGATATAGTATGACGAAAAAGTTTTAACCAAAAAACTTTAACCAGACGTACGTTAAAAAGTTAAAGTTGAAAATGGCTAAGTCAATTACGTAGAAATAATAGGTGAAGGTAAAAAAAATGGTCACATGTTGGATAGTTGTATGTGGTAGGCACCCCTTGGTTATGAAGCTGTGAAAGTTTGGTGGTCCTAGGTGGTACAGTACCAAAGAAATGGACTTAAACACGAAAACTTAACATTGTAAATGCGAAAACTTAACATTGAAAATGGCTAAGTCGACTGCGCGGAAAAAATGGGTGAAGTTAAAAAAAAAAAGTAACATGTTGGATAGTGATATGTGGTGGGTACCCCTTGATTATGAAGCTGTGAAAGCTTGGTGGTCCTAGGTGGTACAGTACCAAAGAAATGGACTTAAACACGAAAACTTAACATTGTAAACGCGAAAACTTAGCATTGAAAATGGCTAAGTCGACTGCGCGGAAAAAATGGGTCAAGTTAAAAAAAAAGTAACATGTTGGATAGTGATATGTGGTGGGCACCCCTTGATTATGAAGCTGTGAAAGTTTGGTGGTCCTAGGTGGTACAGTAACAAAGAAATGGACTCAAACACGAAAACTTAACATTGATTGTGGACGCCGCCCGCCGCCCGCCCGCCCGCCCGCCGCCCGCCCGCCGCCCGCCCGCCCGCCCGCCCGGCTTTCGCCAATCCAATAGCCTGGATTTTTTTTCAAAAAACCTAGCTAAAAATAGTAAAATTGTTAGGTCATCTTATTTTGTTGTTATTGTTTTTGAATCCGGCATCGTTTTGGAAATTATATTCGAAGGGATAACTATCTTCATAATAAGTACATCCCGCAGCTTGCTTTGGTGCACCATTTAATAGCTTCTTGTAATTAGATGTAAGCAGTTTAATTAGCAATACCATTGGCATTTTACTTTCTTATTCTCAGTTACATGCCATCATTTGAAATTAATAACGGTCTGCTGTTGCTTTTATATCTTGCCTTATTCTCAATAAAACATGTTTTGACAGCACTTCAGAATCATTTCCAATGGAACTGATTCTGAAGTGCTGTCAAAGCATGTTGTAAATTATTCTAAAGTGCTGTCAAAGCATGTTTTTGATGACAAAAATGGAAAATAGAAAATAAACAGCAGACGACAAAAAAATAAGATAGCGGTCTAAGGATTCAGCAGCCTATGACAAAGTCCCGGTAGTATTGTTTCGCTAGCCTGCTCATCAGACAGGGTACCAGTCTAGTGATGGATACAAAATGACGTCGGCACCCGCATGTATTAATCTTTGATATGGCTTTGTACCCCGCGGAGCGGAATTGACACTAATCACAATATACTGCGGTGTGTTTGAAGTCGGCCAGCTGATGTAGGCGTGACACTTTAGACACATTTGTATTGTGTAAACACAGTTTGAGAACTAATAATGGAGTTTTATAACTTACGTGGAATTGCATTATGCCTATTGGAGTACACGACACAGAATACATATCGGGAATTACAGTTTACCGTTAATGACGTTATGCAATATTTTCATGGAAATTTGTTAATGTCGCCAAAATGACACCAAACTATATGGGGAAGGTAACTATTTTCAAAAGAGGGTTAGCGGCCAGTATGCGATTGTGGTGCCATTTTTTTTTGCCGACAAAACATGACATGGCCGCTGTTCACATGCAAAAATGCAGCGTGGGAATGAAAATCACTGGCCATTGGTCGTTGTTCGGGGATGGTCGTTATTCCAAGGTCTTATAAAGAATAACACATTCTGTGGCGGGGGCATAACAAAATTGGACTGAGGTATTTTTAACTGGCCATTGTGGACAGGTGGCCGCTATTCCTCGGTGGCTATTAGCACAGGTTCGATTGTATGTCTTAACTTTGTGTGGTTTTAACTCCTGTGTAAGCAGTATGTTTGTTTGTCTGTTTATTAGTGTTTAATGGCCTATCAACAGCGAAGGTAATAGAATTACGAATAATCGTAATATTCACATAAGGGATATAACCATATTCAACTGTCACATACATGCCAAATACTAGTATAAGCACTATATGCTTACCTTTTCTACATGGAACTTTGCCAGAAAGTAATTGCCTGTTTCATAAGTATCTGGAATTGAAAAGGATTTTTTTTTAGTTTTATCTCAATTCAATAAATCTGCTGTTAAATGGATTACAGCAGTATGGGGCCTGTGGAAATTGGCTGTTTTGCTGAAATTACCAGTATGTATATTTCTCATTTTCCAAAATACAATAAGCTTTCCGTATTAATAGTATATGTTGAATACTTCAGTAGCCTATATCACCAACAATGCAAAGTATACTTATCTAGCAAAGTATACTTTGAGGGAGAAATTTTCAATTTAAGGATAAATTTATTAATTTTTATTATACTGAATTTATTACATTATCACAGCCATTTTGGCTGTGATAATGTAATAAATTCAGTATAATAATTCTGCATACTTTTAATCATTAAATATATGCAGTCGTTAGTTCTATATTAAATAATGCATTCTGGGAAAAATAAATGATTATACTCCCTCAAAGTATACTTTGCAATGTTGATGAAATCGGCTACAGAAACAAAGAACCCACTATTCCAACATTTCGTCACTAGGACTTTATCAATGAATTAGTGTCTACTATACGCTTACCGGTAGTGCCATACATTTTAGATTTCACAATGTTTAAGTTTATTCATAAAAATTGTGAAATCTAAAATGGATGCTATTTAGCGCATAGTAGAAACTACACTCTGTTTCACGTTTTGCTGCCAACGAAATTTGGCTATTACGCACATTAAATCTAACAAATATTTAAATGTAAGTACTTTTTCATCAATAACAAAAGTCACACACCCCAAAAACAATTATTTGATAAAATTCCATCAAATTTTGATTTTATTGCGAAAAAAACGATTTTCCTATGGACCTTTTGTTAGTTTCCAAGCTGTTTCACAAGTCAATTTGCAAAACACTCCTTGTCCATCAAATAAAAACAATTTGGGAGGGTGACTTTTTTGTTATTGATGAAATACTACTTACTTTTAAATATTTTTTAGATTTAATGTGTTTAATAGCCAAAAGTCAAGTCATTTTACCTTAAGAAAAAGGGTGGACGGGCTTTCGAATGAAAAAAAAAAAAGTAAATGAAGTTTCAAGCCAATTTGACTTACGATAAAAGAGATAGTAGGTACCTGAAAACTGACACGTAAATCTCAGACAGACATATGCACAGATGAACAGAGTAGTGACTATATGTACCGCAAACGTTGTCAGCAATAATGCAATGATTATTTATTATAGGAATGAATGGCCTTTTTGTGGAATTTATCGGGGTACATGTATAAACTTGGAAAAGTCGCGGGAATACTGGACGAAGGCCGGAAGGCCTCGTCCAGTATTCCCGCGACTTTTCCAAGTTTATATCCCCGATAAATTCCAGCATTTGAAATAAATTCATCAAGAAAATGTGTTTATTTTCCGTTTTCTTAAGAATTATTTTAACTGCGCCTCACGGTTACGGAAAGTAGTTCGGCGTGGGAGTTTACTGGGATATAAATTTTGGACAGAGACTTGCTACGGGCCAATCAAATGTTAGGGAATTGTGTAAATATTTTTGTGCTGGAATTATTGAATTATATAATTTATAACCTTTACATGGGCAGTCCCAACCAATCCCCTCTAAATGTGCAGGCTGATTTGTAGCTATGTTTCTCGCAAACTTTTAATTTTTTAACCAGTAGCCCATTTTAACATTTAGAATTCAAAGGGAATTAACTCTATATAGCTTACCAACTGACACTCCATCATCCCAGAAGAGTTCTCCATCGGCTTTTCCTTGATCATCCAGGGCTACTGTCAGCTGGATGTGGTTCTTACGGCTAAACACATGGAGGATATTGATATTTTAGTAATGAATAGGACATGGATATACGTACCCAGAGTTACGGTGCCCTTCACAGGCTTCCCCTGCAGAGTCGAGAATCAAATCTTAATTTAGCTGTTAATTACAACATATTTTCTGTATTTTGCAATAGAAAGAAATGTCAGCATTGTAAAAATAAAAGAAATTTGTAATCCTGAAATAAATTGTAGGACTAGAAAATTAAATATTGCCTTTCCAGTTACTGGACCCAACGTAAATTTTACATTCCGATTTTGGTTGCCACTGACTGGGTTATTTTTAGATTCTAGTTTAAATTTACACAACATGCAATCTACATCTGTATATTTATGAGAGAACTATTGAATTATGTTCATTTCAAAAGACTAACATCTGATTCACTACTCTGCCGGGGAAACCTATGGAGAGCACCGTAACTCTGGGCATGGACGATACAGGAGTATTCTGCAGACTTACTTCCCACAAATAAGACGATTGAAAACCGTGTAGGCTTCTAAACATTTAACCCTTAAAAGGCAGGAACCAAAAATTGTTGTCTGCTGTTTTTTTTGTAATATTTGTCTTATTCCTTAGCAAAACATGTTTTCATGGAGAAAAAAAACCATAAAATAAACAGCAGACAACAGCATTTAATTCAACATTGATGGAATAAACATTGGGAACATCCCTAAAGCTGGTGCCATTAGCCAATTTCTGCGAAAGAAGTATATAACCTGCACGTACCCCCGACTTTCTGAGCAGATTGAAAACCTTGTGTGTGTGTTTCTAAACATTTAACCCTTAAAAGGCGGGAACCGAAAATTGTTGTCTGCTTTTTTTAATTTACATATTCATCTTATTCCTTAGCACGACATACTTTTACAGTTAGAAAAACACAAAATGCACCGACTATGTGACCTTGACCCCGGGGGGACGAACAATCATGGTTTTGTCACAGGGCGGGGTAGAGGAACATTAGAGCAATGTCTGTGTGAAATATCAAGCAGATCCGTGTAAAGAAAACAGAAATTATAAGATATTCACCAGAGCATTAAGGTTTCAGGACGTATGGACGGACCTATGGATGGACGTAGGGATGGGACGTATGGATGCCGTTAACACTATATGACCCCTCACCAATTCGGTGGCGGAGCATAAAAATAAACAGCAAACGACAAAATTTAAGTCAGCACTATAAGGGTTAAACATTGGTGAGGGCCGTAAATAAGTTGGTAAAACTTGTGGCCCAAAACCTATTGTACATTGAAAATAATAAAATACGTTTAAACTAAACTAAACATTGGGAACGTACCTAAAGCTGGTGTTGAGGGCTGGTAGCTGCGTGGGGAGAATATAACCTCCACGAACATACAGCCCAATCAGGGAGTCGCCAAATACATCACGAGTCTTTTGCCCCGGTCCTTTCAGGTCAGGCCCAGATGAACCCGTGTGGTAGTTATACCACTGACCATCGGGAAGGTAATAATTCACCACCGATTGGTTCTGAGTGAAATAGAAAAACTGATTGTAAATCGACAACCTGACATTCAGAGTTTCTGCTTTTATGTATTGCATGAGAACTTCTATGAAAATAATTTTGATGATCAGCTAGAGGTGAAAATAATAGTCAACAAATTACGAGTAGTTTTCTAAATTATCTCTGTAAATAGGTCTTGGAATTTCGTTACAACTCAATAATTCCAGCACAAAAATGTTTACACAATTCCCTAACATTTGATTGGTCCGTTGCCAGTCTCCGTTCAAAATTTATATCCCAGTAAACTCCATGCCAAACTACTTTCCGTAACCGTCAGGCGCAGTTAAAATAATTCTTAATAAAACGGAAAATAAACACATTTTCTTGATGAATTTATTTAAAATGCTGGAATTAAATGTATAAGGAATGAATGGCATTTTTATTAAATTTATCGGGGATATAAACTTGGAAAAGTTGCGGGAATACTGAACGAGGCATTCCGGCCTTCGTCCAGTATTCCCGCGACTTTTCCAAGTTTATGCCCCGATAAATTCCACAAAAAGGCCATTCATCCATATAATGTTAATGAAATCCGGGACATAATCACGATATTTACGGGGTGAACTAGAGGGTTGTTTTTTTCGTCTCCCCCCACACCAATACTGCATGTTATCGGGGCTTGGAAAATTATAATTTAAGGCAAGAACAGCATATATGTAGCTACCTTGTTTTTCTGCGTAAGTTAGCTGCATATCTATTGGGATAAATTAAAGAGACACCATATGCAATTTTCCCTTGTCAAGGGCCATAACTCTGCCAATACTAGATGAATCCGCATCAAAAACCCAGGTACACACATGCACATAGTGACAAAAATTCCTGTAAAATTTCGCAACTCTTAACTCAAATACTTTTGGAAATACACGCGACACAAATTTGTGATGAAATTTGTGATCGACAAAATTGCCAATTTGCTCTAAGTCAAGGGTCATAACTCCATCTGGCCGGATGATTCTGCTAACAAAACCCAAGGTGCACAACTACACATGCTGATTAACGTTCCTATAAAGTTTCATGCCTGTCACTCAAATACTTTTTGAGTTACTGGCAACACAAGTTAAAAATCAGCAATTTTCCCTAAGTCAAGAGCCATAACTCCGCCCATACTCTATGAATATGCATCAAAATCACCAGATGCACAACTGCAAATGTTCATCAACATTCCTATAATGTTTCATGACTGTAGCTCAAACAGTCTTTCAGTTATGTGCGACACAAGTTGAAAATCGCTACTTTCACTAAGTCTCGGTGAACACTGGATGAACCCGCATCTAAAACCCCAGGTGCACAACTTCACATGATGACAAATATTCCTGTAAAATTTGGCCACTGTAACTCAAATACATTTGGAGAAACGCGTGACACAAATTTTGTGACGGAAGACGGACGAACGGACAACCATGGCAAAGACAATATGTCTCTCCATATATGGGGGAGACATAAATAAAAGACAACATATGTAAACTATTTATAGCCCACAAGTTTCCCAGCATGCAAAGAATAAATAGCATACCTCCTCCAATATTGGTACAATCATGAGAGCTGGACCCCACATAAACTGCTTGTCCAGGCCATACGTATTGGCGTCTTTTGGGAACCTGAATATGTACACGTTATGGTCATCTGTAGGCGATGTAAATAAAGTGAATGGGTTTTGCGTCCCAGCAACAGCTAAGATCATGTAGCAATAATGACCTAATTAATGAGACATGCCATGCGATTTTGTACCTTCAGACATCTGCGTAATTTCATTAAATACGTTTACAAAATTTACAAATTTTTTCATAAATACATAGTCAAAAGTTGACAAAATATTCAGAATATAATTCCGCGTGTACTATATATTTTGTTAACTTTTGACTAAGAAATTACGCAGAAGTCCGAAGGCACAAAATCGCATGGCATGTCTCATTTAACAATGTAAGAACTCGGAATGTAATGGCTGATGAAGTCGATGATGTAGTGTCTAGTTAAAACAAGCGTGTCACGTGGCGAGCTAATAATAGCGAGCACATCAGTGGAATCTATGAATGCTGTATATGTATAGCAAAACTAGCATTTACAACATTAGTTATTTTTCAATAATGAAACAGTTTGTTTTTCTTTTTTTAGGTCACCTATAGGGTTATATATTTTCAGACTATAGTCCGTTTCACGAAAGCTGCCCAAATTTTACGGCTATATAAACAATGCAAAAACAACATTTTTTTCGATAATATTAAATTAAAGCAAAATTTAAGAATGAGCCTTCTTTTTATTTGTGAAATTTGGTCAAATATTGATTTTATAACGAAAAATTGATTTCTCTATGGGAATTTAACATGGGGGGAAAAGAGGTAGAGGACTTGTGGGAGGAGTCAAAAACAATTTTTTTTGGAAATTGACTCCGAAACCTGGCTAGATAGCTGGGAAATGATCTAACTAAGAAAACAAAAGTTAAATTTTAAAAATCGGTCCAGTATTTCTGAAATTCTAAAAAATTTCCCCATGTTAAATCCCCATAGACATCTTCACTCACTCTGTGAAGATGTCTATGGGATTTAACATGGGGAAAGGGGAAATTTTGTTTTCACAATAAAATCAATATTTGACCAAATTTCACGAAATAAAAAGAAGGCTCATTCTTAATTTTTCCTTTAATTTAATATTATCAAAAGAAATCTTGTTTTTGAATTGTTTATATAGCCGTAAAATTTGAGCAGCTTTCGTGAAACAGACAGTAGATGACCGCGGCCCGCATGTCGCGCCCGCCGAGGCTTTGATAGTATACCAAAAAACTTTAACCCGTACGTGTGTGCTGACTATATCGAGCTGTCCGCAAGCGGGCGCGACAAAAGATACAAATCTAGCGTTAAATGGTCTTTTATCAACTGTTTTGCTCACATTTCATCCACATCCGAGACCGAGACCCTTAAATGGTGTCCAAATACAGTTAATCATAGCTCCAGTTAAGCATTGTGTCTAATGAGTATTGTACCACTTGATTTCAAATTAAATGCGTATTTTAACCATTCACTTATTTGGATGTAATATTACTTATTCGCTTATTTATACTGTAAAACAGTTGAAAATTTACTTAGTCGAGCTGAAAAAAGCAAACAGTGTTTGCTTTTTCCAGCTCAACTAACAAGAAGTGGCATCGTTAAATGCTAATCCCCTCGCTGGCAGCCTTAATAATAATCCTCATTCACCTTGACCTTGGGCAGTCGGACGTAGGTCGTATGCAAAACAAAGCAGCATCCTAAGACAAACATTATGGCCAAATATTATCAAAATCAGTGAAGCGGTTCATGAGTTATTGAAAAATGAAAGGTGTTACTAACATACGTACATACACATGTACGTACATACATGGACTAACGCTATATCCCCTCTTGCCTATCGACGAGGGGATATTTAAATTTTAAACTTTATTACAGTATTTCCAATACTCAATTTGAAAATCAATGCATATTTTAACATTGTTGTGAGTATTTTGTACTCCTAAAATACCGGTAAGTGTGTAAAATTTGCAAATACACATCTTATCTGGAGCTCTGGTTAATACAGTACTCACTCATGAAACACCGGTCTGGCGACTGTGTGTCCCTGTGTGTGTGCCTTATGGAACAGCGTGTAGAGATACGGCAACAGTCGGTATCTTGTCCTCATAGCTATACGGGCCGCCCTTGCCACATCATCCCCGAAAGCAGCAGGATCTTGTTCCTACAGCAAATTTTGAACAATATACGAGACACGCCATGTGATTTTGCACCTTCAGACATCTGCGTAATTTCATTAAATACGTTTACAATATTATTCATAAATACATGTAAAGTCAAAAGTTGACAAAATTTTCAGAGTACACATGTACATGTGTAAACATATTTAATGAAATTACGCAGATGTCCAAAGGTACAAAATCCCATGGCGTGTCTCGTATAAGACAAACCGTGTGATTTTGTATCTAGGAAGAAAGATAGAAATGGCGATTCCAGAATTGATAGAGTTTATCAGGCAAATCTAGAAAGGATGTAGTAATTCTGAAAGCATAGTTTTATGCCATGAAATATTAATGTATATCATTGTCGCTATTGAATGAAACAAGGACTTTATGTTGTGTCACACAACAACGTCATTCGGTAACACTATGTCGATGGTCTAGTAACATAAGGTCGTAACTGCTATGCTAAAGGATAGCAGTTACGACCTTATCTTACTATATATATACATGTATATATATATATATATATAGACCATGACATCTGTGACCAATGAAACATCAGTGAAATGAATTATGAATTGACCGTGATATATTATATTGTATCAGCGCCAATCATGGGCATCGGAACAGGTCCCGCGACTGCCTGACCAATAATTTTGAGAAAAATATGATTTTTTATTACAATATTTAGAATTCATATATACAAAATAAAACAGTCAGGAATGTAATTATGGTATTATTATTAATAGTATATAATCATGAAATATATGAAGTTTTGTTTTTCGTTTCAGCTAGATCTCGTTTGATATATCAGCTGATGCACACATATCTAAACAAGAGGGCCATGATGGCCCTAATTCGCTCACCTGACTCCATGAACACCAGAGGAGAATGTGACATTGAGTTCATGTGTTTTAAAAAAATTGTGCTGTTTTTAGATGGCGGTCATCTTGGATTAAGCGATGACTCTCATTTTACAAAATCTGAAAATGCTTCACCCAGCATCGGCCATGTGGTTCCTGAGAAAAAGATGTTAAAAATCTTGAATTAATGGACCTTTTGGTGGCCATCATGGATGACATAATCATCCGATTCCGACAAATATTGCACCAGAGTGATTGCCTCATTGATACCTTCAATTTGATATATGACATGACCATATTCAGTCAAAAATAAAATTTGACCCCAATTTGACCCCACGGGCCACGCCCATTTTTGAACCCGGGGTCACCATTTTAACAACTTTCAAAGAGCAATGTACATCGATCATTCCTACCAAGTTTCGTCGAAATCCGGCTAGCGGTTCATGAGAAGAAGAATTTTTAAGAATTTATGCTATTTTTAGATGGCGGCCATCTTGGATTAGCGATGACCTCCATTTTAACAAATCTGAAAAGGCTTCACCCATGGACCATCACTTTTAAGTTTGGCTACCATGGGCCAAGCGGTTCATGTGAAGAAGAATTTTGAAATTTCTAATAAAAGAACTCCTTTTGACATTTCGGCGGCCATCTTGGATGACATTACAATCCGATTTGGACAAAAAATGTACCAGAGTGATCGCCTCATTGATACCTTCGATTTGATATATAACATGACCATATTCGGTCAAAAATAAAATTTGACACCAATTTGACTCCACGGGCCACGCCCATTTTTGACCCTGGGGTCACCATTTTAACAACTTTGAAAGAGCATTGTACATTGATCATTCCTACCAAGTTTTGTCGAAATCCGGTTGGTGGTTCTTGAGAAGAAGATTTTTGAAGAATTTGTGCTATTTTTAGACGGCGGCCATCTTGGATAACGTAATGATGTCATTTTAACAATTTTGTAATCCCCCTACCTAAGGACCATGACCATGAAATTTGGTGACCATAGGCACAATGGTTACTGAGGAGAAGACGTTTGAAAATGTTCACGGACGACGACGACGACGACGACGACGACGGACGACGGACGACGACGGACACATTGCGGTAACAATAGCTCACATGAGCTTCGCTCAGGTGAGCTAAAAATAAATTGCAATTTTTCTCATTTCTCATCAAAAGTTTATACCGTCTCGATGAGACGGTTCAACTGAGTGGTAACAACATACACTTTGGGTGGATGGGTGTGTGATACACCCTACCTTCACCGGACCAATCTTATTATGTTTCCGACGCCCCTGCCAATGCCTGATACAACAATTTGTTATTGGTCAGAATGTATTTGGTCAATGTACAGCTACATGTAGGTACCTCATAAAATAACTTACAATGACGCCTATGCCATTATGGTTTCGGCTGAATGTGTAGAAGGCACCCAGCTGTGACCATCGTTTACACAGCTCTGCTGACGAGTTACCGAAGAATCCACAAATGTCTGCGCCTATCTGCAAGTCAGACAATAAACCAAACATGGAATATGCATACATCATTACCTGTCTTAAAGGAGTAATAATTATGTCTCTATTACAGGGAGTTTCGCTAGGTCTATAATAGTCGTGTTTTTAACGTATGCGGAATGCATTAAATATTTATTCAGTATTTTTATATAACTAGATGGCCGCGGCCTGCATGTTGCGCCCTCGGAGGCTTTGATAGTACATGTATACCTCAAAACTTTAACCCGGACGGACGTACATGTACGTACGGAAGGACGTACATACGAATGTACACCAATGTGCCGACTACATCGCGGTGTCCGCAAGCAGGCGCAACAAGTGTTGATGTCAATAAATACTGAATGAATAGTGAAACTGTGCCCCATATAGATGAACCAGTGCAATAAACTGCACAAGCAATGTTTATTTTTTCTGGTAGCCGTGTTTGATGATTATGAAATATGAGTAGCCAGTTCAAAATGGCACCAAGCATGATTTTCATGGTGGACATTAATTAACCCTTAGACTGCTACTCACAACAATAGTCGTCTGCTGTTGTTTTTATATCTTGCCTTATTTCTCAATAAAAAACATGTTTTGACAGCACTTCAGAATCATTTCCAATGGAAATGATTCTGAAGTGCTGTCAAAGCATGTTGTAAATTATTCTAAAGTGCTGTTTTGATGATAACAATGGAAAATGAACATCAGACGACAAACAATTTAAGATAGGGGTCTAAGGGTTAACCTACGTATTTTGTATTTTTATATTTTGGCCACTACATTGTTCTTCAGCTGCCAGTTCAGTGTAGCTTGCATCAATGTCTATTATCTAGCATACTGCGAGATATCAACCCTTTCAACACCATAGGCCTCTATCGCAATGTCTGCAAAAAGTGTAGATCCAGATGAGCCGGCTCATAACTAGCTGTCTCATCAGGATCTGCACCATTTGTGGATATTTTCCTTTTTTTTTTTAAATTCCATCATTTCAGATTAATGCAATAGTTTGTAAATTAAAAAGGATATTCCACTCTGGTTACTTAGGGCTGAGATGATTAATTGAGCACCAATGGAAACACATTATGGTATCACGGGAAAGTATCAATACATACATGAACAAAATAGAACTTACAAACGGAATCCCGAACAGGTTAAACTCCAGCATGCCTGCAAAATAGACAAATACATTGGGTAATATGTGACTCAGCATGAAAATGAAAACGGGGGTTACTGAGCCTCAACACGATCTGATTATGGCATACACAACATGCTATAGCAATGCAGAACTGTGACAATGTTTCAGTCATATTTTCCATAAATGACATAGACAAGGCGATCGCTGGTGAGTTTCACCCACGAAGGTCAAGGCAACCCGAATGACATTATAGGAATGAATGGTCTTTTTGTGGAATTTATCGGGGTATAAACTTGGAAAAGTCGCGGGAATACTGGACGAAGCGATAAAAAATTACAATTTTCGAAAAGAAAAAAAAGTTTTTCGAAAAGTGTAATTTTTTATGGCCTCGTCCAGTATTCCCGCGACTTTTCCCAGTTTATATCCCCAATAAATTCCACAAAAAGGCCATTCATTCCTTATAATTCCAGCATTTTAAATAAATTCATCAAGAAAATGTGTTTATTTTCCGTTTTCTTAAGAATTATTTTAACTGCGCTTCACGGTTACGGAAAGTAGTTCGGCGTGGGAGTTTACTGGGATATAAATTTTGGACAGAGACTTGCTACGGGCCAATCAAATGTTAGGGAATGGAGTAAATATTTTTGTGCTGGAATTATTGGGTGATAGCCATCAGTGTGACAAAGCTATTGATCATTAATGATCCCGCTAACATATCAGGGGCCCGTTTCACCAACATTGCAAAGTATACTTTGAGGGAGAAATTTTCAATTTTAGGATAAATTTATTAAGTTTTATTATACTGAATTTATTACATTACCATAGCCAATTTGGCTGTGATAATGTAATAAATTCAGTATAATAATTCTGCATACTTTTAATCATGAAATATATGCATTTGTTAGTTCTATATGAAATAATGCATTTTGGGAAAAATAAATCATTACTCCCTCAAAGTATACTTTGCTAGAAAAGTATACTTTGCAATGTTGGTGAAATAGGCTACAGGAGATATTAAATCAGTATAATAACAAGAGCTGTAAGAGAACAGCATAGCTCGACTACGAGGGTTGTCGATGTACACATAGCTTGACAAAGAAGGTGGCTGCGGCCTGCATAAAAACCTTAACCAAGGTTGACTAAAAACATTAACCAAGGGAAACTAGAAATGTGGCCTGTTGGCACATGAATACCCCCACTGGCAGCCAAAGAAAACGAGGCATTTTTTATTATAAGCCATTTAGCCGAGCGTTAAGGTTTCAAACGCATCAAGTCTGTGACCTTGACCCTGGGCATAGTGTGATAATCCATGCATCGGTGTAGAAGATATAGAGCGGAAGGGAATTTCAATAGGTTTGACCTTTGACCTTCAACTATGACCTTGACCTTGGACGTAGGTGCGTGGTTATTTATCGAGACACACCTTCTCATCCAGAGAAACATTTGTGCCAAGGCATTTGATAATCCATGCATCGGTGTAGAAGATATAGAGCGGAAGGGAATTTCAATAGGTTTGACCTTTGACCTTCAACTATGACCTTGACCTTGGACGTAGGTGCATGGTTATTGATCGCGACACACCTTCTCATCATGAGAAACATTTGTGCCAAGCCATTTGATAATCCATGCATCGGTGTAGAAGACATAGAGCGGAAGGTAATTTCAATAGGTTTGCCCTTTGACCTTCAACAGTGACCTTGACCTCGGACGTAGGTGCGTGGTTATTGATCGCGACACACCTTCTCATCCTGAAACATTTGTGAAACATTTGTGCAAGGCATTTGATAATCCATGCATCGTGTAGAAGATATAGAGCGGAAGGGAATTCCAATAGGTTTGACCTTTGACCTTCAACTGTGACCTTGACCTTGGACGTAGGTGCGTGGTTATTGATCGCGACACACCTTCTCATCATGAGAAACATTTGTGCCAAGCCATTTGATAATCCATGCATCGGTGTAGAAGACATATAGCGGAAGGGAATTTCAATAGGTTTGACCTTTGACCTTCAACAGTGACCTTGACCTCGGACGTAGGTGCGTGGTTATTGATCGCGACACACCTTCTCATCATGAGAAACATTTGTGCCAAGCCATTTGATAATCCATGCATCGGTGTAAAAAACATAGAGCGGAAGGGAATTTCAATAGGTTTGACCTTTGACCTTCAACAGTGACCTTGACCTCGGACGTAGGTGCGTGGTTATTGATCGCGACACACCTTCTCATCGTGAGAAACATTTGTGCCAAGCCATTTGGGAATTTCAATATTTTTGACATTTGACCTTCAACTGTGACCTTGACCTTTGATGTAGGTGCGTGGTTATTGATCGCGACACACCTTCTCATCCTGAGAAACATTTGTGCCAAGGCATTTGATAATCCATGCATCGGTGTAGAAGATGTAGAGCGGAAGGTAATTTCAATAGGTTTGACCTTTGACCTTCAACTGTGACCTTGACCTTGGACGTAGGTGTGTGGTTATTGATTGCGACACACCTTCTCATCATGAGAAACATTTGTGCCAAGCCATTTGATAATCCATGCATCGGTGTAGAAGATATAGAGCGGAAGGGAATTTCAATAGGTTTGACCTTTGACCTTCAACTGTGACCTTGGACGTAGGTGCGTGGTTAGCAATTTGATAATCCATGCATCGGTGTAGAAGATATAGAGCGGAAGGGAATTTCAATAGGTTTGACTTTGACCTTCAACTGTGACCTTGACCTTGGACGTAGGTGCGTGGTTATTGATCGCGACACACCTTCTCATCATGAGAAACATTTTTTGTGCCAAGCATTTGATATTCCATGCATCGGTGTAGAAGATATAGAGCGGAAGGGAATTTTCAATAGGTTTGACCTTTGACCTTCAACAGTGACCTTGCCTTGGCGTAGGTGCGTTTTTCCAAGACCTGGACGTAGGTGCGGTGCAATATGGTTGTGTAGGCCAGGAGTATTCCATATACAAGCTTGAGTAAAAACCGTAACCAAGGGGAGATAACTAAGTAATCCAAGGATAAAAGTAGGTCAAGGTCAAATATAGGTCAGGGATTATTGATGTACATCACTAGGAGATGAAGTTGTCCAAGTATGGTTGATGTAGGCCCAGAAGTATTCCATATACAAGCTTGACTATAAACATTAACCAAGTAATTCAAGGTTAAATGTAGGTGAAGGTAAAATAAAGGTCAGGGGTTATTGATGTACATCCCTATGAGAAAAAGTTATCCAAGTATGGTGTATGTATGCACAATAGTATTCCATCTACAAGCTTGACTAATAACCTTAACCAAGGTTGAGTAAAAACCTTAACCAAGGGGAATTAAGTAAGTAATTTAAGGTTAAATGTAGGTCAAGGTCAAATATAGGTCAGGGGTTGTTGATGTACATCACTAGGAGATGAAGTTGTCCAAGTATGGTTGGTGTAGGGCCATGAGTATTCCATCTACAAGCTTGACTAAAAACCTTAACCAAAGAGAATTAAGTAAGTAATTCAAGAGGAAATGTAGGTCAAGGTCAAATATAGATCAGGGGTTATTGATGTACATCACTATGAGAAAAGGTTGTCCAATTATGGTGTATGTATGTACAATAGTATTCCATGTACAAGCTTGAGTAAAAAGCTTAACCAAGGTCGAGTAAAAACCTTAACCAAGGGGAATTAAGTAAGTAATTCAAGGTTAAATGTAGGTCTCAAGGTCAAATATAGGTCAGGGGTTGTTGATGTACATCACTAGGAGATGAAGTTGTCCAAGTATGGTTGGTGTAGGGCCAGGAGTATTCCATCTACAAGCTTGACTAAAAACGTTAACCAAGGGGAATTAAGT
Source organism: Conchocele bisecta (assembly GCA_029237695.1). Classification (NCBI taxonomy): domain Eukaryota; kingdom Metazoa; phylum Mollusca; class Bivalvia; order Lucinida; family Thyasiridae; genus Conchocele; species Conchocele bisecta. The sequence continues at coordinate 68,288,881 of CM055268.1, forward strand.
AATTCAAGAGGAAATGTAGGTGAAGGTCAAATATAGATCAGGGGTTGTTGATGTACATCACTAGGAGATGAAGTTGTCCAAGTATGGTGGGTGTAGGGCCAGTAGTATTCCATATGGAAGGTTGACTAAAAACCTTAACCAAAAGGAATTAAGTAAGTAATTGAAGAGGAAATGTAGGTGAAGGTCAAATATAGATCAGGGGTTATTGATGTACATACCTATGAGAAAAGGTTGTCGAAGTATGGTGTCTGGATGCACAATAGTATTCCATGTACAAGCTTGAAAAAAAACCTTAACCAAGGTTGACTAAAAACCTTAACCAAGGGGAATTAAGTAAGTAATTCAAGAGGAAATATAGGTGAAGGTCAAATATAGATCAGGGGTTATTGATGTGCATCACTAGGAGATGAAGTTGTCCAAGTATGGTGGGTGTAGGGCCAGTAGTATTGCATATACAAACTTGACTAAAAACCTTAACCAGGGTTGACTAAAAACCTTAAGGAAGGGGAATTAACCAAGTAATTCAAGAGGAAATGTAGGTCAAGGTCAAATATAGATCAGGGGTTATTGATGTACATCACTAGGAGATGAAGTTGTCCAAGTATGGTGGGTGTAGGGCCAGTAGTATTCCATATACAAGCTTGACTAAAAACCTTAACCAAGGCGTGACGGTGACGCCGACGCCGGGGTGACAACATAAGCTCTACTTATTCTTCGAATAGTCGAGCTAAAAATTAATAAATTTATCCTAAAATTTAAAATTTCTCCCTCAAAGTATACTTCGTTAGAAAAGTATACTTTGTAATGTTGGTGAAATCGGCTACTGAGATTGGTCCATATACTCACCAATGATGGACTCTGCAAGGCCAGGCCATTCGCTGTTGTTGTCCCCTGTCCATTTTCCCACAGTTTTGCCACTGCCTGCGAACGTGGAGCGGGAGAGGAGAAGACTTCGCTCTCCTGTTGCTTCCCTCACGGCCCTGTAACACAAGTCACAATCACAGGCCGATAGGACTGTATATAGAGGATATTCATATTTTTTGCAACAAATATATGGCATAAGTTATGTTCATCTATGGTGTGATATGTCCATATGAAATATGCAACGATCACAGGCCATCAGCGTGGCGATAGTATAGAAAAATATAGTTTTAGAGCAATATACAATTTATTCCACTACCATTTTGAAATATCGGATTTCCAGATGTCTTGGGGGAAATAAATCCGGTATTTGAAAATGGTAGTGGAATAAATTTTATATTTCATGCTCTTCGAAAAATGTGAAATTTGCTCTTAGACCAGCTTATAATGTTGTCAAAATTGTTAGCGTATGAATTGTTTCTTTGCCGGATATGATGTCAAAACGGGACATAAATTACGTCTCGCGAATGTCTAGGAGGAACTATTTCCTTCAAGGAAATAAATCCCTCCAGAATCACGGTAAATAACTAGGAAGCATGTAATATATAGAGGATAACAAACATGAAATATATGTTCATCTCATGGTCTGAAATGTCCGTATAGGCCACAGGCACAATTTCATTGGAAAAACCTGTTGTACAGATCTGCTTGAGTAACATTTTAAGGCATATTTTACTCCATTTTCGTCCGCACAGTCTGATCAGGATCTGCACTGTTCGCCATTCCATCAATGAATTAAAACGCCCATCATGATTCTAACAAGCAATATAGGTTGTTATCAGGCTACAATAGTGTGCTATTAGATCAGGATCTACGCTGCTCACAAATCCCATAAGCCCATTTCTCCAGTCACAGCCACATTTATTCTTAACCCTTTGAACCCGAAAGCCCGCTATAGCAGTTTATGCAAACAGTGCAGATCCAGATGAGCCGGCTCGTAACGAGCCGTCTCATCAAGATCTGCACTTTTGAAAGTAATTTTCATATTTTTGAGAACAAAAAATACCCCCTTTTCATATTAATTGGACTAGTCTGAAAACCATTTTGTGATGGTTGGATTGGTTGCAAAAGTAACATATCAAAATCCATTCCAGTTCCTTAGGGGTGAACGTGTTAAATGGACAAGCTAAACACATAAAATAGCTAACAAAAAAATTACAACTACTTTCAGGTAGTATTTCTACTCACACGAGCGTGGGTGGGGCCTGACTCCAACCATAGAGACTGTGGACATCGTAATGCCTATACTCGTCGTTATTCCCCTGTCTGGCGATCATACAGATTGTCTTGGCCGAGATCCGTGTCTCCTTGTCGTCGCTATCGTGACAATACCCCGCCTCTGCAATAATCAGAGATGAGAGCCACCTTCAATAAAACAAAGTCTGAAATCATCTGAAAACAAGGGCATCATTATAACAAAGCTAATCCCCTCGCTGGCAGCCTTCATAATAATAATAATAATAATAATAATAAAAAAAAAAAAAATTAAAATTTTTGCCTTACAAACAAGGTGAATTAACATAAGTGACCTTGGGCGGTCGGACGTGGGTCGTATGCAAAACAAAGCACCATCACTAGACACACATTGCGGCCAAATATTATCAAAATCGGTGAAACGGTTATTGAAAAATGAAAGGTGTTACTAATGCACGCACGTACGTACTTACATGGACTAATGCTATAATATCCCACAGCGAGGGGATAATAGCAAGAAAGCCAAAAATGTACCCGAGGAACAAACCAAGGATATCGGGATTCCGGTAAGGATGAAATCCAACGTTAAATTTAACCTTCACATTCTCTCAACCAACCGCCCAATAATTAGAAAATGATTCAGGGGCCCGTTTCACTAAACTTTGTACGACTAAAATGTTTGTAAGTGCAAAATTATGATAGTCTGTAAATTTCACATTAACCATGTTTTCTTGTAAACAATTGGATATACATTTATTGAGCATAGGCTGCATATGCAGCCTATGTCAATAAATTTAAACCATCAATTGAAACATTTTAGTCATACAAAGTTTAAGTGAAACGGGCCCCAGGTTTTTAATTCCACAAAGTGGTGTGTCATCAGCATGAAATGGGCTCAAGACTACAATTTGGTACATTGACTAGTGTTTTACGTCCATTCAACAGGCCCGAAGATACCTTTTTCACCCGGCAGACCAAATTTGACATCCCAAAATTGAAACGGACTGCATTACATTTAGACCTCAAGTGCACTTCCAGTTAACATTGAGAAGGAAAATTATAAACATCCATGTTCATTTTAGTGAACTATGGAGTCTATTTGAGTGCACTTGTGTCCGTTTTATACCTGTAAGTGGAGTAAATGACCTACTTGTTCTATATGGCGGGTCTTCATATTTGTTATTGGAGGGACAGTGTAAACTCCAGTATGGCTTGGCCGACTCGGGCCAGTGGAGTAAAAAACCTACTTGTTCTATATGGCGGGTCTTCATATTTGTTATTGGAGGAACAGTGTAAACTCCAGTATGGCTTGGAGGACTCGGGCCAGTGGGGTAAATGACCTACTTGTTCTATACGGTGGGTCTTCATATTTGTTATTGGAGGAACAGTGTAAACTCCAGTATGGCTTGGAGGACTCGGGCCAGTGGGGTAAATGACCTACTTGTTCTATACGGTGGGTCTTCATATTTGTTATTGGAGGAACAGTGTAAACTCCAGTATGGCTTGGAGGACTCGGTCCAGTGGGGTAAATGACCTACTTGTTCTATACGGTGGGTCTTCATATTTGTTATTGGAGGAACAGTGTAAACTCCAGTATGGCTTGGAGGACTCGGGCCAGTGGGGTAAATGACCTACTTGTTCTATACGGTGGGTCTTCATATTTGTTATTGGAGGAACAGTGTAAACTCCAGTATGGCTTGGAGGACTCGGTCCAGTGGGGTAAATGACCTACTTGTTCTATACGGTGGGTCTTCATATTTGTTATTGGAGGAACAGTGTAAACTCCAGTATGGCTTGGAGGACTCGGTCCAGTGGGGTAAATGACCTACTTGGTCTATACGGTGGGTCTTCATATTTGTTATTGGAGGAACAGTTTAAACATCCAGTATGGCTTGGAGACTCGGGCCAGTGGGTAAATGACCTACTTGTTCTATACGGTGGGTCTTCATATTTGTTATTGGAGGAACAGTGTAAACTCCAGTATGGCTTGGAGGACTCGGTCCAGTGGGGTAAATGACCTACTTGTTCTATACGGTGGGTCTTCATATTTGTTATTGGAGGAACAGTGTAAACTCCAGTATGGCTTGGAGGACTCGGTCCAGTGGGGTAAATGACCTACTTGTTCTATATGGTGGGTCTTCATATTTGTTATTGGAGGAACAGTGTAAACTCCAGTATGGCTTGGAGGACTCGGTCCAGTGGGGTAAATGACCTACTTGTTCTATATGGTGGGTCTTCATATTTGTTATTGGAGGAACAGTGTAAACTCCAGTATGGCTTGGAGGACTCGGTCCAGTGGGGTAAATGACCTACTTGTTCTATATGGTGGGTCTTCATATTTGTTATTGGAGGAACAGTGTAAACTCCAGTATGGCTTGGAGGACTCGGTCCAGTGGGGTAAATGACCTACTTGTTCTATACGGTGGGTCTTCATATTTGTTATTGGAGGAACAGTGTAAACTCCAGTATGGCTTGGAGGACTCGGTCCAGTGGGGTAAATGACCTACTTGTTCTATACGGTGGGTCTTCATATTTGTTATTGGAGGGACAGTTTAAACTCCAGTATGGCTTGGCGGACTTCGGCCAATTCCACGGCCTCTCCTCATTAGTACCAAAGTTTGCCGGCTCGTTCATGTCCTGAAAATCAAGCCATGTGATTATTAACCCTTAGACCGCTACTCACAACAATTGTTGTCCGCTGTTGCTTTTATATCTTGCCTTATTTCTCAATAAAAACATGGTTTGACGGCATTTCAGAATCATTTCCAATGGAAATGTTCCTGTTCTGTGTAAACAATTCATACTACCAAACAGGAGCTCATTCTGACAATTGCGGTAATTTCAACGAGTCACAGACGTTCTAATGACGTCTAAAACATGATGACATTAACGTCAAAACACCATTGCTTTGTCGCGTCATTACTGACGTCATTTGGAACATCTCTATTTTGTTAATTTGAAAAAAGTTGGTGCATAATACGAATATGTAATTAGGGTGATGCGGCCAGCCAATCAATTGCACTCCAGGTATATGAAGTTTGAAGTCAATCCTACTTACCATTGAGATAATGGGTACTCAAAAACGTTAACGCAAATCTTACAGGACACAAATATTTAAGTAATTTGACCTTGGACATGAAGGCCGCATGGGTGTAGTATGAAATGAAAATATGGATGATAAGCAAGTATATGAGGATTGAAGTCAATCCGACTTACCGTTACAGAGATAATGGGTATCTAACACATTTAACATGGACGCACGGACGGACGGAAGGACGGACGCCGGAAGGAGGGAATTACAAAACCTATATAACCCTCGACATACTTCGTATGCCGGGAGTATAATGAGACACGTGTTTAATGAAATTATGCAGATGTCCGAAGGTACAAAATCACATGGCATGTGACGAGACAGTGACGGCTCGTTATCAGCCAGCTATAAATGTGAATCTACAATGTTTGTAAAGAATGGGATTGAGCTTTGTAGTGTGTGAGGGCCATGTTTTGAGTTAACTATTTGCATGCTAGCGGCGAAAATATCCGCCAAACAAATTAGGAGTACAGTGCGACCCCGTTAGTACACGGAAGTCCGGCGACATACAACCTTCCGTGTTGCTTATCCGAACCGTGCTATATCCGTTCTCGCCCAAGACGCATCATAATGTCAACAAAAAATACATGTACACTGTGACTGCGAATGAACGACGTCGCCAATGCCTATAATATGCCATAAGTTTTCACTGTTATCTTCGCATGTAATAAATATATTGAATCCAAGAATTGTTAAAGTCATGTTTTATTTACTCATCAAGTTCATGTAGAATGTAGATCTACGCAGGTCCGTGCAATCCATTATTGTAAATGCGTGTAGAAAAAAGTGTAGTAATGATGACGCAATGACCCAATGACCGATATCCTGTTCCATCAGCTGCAACATCACGGACAAGCTCGTGCGTTGCAATCTGTGTTTACTCATATGGTGAGCACAGGTGGAAGACTCGGGACCTATGACACCCATTATCCCACCCACCTGGTATCGTACTGTACATGACGTTAATAATAGAACGAGATCAAGTGGGTGGGGTAATGGATATTTTTGTAATGGTCATTTTCTTTGTGTCACACATCCGACTATTCCACCTGTGGGTTTGAGTACAGACCTGTATAGACATGTTTTGCCCGACGTGTTATAATATTGCGCCAGTTCATGAGGTAATCAGGCTTATCACGTGAGATTTTCGACGAAGATGAATCTGATAATAGTGTACATTTTCTGTAAACGATATCGAATGTTGACGAATATTAAATTAGTAATTATTACGCATTTGCTCTGAAAATGTTATCAACTTTCCGATATATTTGCAGAAAAAAGTCAAATCATTCTCGGCGAAAATCTCAGTTATATAATAAAGTTGATTATCTCGTGCACTGGCTCAATTATGACATAGCGAAACAAGGCCAGTTGTCATGTACACATTTGTGTACATGCGCCGGGAGCGTGGGCAGTGCTGTAACAATTTAGTTAATCTGGGTCGAGTTAATCTGCGCGACTGATACGCGATCTCCGATTGGTCAGCCTTTACACCTAATTAATATTCCACCAATGGTGAGCGCGAACGCATGCCGGAAAAATGAAATCGAGCACATAACAATTAGCACTGCTTTGTTACTGGTCTTACTGATCTTATTCCCAGTTTGCTCGGATTAATTTACGAAATGTGCAAACGTGATCAGCTGCACATTCACATCGGTGAGATAAAAGGAGGCTACGCGTCCATAAAAAAAAAAATTCGTCCATTTTGGGTCTAATTTGGGAAAGAATCGCAAATTTAACACGATTTCTGACAATAGTCGTGTTACAAATTTAACACGATTTTGATATACAAATAGGAAAAAAATTCGGGAGCCAAGGCACAACCGTGTACTAACCGAAATCGTGTTATAGTGAAGCATGTACTAACGGGGTCGCACTGTACATTGTATATTTATTATTTCTCTCTGTAAATATGTCTTGGAATTTCATTCTGAGGACTCAATTCTAATGAATTTCCAAGACATATTCATGATATTTACAAGGAGAAATAAAAGAAAATATGATGTTTTTGTCCGCTATTTTTTAACTATTTATAGCCCACAAGTTTCCCAGCATGCAAAGAGTTAAAGTTAAAATCTTACAATCCAGAGAGCATCAAACGGCAAAGTCTTCTGATGACTGACAATAAGTTTTTGCCACAGGTCCTGTGTTCTGTTCTTGAAGAAATCTGGGAACACCACCTTACCGGGTGGCCATACCTGCAATAGAATCGATGTATAAATAAATATGTAATGTTAGCCACAATTGAGGCAGTGGTTTCCCCTGGGAGATTCTTAGAATAATGCATATACATGTACAGTAGAACCTCTCTAAACCGGACACACAGGCAGTCGGTGTATACTTAATTTTATGGGTTTCACAGGTGTATATTTACGATGATAATGCCTGTTCAAGTTTGCACACCTTCAAGCCGCACACCTTGGCATAATCATATGTCGGATTTACAGTGGAATCTCTCTAAACCGGACACCCTGGGGACCTCCCAGGGTGTCCAGTTTAGAGATGTTCCACTGTATATCATATTCTGCGATAGATTTATGTATACATTTGCCGTTTCCTAGATTTGCCTCAGTGTTTTTTTTGTTCTTTGGCTATAGCACGGTCATACCCCCTAAAATTTGGTCAGGTGTGTATTTTTACTTTAACTTACGTTTTTCTGAGGGAAATACTACAACATATGTGAAAAGAATAACTTTAAAATCACATTAATCAAGGAAATTTAATGTCGAAATCTTTTGTTTTCTGGGAAAGGATGCTCCTGGAACAGTTTCCAAACTTGATCCACAATTCGCACCCCCTTGGCAAGGACTCTGAAGTGCTGTCAAACCATGTTTTTATTGAGAAACAAGGCAAGATATAAGAGCAACAGCAGACGACAAGTGTTGTGAGTAGCGGTCTAACGGTTAACAGTTTTAGAACCTCGATATACTGCATATTTATACACTTACATAACCGAGTAGAGCATTTGTCCTGTCCTTACTATCAGCGGGGGCATTATAGTCGGCCGGCCAGTGTATGGCCCCATCGATGGCAGTTAGTCTATCATACGGCTCATATCCAGTGACGTTGGTTATCAAAGTCGGATCCTGGAGATAAAACAATATTTATCCCGTCAACACAGTGCGTATGTGCCGTGAAACACGGTGTATGGAAACATTTTTTATATCCTGTCAATACGACCTAATCACTGCGTATGAATATGTGCGGTGGTTGGGGTTATTTTTTTTGCATTTTAAAGCCATTTGTAGGTGTTGACGGGATAAATAGAATAGTAGGTTAGTGCCGTGAATGGGAAAAAATATCTGGCGCGGCACGGAAACAGGGTGTGCTCGGCAGAGCCTCGCCCATCCCGTTTCCTAAGCCTTGCCAGATATTTTTTTCCTTTTCACGGCACTATCCTACTATTCTCTATGTCTTGGGCACAAGTGAACATGATTTATTCACGTTTTTATTGATTATGTAGCGTGACATCATGGCTGAATGCATTCCGATGTAGCTCAACCGTGTCAGATTGCAATCTCCCATGTGTGGTGCATACAGACGTGTTTGTGACCAAACTCTGAAATGGAGACATGCCATGCGATTTTGTACGTAAGAACATGTGCGATTTTTCATGAAATATATTTACGTGATATTTTCTGTAAATGACGTCGAAAGATGACAAAATTTTAACATTTGCTACGAATATTTTGTCATCTGTCGACGTCATTTACGTAAAATATTGTAAGCTTTGTAAATATTTTTCATGAAATATCACATAATCATGTTCTCAGGTACAAAATAAGCTGAGCACAATACTGTCCAGCGATTTGCTTAGAAATCAGGGTGAACTACAAAACAAGCAATAGCATTGGTACACAAATTCTATACAAAGCATACAATATAGGAATTAATGGCTTTTTTTTTGTGGAATTTATCGGGGTATAAACTTGGAAAATTTGCGGGAATACGGGACGAAGCGATAAAAAATTACAATTTTCGAAAAAAAAGGAAAAAAAAAGATTTATTTTTTTATTTTATTTTTTTTCGAAAATTTTGATTTTTTTAAGGCCTCGTCCAGTATTCCTGTGACTTTTCCAAGTTTTTTAAGGCCTCGTCCAGTATTCCTGTGACTTTTCCAAGTTTATATCCCCGATAAATTCCACAAAAAGGCCATTCATTCCTTATAATTCCAGCATTTGAAATAAATTCATCAAGAAAATGTGTTTATTTTGACAGACGGCAGCCATTTGTTTACATTGACAGCACTGACAGTGCACCTGTAGAAAGTTACAAGTTCGGCGTGGGAGTTTATTGGGATATAAATTTTGGACAGAGACTTGCTACGGGCCAATCAAATGTTAGGGAATTGTGTAAATATGTTTGTGGAATTATGACGATGTAAATACAACTGCAAGCCTACCAGCATGATCATAGTCCTCATTCCGTTGTCACGGAGGTACTTGAAGTAGTCTGGCAGCCCGGCAAAGTTGGTCTGGTCAATCGTGAAGTCCATCTCGTTGTGCATGTGGTCAATGTCTGCATACTGGACATCCTGTAGACAGGGCTCCAGATAAGTTTTGTATCTAAACAGCATTATACCCCCATATTTCAAATTCAATGCGTATTTTACTTTTACAAATGTATTATTGACTTTCTTCCTTATTATCGGTAAATAGGGAACAATACTAAACAATAAAACAAATTTAAAATTCACTTATTTGAGCTGCAAAAAGCAAACACCGTTTTTTGCAACTCAACTATATAAATTTTCAACTTTATGATATTATTTTCACAACTCAATTTCAAAATTAATGCGTAGTTTCACATTGCTGTGATATGAGTATTTTGTACTCCCACTTTCGTTAATCAATGCGTATTCAGCTACAACTACAATAATTGCATAAAATATGCCAATATGCACCTCATCTGGAGTTCTGTGTAGATGCAGTAGAACCTCAGAAACACGAATACCAATGCAATTTTGGCGCTTGTTAAATTTTGGTGTGTTTCACTGTAATACATGGCTGGAGTGTGGAGAGTGGAGAAAACGGGGCTTACGTGTTTTGCAACCAGTGTTGCTCCCGATTAAATATCACACAGCCTGATAACGATCTACATTACATGTTACCAAGTGATTTACCGTGATTCTGGAGGGATTTATTTCCTTGAAGAAAATATTTCCTCCTAGACGTTCGCGAAGAAACAATTAATATGCTAACGTCAAAATTGTCAATTCTGACAACGTTATAAGCTGGTCTAAGAGCAAATTTCACATTTTTCGAAGAGCACGTACAAGTAATATACAATTTATTCCACTATCATTTTGAAATACCAGATTTATTTCCCTTGACATCCGTAAATCCGACAAAGAAACTTGTGCTCTGCACTCATTTCTTTATCGGAATTAATGATGTCTCGGGTAATAAATCCAGAAATGGTAGTTGAATAAACTCTACATACATTGTATATTGCTTGTTAGAAGCAAGATGTGTGTTTCATTGATATCATAGCAGATGCGGATCAGACTGTGCACAGGCTGATCTGGATGCATTCGGGTCACACATCTAGAGTGATCTTAAACCTCAATACCAATAAAAATGTCCGCATGTGAAATTGTAATGTGTTTCATTGAAATTTATCTCTAAATGCGCTGTCCATTAATGACTGTAAAGCACACCAACATATTGTGTTCATATACCAGTGGAACCTCTCTAAACCGGACATCACTATAACTTCAGTGTGTGCCATTTTGATGGGTTTCAATTTAATTTATTTCTCAAGAAAAATGCCTGTTCATGATTGCAAAACACACTTACATCTTAGAGGAGTCATGTGGCTGTGCCTGGAGAAATGGGGCTTATGCGTTTTGCTATCAGTGTAGATCCAGATCAGCCTGTCTGATCAGGATCTGCACTGTTCGCAATTGCAGCGATGAAACATCCGTCGTGTTTCTAACAAGCAATATAGAACGTTGTCAGGCTACAGGAGTGTGCTGTTTGAGCAGGAGCTACACTGGTCACAAATCCCATAAGAGTAAAGACCCATTTCTCCAGTCACAGCTACATATACCTGTAGCCTATTTCATCAAAATTGCAAAGTATACTTATCTTGCTAAGTACACTTTGAGGGAGAAATTTTCAATTTAAGGATAAATTTATTATTTTTTATTATACTGAATTTAATAGGCTACTGAAATACAGTTGAATCTCTCTAAAACAGACATCCTCTATGTCTGCTGTAGAGAGGTTTCCCTGTATGACAAGTTTGAGTGAATGGGGACTATTTTACAATTTACAGTCGAACCTCTCTAAACCGGACACAAATAAAAGTTAGTTCTACTTAATTGTAATCGGGTTCATTGCCATGTAAAGCCGATGATAGTTGCAGTCTGTAACTCTGTGACCCTCCTATACCGTACGTACCAGAGTAACAGTTCCTCCCATAGCATTCCCCTGCAGAGTGGCGAATCAGATCTGATTCGCACTTTAGATAGTAATTATGACATTTTTAATATATCTTTAAATTGAAATCTGAGTTAGAAATACGAAATTGATGTAAACTAATACTTCTAAAGTAGTTTTTATCCTTCCAGATAATCCAGGGAATACAATTTTGTCTACTTAGGGTCCAACAAAAATATTTCATGTGAGTTTTGGCTGGTACTGATTGGGGTCTCTAGTAGATTCTAGCTGAAATTTACTTAGTAGGTCTTGTGCATCGGTAAATTTATGAAATAATTAATGTAATATGTTATGTAAATTTATGAAATAATTAATGTAATATGTTAGTTTCATAATACTGACATTTACTTCATATCAAAACTAGATTTGTCAGTAAGCGAGGCTTACGGAATACCCGCCGTGTGGGCCCATGTGCCCCTAAATATGTAAGGAAATAGAAGTTATAACATATTTCTCTGATGTTAAGTTTCGTAAAGAGACTAAGTATTTGACCTTGACCTTGGGATCAGTGGGGATTGGACGGTCGGGGATTTGGCGCAGCATGGTAGTGGAGCGTTACAGGAATGCATGTGTGAAATATTAAGCATTTTAGATGAAGGAAATTAATAGAAGTTATAACATATTTCTCTGATGTTAACTTTTGTAAAGAGACTATGTATTTCACCTTGACCTTGGGATCAGTGGGGATTGGACGATCGGGGATTTGGCGCAGCATGGTAGTAGAGCCTTACAGGAATGCATGTGTGAAATATTAAGCATTTTAGATGAAGGAAATTAATAGAAGTTATAACATATTTCTCTGATGTTAACTTTTGTAAAGAGACTATGTATTTGACCTTGACCTTGGGATCAGTGGGGATTGGACGATCGGGGATTTGGCGCAGCATGGTAGTAGAGCCTTACAGGAATGCATGTGTGAAATATTAAGCATTTTAGAAGAAGGAAATAGAAGTTATAACATTTCTCTGATGTTAAGTATAGTGACGGACGGACGCACGCACACATGGACGGACGGACGGACGGACGGACGGACGTACTAACATTTTGGGTTTATGGGCTATTTGTTCTTTACAAGATCAAAGGAATAGCCCCTAAACTACAATAGGTTTAGGGGCTAATGGAATAAATCTATTGTATTCTATTGTCTTAGGCTCCTCCATCCTAGCCCCTAAACCCCCAATGTTAGCCTGGACAGACGGACGGACGGACGGACACACTGTTGCTCTCGTTTGTACGGACGGACGGATGGATGGATGGACAACTTGACTCCAGTATACCCCCACACAACTCGTTGTGGTGGGTATAAATACATAAAATTGCTCATGATTAAGATTTGAAGTGCGAATCAGATCTGATTCACCACTCTGCAGAGAAATGCTATGGGAGGAACTGTAACTCTGGTACGTACGGTACGGGAGGGTCACAGAGTTACAAACTACAACTAATCCACTGAGTATGTCTGTTCATGATTGCAAAGCACCCACGCGTGTCTTGGAGTAGTTGTCTGTCTGCTTTACAGTGGAACCTCTCTAAACCGGACACCCTGGGGACCTCAATTCATGGCCAAGAGAGTGGACAGGCAAGGGAAAAGAGAATCGGTCAATTTATAATATTTATGTAAGGACATAGAACCCCCTAGCTACAATAATTCGCCTCTGATATGTTATCTACGAGAGGTATGGAGTGGGGTAGCAATTTTGTTGCTAAGAACCCCTCCACCCCCCCCCCCCCCCCCCCCCCCACCCCCTACAGCAGATACCAGTAGTTTTCAGATTTTGAAAGAAATATCTCTTTACTTATTAATCCTTTTCATGCTGAGGATACGCATTTATGTTTGCGGAAAATTCTTATTATGTTTTATGTTCTTTGTATGCACTCAGAAGTATATGGCGTGACCACCATTTGTGTGGTCACAACATATACTTTCATTGAGAAATAACAAAAATAAAATATTTAATAAATTTAGTTTAAAATGGAGTAGAAAAGTCAAGGTCAAAGATATTTACTTAGAAATGTTTGTTTATAATATGGTATGCAGGACTTTAGAGATAACTATTACACTCACATGTGGAATTTCATGGTCTCTGGTCCGGTTTACGGCTTCCTGCAGCTTCTGGAGACTGTTGTAACCATATCGACACAGGTGGAAACCGAGGCTCCAATATGGTGGCATGTATGATCGCCCCACAGCCTGTTGGAACATGTAAACAGGACACGCCATGTGATTTTGTACCTAAGTGCATGTGCGATGTGTGCTGTCATGAAAAATATGTTCAAAATTTACAATATTTTCCATAAATGACGTCAAATGTTAACAAAATTTTCATTGAAATTTCATCAACTTTCAAAATCATCTACAGAAAATGTGTAGATATATTTCATACACAATCCCATATGTTCTTATGGTGCGTCTCAAATGTGTTCAAACTCTAACTTTTGTTTTCTCAGTTACATCATTTCCAAGCTATCTAGCCAGGTTTCGGAGTCAATTTCCCAATTCCCCACCTCTTCCGCCTCTTTTTTCGCTTTTAAATCAATATTTGATTTTGGGAAGGGTGAATTTTTTGTTTTTGGTGAAAAAGTACTTACATTTAAATATTTTATTTAATGTGTTTAATAGCCAAAAGTTAGTCGGCAGGAAAACATGGAACAGACAGTATTTATAAGGTAATGTATCTTGCTAAGAGCAGCACATGTATAACAATGGTTTTGTTCACATTGATTCAGAATGATATCATTTGGCAATATTACGTGACGTCATTTGACGACACGTCAGCAAAAGTAGTTTTTGAATATGGACCGACTGTGATACATTGCATTGGCGTCAATGCCGGATACAGCATTTTCAAGGTGCATGATCACGTGGTTACAACAACAACAACGTCGCCCACTCCAAAGTAAATTTTATTGGATATTTTCCTTAATATGCAACGGATTTTTATAAAATATGGCGCAGCAAACACGTCTTCACGAGCTGCATTTGGTGGTCCAAGGAGTTCGGCACAGTCGGTAGACACAGAAATCGATTCTTCGCAAAAACGACAGAAGTTTAGGCAAAAATACAGAGACCACCAAATGCAGCTTAACAAGACACATTTGATGCGCCATATTTCATCAAAATCTGTTACGTAATAAGGACACTATAAAATAATACGTACTTTGAATCAGATGGATTCTGGAAGTTTCAGTACTTGTTGTTGTTGTTAGTACCACGTGATCATACACCTTGATTTTGTCATCAGTCAACATGTATTGGCATGTACAGCCAGGTACCAGGGTGTCGTTTCACTAAACTTCGTACGACTAAAATGTTCGTAAGTGCAAATTTAGAATCGTCTGGAAATTTCAATTGATGGATTTACATTTATGTAAATCTAATAATTGTTTACAAGAAAACGTTGTTAATGTGGAATTTACAGACTATCATAATTTTGCACTTACAAACATTTTAGTTGTACAAAGTTTAGTGAAATGGCCCCCTGGTGCCCGATCCACTATTAATATCTTTGTACAAAATTTTTATGAATTAGCAAAACACATTCATTGAGTAGACGTGGTGATACTTTATTTCACCAGTGTGTGTAGAGCAACACAGGTGAATAAATCCAATATTTATTTGCCAACATGTCGAGTATGGCTGCATGAATCTTCTGATGGGTCTTAACCCTTTCAACCCTAAGGAACTGGAATGGACTGTGATATGCTAATGTTCCGACCAATCCAATGGTCACAAAATGATTTTCAGATTCGTCCATTTATGAAAAGGGGTGTTTTTGTTCTCCAAAATATTAAAATTACTTTCAAAAAGTGCAGATCCTGATGAGACGGCTCGTTACGTAACGAGCCGGCTCATCTGTATCTGCACTTTTTGCATAAACCGATATAGCGGGATTTCGGGTTCAAAGGGTTAACCCTTAGAATGCTGTTGTTCTGCTGTTGATTAATATTTTGCCTTTTTTCTCAATAAAAACATGGCTTGACAGCACTTTAGAATCATTTCCATTGGAAATGATTCTAAAGTGCTGTCAAAACATGTTTTTTTATGAGAAAAATGGAAAATATGAAATAAACAGCAGACGACACAATTTAATTCAGCAGTGTAAGGGTTAACTAAAGACGAAACCGGTCAGAAAGAAGTATTCCATCATGGACAAAGAGCAGAACCAGGAGGACCTAAGGCTAACTACGCAGCCACTTCACCATTGATTCTGTACCGAGCCTATATTATATAGACTACATAGTGGGCATACCATATTGTCACATGTGTGTATTTCTACATACCTGTGTATACTGTTGTACGACATTTTCAGGTTCGGGCCCCAGAAACATGTAGAAGTCGAGAATACCGCCGATAGTCCGGTATGTCAACATGGGCAGCGGGGTGAAGCTGTAGTCTGCAAAATCAATGATGTGAGATATAGTAAATGTTTTACAAATAAAGCAGATCAAGCAGTCTAACATGAACAGCTGACACATCACTGACATCATTTAGGTCACTTCAGTAGCCTATTTCACCAACATTGCAAAGTATACTTTTCTAGCAAAGTATACTTTGAGGGAGAAATCATTTATTTTTTCCTGAAATGCATTATGTCATATAGAACTAACGATTGCATATATTTGATGATTAAAAGTATGCAGAATTATTATACTGAATGTATTACATTATCACAGCCAAAATGGCTGTGATAATGTAATAAATTCAGTATAATAAAAATTAATAAATTTATCCTAAAATTGAAAATTTCCCTCAAAGTATACTTTGCAATGTTGGTGAAATAGGCTACTGAGAGAGTGAGAAAAGGTGAAAGTGAATGGGTTTAACGTCCCAGCAACAGCTATTAAGGTATTTAGGGGCAGGTAGAATTATGAGAAAGGATAGGGATACAGTTCAAACCGGCCTGCAAGTGGCCGAGATCATAGTATTGAATGCCAGTAGTTTGAATCTAATACCAATTTTGAAATGGGCATATAAAGCGAATTAACCCTTAGACCGCTATCTTAATTTTTTTGTCGTCTGCTGTTTATTTTCTATTTTCTATTTTTATCATCAAAAACATGTTTTGACATGTTTTGATGTCACTAGAATAATTTACAACATGCTTTGACAGCACTTCAGAATCATTTCCATTGGAAATGATTCTGAAGTGCTGTCAAACCATGTTTTTATTGAGAAATAAGGCAAGATATAAAAGCAACAGCAGACGGCAATTGTTGTGAGTAGCGGTCTAAGGGTTAAGCATAAAATATAGCCCAAGGTTTGTGCAAATTAATTCTGGAGGTGGGTGGAAGCGAGGTCTGACTGTGGTTGTGACTGGAGAAATGGGGCTTATGGGTTTTGTGACCAGTGTAGCTCCTGATCAAACGGCACACTCTGGTGGCCTGTATTGCTTGTTAGAAACATGCCAGGTGCTTTATTGATGGTGAAAATTGCAGATCCAGGTCAGATCTTGATCTACACATCTACCAGAACCCACAAGCCCCATTTCTCCAGTCACAGCCACATATATGGGAAACATCAGAGTGGTGTAAGGAACAAGAGTACCTCACATGGCCGTTGCTGTACAGATAGGCCTCCCTCAGCAAGCTGGTGGGCAGTAAAACACTTGAACATTACCTTGAGCGTTACTGTTGAGGAGAAAGACGCCGTGTGAATTCCCATCTCCTTCCATACACGTGTAGAATGGGTGGACGCCATACAGGTTGGAATACTCCTGTAACAGTCATACAAGATTAACCAATTACAGTTAACCCCTTTGACCCTTAAAAAACCGGAATGGATTTTGATACGTTAACTTTCCGACCAATCCCGTCGTCACAAAATGATCTTCAGACTAGTCTATTTTGGAAAACAGATGTGTTTTCCCCCCCGAAAAATATGAAAATTACTTGCAAAAAGTGCAGATGCTGATGAGATGGGTCAGGAGCCGGCTCATCTGGATCTACACTGTTTACAATCCACGATCTCCAGTATGGCAGTCCAAGGCTATATCACTGGACTATCAACCCATCCCATGAACCGTTCAAACATACAGTTTTTGTGATAAATATTTTAACATCCAAAATAATACTTTATATTCAATATGTAATAGGTTAATTATTCTTCAAAATTTGAAAAAAAATGAACAGATTATGTATTATTCACAGCTGAGCAGCTCAATTTGGAAATCTAAATCCCATATGACTGGAGAAATGGGGCTTACTGATTTTGGTACCAGTGTAGGTCCAGATCAACCTGTGCATCCGCACAGTCTGGTTCGGATCTGCACTGTTCGCCATTCCATGCATGAAACACCCGTCATGCTTCTAGCAAGCAGAATAGATCGCTATCAGACTACAGGAGTGCGCTATTTGATCAGAAGCTACACTGGTCACAAATCCCATAACTGGAGAATGGGCATCAGTGTAAATCCAGATCAGCCTGTTGCATCCGCACAGTCACATCAGTATCTGCACTGTTCGCCATTCCATCAATGAAATACCCGTCATGCCTCTAACAAGCAATACAGATCGCTATCAGGCTAGCAGGAGCTACACTGGTCACAAATCGATAAGCCCCATATCACCAAAAGCGGTATGTATTATAAGGTCTGGGATCTAAAATGATTACAAGTGTTGTAACATCCTTTTCATCATCGGGCCTCGACAAATCTTGAGTGGTAGTTTGAAGAGACAGTGCAGGATAAACATTAAAACATATAGGAATGTATGATTTTAAATCCAATCTGGACGAGTGGAAAATTAGGAATTTGTCGAGGCCTGCACCCCAAACATTATAGACTACCAACCTGCCATACTAATGGTTGATCCCTGGCCCACATTGGCCACGACTTGTGATTGAGGTCGTGTCTGAATGACTTGTGACGATTCTCGCCAAACCCATATATATTGTTGGATGGCAGCCGTGTGCTTATCTGTAGAAACTGGTCGGCCAGAACCAGCCCTCCAACACTTGTGTCCCACCTGCATTATAGGAGAGGACATGGAGATTGTTTAGAGAATGGTGGACTGGGCCCGGTTGCTCAAAACATCTGTTAGCTTAACGGACTGTTAAATCCTTAACTGAATGGTTAAAATCTCTGTTTTAACAGAGATTTTAACCATTCAGTTAAGGATTTAACAGTCCGTTAAGGATTTAACAGTCCGTTAAGCTAACTGGTGTTTTGAACAACCGGGCCCTGATTGATTGTCTAATCGATTTACTGATGGATTGATTGATGGATTGATGGATGTATTGATTGATTGTCTATTCAATTGATTGATGGATTGATGGATTGTCTGACCGATTGATTGCTGGATTGAAATATTGAAATTGAAATATTAAAGCTATATCATGACACAGGAATTTGTACAAATGTTTTGACGTTGTTGACACGGACGACGACGAGGACGACGAGGACGCGGATGGAAAAAGAGGCGACTATAGTTGTGCCTTCGCGCCTTCTGCTAAAACAGGCGTGACAAAACACACGTTATATTCAATTGGGTTCAGAAATATGATACAAATTATTTGTTTTCCTATTCTGTTTCATCAGTTTTTAGGCATATCTAGGATCCAGTGTAAATAAAGCATGATTTAAATTTATCAAAATGGTATTAAAGTGTAACGTCACCAAACCGGACACCCTGGGATGCCAGGGTGTCCGCTTTGGTGAGGTTACACTGCAATTCAGCAATATAAGCACTCCAATACATTTCAGTGTCATTTGCAATCACAATGAATAAATTATATTTTTGCCAATACATGTAAAAGAAAATAACGACGTAGATGTGGAGGATATCATGCATATAGTGGCAGAAATGTCAGCGCCCATAAGACAATACTAAGACCACAATTAATAGAAAAGTTGTTTCCCCATCTCCTGACCCTGCATATTCAAGTTGGGTAGGTAGGTAGGAAATTATTTTCATCTCAGATCTCTCTAGTCATAGGCTAAACCATGACCGTGGGTAGACACCGGGACGAACCGAAAATAAAGATATTCTTTTAACTCTTTGCATGCTGGGAAATTTGTGGGCTATAAATAGTTCAAAAATAACAGATGACAATTCATTATATTTTCTTTTAATTATCCTTATAAATGTCATGAATATGTCTTGGAATTTCAAGAAATATTTACAGAGAGAAATCAAACATATACTCCTAATTCGTTTGGCAGATATTTTCGCCGCTAGCATGCAAAGAGTAAAATACATTGGCAAGATAATTATTAGTTGGGCAGATTTTAGCGGGTCAGTCGAGCGATGCGAAACAGACACCTTTTACTAGCACCATTACTAGACACACATTGTGGCCAAAATACTATTAAAATCAGTAAAGTGGTTTCTAAGGAAGGGTGTTACTAACGTACGGACACACACACATGGACTTAATTATGCTACATCCCCTCTTGCTTGTGAGCAAGGGGATAATAGTGGGAGTTTGTAATCAGTTCATACTATCAACTTACAATACAGCCCCTGTTGACTTTCTGATGACCTGGAAGGCGAAATTAACCCTGTTTGTGATCTTGAACTCGTATCTCGGTTTCTGTGCCTTAGTGTCTGGTAGGTCTAACGTCATGGGAACTTTGAAGCGATGAAACATTGGGTCATCGAACTGAAAACATAACTAAACATTGTATTTGTAAAACACAGCAATTTTGTCGTGTAATTCACTATGGCAAGAAAGTGTGTACTTGAGCTTGGTTTGCTCAGTCGCTAAAGCGATGGTACAGAAAACTAGAGCAAGTGAGCAGAGGCTCACAGATAGCCCTGGCCGCTGCCTGGACCAACAATCAAAAACGTTAACGCATATCTTACGGATGAACGGACAGAAATACAACAACTATAAACCCCTTGAATACTTTGTATGCAGGGGGTATAACCAGGTCCCAGGTTCGAGTCTCTCACCCTGTGACAATATGACTCCTTGGCAACAGGACCCAAAAACAAAAAGGTCAAGGTCATTATAACTAGAAAATGTGGTATGCCCCTATCTGGGAAACTCTTACAAAAAGTTTCAAAAACATTAACCGTAAATGATGGACGGACGTGCGATCAGTAGCATGGGTAATTGTATTGATGTGGAAGGATGTATCGTTACTAAGTAATGCATGTGTGTAATATGCAAATATTAGCTGAGGTAAACAGAAATTATAGGTGATTTGAAAAAATCTTACACAAAAATAAACGGACAGACGGACAGACGGACAGACGGACAGACGGACGGACGAACTGACGGACGGACGGACGGACGGACAGATAGGGAGAAATATTCCCATTATCCGTTATCGCAAACAGGGAATAGGAAAAGAGTTTATCAAGCTGCCTGTCTGCAATTTATATAACTATAAAAGTTGTCTGCTTTACTCCCCACACATGTTACAAAATACCCACAATACCCGTGTCACTGCGCATGACCTGGAAGTAACTGGGTGTATAATGTGCATACATAAACAGCAGGAATATCGTGACTAAACCTGTACCGACTGACACACTTTCTACAAATATGAGAAACGCCATATAATTTTGTACCTTAGACCATGTGCAATATTTACAAAATTTACGATATTTTCCATAACTGACGTAGAAAGACGACAAATCTTTGACAGCAAATGTGGAATACTATGAAAATCTTTCGACGTCATTTACAGAAATATCACATTTTCTGTAAATATATTTCATGAAAAACTGCCCATGTTAGGTACAAAATCGCATGGCTTGTCTCATATATGTCTGCCATGTAAGTAGTCACTCAGTTTGAGACCAGTGTCACCCCAGATCAGCCTGCAGATGCTTGCCACACAAGTTTTCTACAAATATGTATTCCAGCGCTCCAGATAAGCTGCGTATTTGCTTAAATACCCAATTAAAATTGCCAAAAACCAAATTGAAATCAGAAGTAGCGAGTATCAAAAAACAATAACAATTTTGTGGCACCTTTATCATGCTGCAGAAAGCAATAAACCGACCACAAATATAGCATATTTTTTCTTATTTTCCATGAAAACATGTCAAGGAGACAATTCTAATGAAATGCCAAGACATGTTTTCATTTTGAAGCAAACTATTCAAAACTTGCAGTATGTTGATGTGTAAACAGTAGTGTGATTTTATTTTACCCAATTAAAATTTTGAAATACCCAATTGCTTCAGTAATGATGGAGTGAAAATACTCAATTAGTAATTCTTTATCTGGAGCCCTGGTATTCTACTATATGTATTTGGTCTGTGAATATTTTTCTACAGATATGTCTTCTACCATGACAAGGAAATTATTGTGCTTGTGGCCATTGTAGCCCCAGATCAGACTGCACATCTGTGAATTCTGATCAGGGTCAAAACTGTTCCTTGACTGGCATATGCCAGTCAAGGAACAGTTTTGACCCTGATCAGAATAATCAATAAAATCCGGATTTTTATACATATACATGTATGTATTTCCATCAATATCAATAGGGGATAATTATGGGCAAATGTTTTTGGTGCATAAAACATATGGGACGCCAAATCTACATAAACTCAAATAATTAATGCTAGCTCTAAATATTTAATACTAGCTCTAAATATGTATTGCTATCTCTAATTCTTTAGAGCTTGTTTTTATGGAACACTAAATCTACATAAACTCAAATAATTATTGCAAGCTCTAAAGAATTAAGAGATAGCAATAAATATTTTAGAGCTAGTATTAAATATTTAGAGCTAGCATTAACTATTTTGAGCTAGCTCCAAATTATTTTAAGAGCTCTCTAAATCATTTGGAGCTAGCTCTAAATATTTAATGCTAGCTATTTCCTGGAACGCCAAATCTACATAAACTCAAATAATTAATGCTAGCTCTAAATATTTAATACTAGCTCTAAATATTTATTGCTATCTCTAATTCTTTAGAGCTTGTTTTTATGGAACACTAAATCTACATAAACTCAAATAATTATTGCAAGCTCTAAAGAATTAAGAGATAGCAATAAATATTTAGAGCTAGTATTAAATATTTAGAGCTAGCATTAACTATTTTGAGCTAGCTCCAAATTATTTTAAGAGCTCTCTAAATCATTTGGAGCTAGCTCTAAATATTTAATGCTAGCTATTTCCTGGAACGCCAAATCTACATAAACTCAAATAATTAATGCTAGCTCTAAATATTTAATACTAGCTCTAAATATGTATTGCTATCTCTAATTCTTTAGAGCTTGCAATAATTATTTGAGTTTATGTAGATTTAGCATTCCATAAAAACATACATTCTCTTCCATATTTGTGCTAGCAATGCATGATTTTAGCCATGGCAGATCACATACAGCATGTGGCTTAGAAACAAAATTGCTACCACGCTCCAAACCTCTCGTGAGGGTAGCAATTTAACCCCACTTCTTTAATGTAACACATGAAAGAGTGATTTTTGCAATCGGTTATCCGGCGTGTTTGATATGTTAGCGATATAAAACTATCAAAACTGTATCAATAAATTATTAATAAAGAACATAAACATGCAGAAATTGGTTATTTTATCGCGTCAAGGTGTATATCTAGTAAATTTGAAAACTTCATTTTGTTATGTTGAACAACAACAAGAGAAAAGATGGCTTCCATGGGAAAATGATTTCCCTGTCCTATTATTTTTGGCAATTTACTAGTTCTACATCCAAGATTATTTGTTTAAGTGTATAAATATATACAGTTTACACAATTTTGACCTATACACAACAGGTTTGGGTATGCACTTTGGTTGCTCACATGTTTTGAATGGGTCAAATTGTAGCCGTAGATAACATATCGGAGGCGAATTATTGTAGCTACATGTGGCTGTGACTGGAGATATCCGCACAGTCTGATCAGGCTCTGCACTGTTCGCCATTCCATCAAGGAATCATATCATGCTTCTAACAAGCACCGTAGATCGTTATCGGGCTACAGGAGTGTGAAATTTGATCGCGAGCTACACTGGTCACAAATTCCATAAGCCTCATTTCTCCAGTCCCAGTCATTCACATGCATGACAAGCACTCTGAGATAACCCTGCGACCGACAGATGCACATAAATCCACAAATGTGACCTGCATTGAAATTAACTATGAAATGGTGCATATTGAGGTTTCAGTTAGTATATCCACACTGTCTGATACAGAAATTAATTTTCAGTAAGCAAGGGCTTGCGAATAACGTGGCCTGTAGCCGATTTCATCAAAATTGCAAAGTGTACTTATCTAGCAAAGTATACTTTGAGGGAGAAATCATTTATTTTTACCGAAATGCATTATTTCATATAGAACTAACGACTGCATATATTTGACGATTAAAAGTATGCAGAATTATTATATTGAATTTATTACATTATCACAGCCAAAATGGCTGTGATAAGGTAATAAATTCAGTATAATAAAAATTAATAAATTTATCTTTAAATTGAAAATTTTGATAATGCACTAAATATGTGACCTTCACATTGACCTTCAGTTGACAGTATAGAGGATATTTGTTTTCTTCAGTGTAAGATCAAATTTTATTTTGTCTCGTGGATGAAAAATGTCAGATTTTCATGAGATGAGTGGCAAAGCCACGAGTGAAAATCTGACATTTTTCGTCCACAAGATGAAATAAAGTGAATTTATCACAGCTAAATAGGACAACGAGCAGATTTCATGTGTTAATATCAAGAAGTTATATGAAGAAAGAGATAAAGGAGTTTACACCTAAGCTACATTAAAGTGTTGTGCATGCACAAACTCATGTACGTACAATCTGACAGGTATACCCACACAACTCGTTTCAAGAGGGGTATGGGGTTGAGAAAATCCAGTTTTATTCACTGATTATTGATAATCATCATTGTTATTCATCAAATATTGTCTAATTATAAAACATATGAAAGTTGAGAAGTGGTTTGAGGGTTCATCCAGTGAAGTATTTCTATCTGTGCTGCGTCACAGCTGGAAGGTGTACATTTCACTGTGATTTGTCCTCCATTGGCACATCCTGATTCCTGTGTTGTCAAATTGGGACCAACCAGGGGGAAACAAGGTCATCCAGTCAATTAATCCCTTCACCCCTAAGTATCTGACATGGAGCACTTCATGTTAAGTCTAAGACTGTTCCATTATGAACACAGGGGGGGTCATTTTGTAAAAATTAAAAAAAAAATCACAAATGGTGCAGATCCTGATGACACGGCTCGTTACGAGCCAGCTCATCATGATCTACACTGTTTGCACATAATTATTAGGAAAGAGGTGTGTAGTGTTTAAGGGTTTCAATTACATGTCAGTGTGGAGTTGCTCTTATATGTGGCTGTAACTGGAAAAATGGGACATATGGGATTTGTGCCCAGTGTAGCTCCTGACCCAATAGCACACTCATGTAGCCTGATAATTATCAAAATTGCTGGTTAGAAGCATGGCGGGTGTTTCAATGATGGATTGGCGAAGTGTGCTTTGCCAGACTGCGAGGATGCACAGGCTGATCTCGATCTACACTGGTCGCAAAACCCACAAGCTCCATTTCTCCAGTCACAGTCACATATGTCTATTGTCATTTGCCAAGAGAACAAGAAATGTGACTTGTTGGTACATACATGTATATCCCTCCAGTGGAAGCCAAACAGACCACAAACAAATTACGGATAATGCATCTTAACCCTTACACCACTATCTTATTTTTTGTCGTCCATTGTTTATTTTCTATGTTCCATTTTTATCATCAAAAACATGAATTGACAGCACTTTAGAATAATTTACAACATGCTTTGACAGCACTTCAGAATCATTTCCATTGGAAATGATTCTGAAGTGCTGTCAAACCATGTTTTTATTGAGAAATAAGGCAAGATATAAAAGAAATAGCAGACGACAATTGTTGTGAGTAAGGGTTAAAATTAATAGGTTAAATGAATAAGTTTGATGTTCATCGGTTTTAATGTTTGTAGACATTTTTATTACCACATCATTGCGTCTTACGACATATTCTGATCTGACATTCGGGTGGAGTACTCTTGTCTCACACAAGTGCATATAAAAGGATACTCTTACACTGTAATAAATGTAGCTCCTTAGTCAACTGAACTTCAATTCCACAAGGTATGTTGTATTTGGGAATTGTTGTCAATGTTCAACATCATTTATGGAAATTGTATTCAAAATTGTTTAACAAGGTGATCGCTGGGGAGTGACTCACCCACTACCAATGGGTCAATGTCACCCGTATGGCAAAGGGTCATTAGTCACGATTGTGAGGAAGCTGTTGATTAAGTTTGGTAAAGATCTGACCAACATTGTTGACACCTACGATGACGACTACCATGACAACGACGACAACGTCACCTACGCCAGAAATGTGGCCGCCATGTCTCACTTTCAACAAATGTGGGTGTGACAATTACAGTGATGTGAGAAGCCAGAACATCTCATACATTTGCCTATATGTTGGCAACACATATGTGGCTGTGACTGGAGAAATGGGGCTTATTGGATGTGTGACCAGTGTAGCTGCCGATCAAATAGCCACACTCCTGTAGCCCGATAACGATATACATGTATATTGCTTGTTAGAATCATGACAAGTGTTATATTGGTGGAATGGCGATCTGTGCAGATCCTGATCAGACTGTGCGGACGCACAGGCTGATCTGGATCTAAACTGGTCGAAAAACACATAAGCCTCATTTCTCCAGTCACTGCTACATATATTTTAGGTTTGTTATCATGCGTCATGCGAAAACCGGGCTTAATGACAACAATTTCATTTTTCACTTTTTTGCATATTCTGAATAGCGCATCTTTTAAAAGTCATATACCACAAAAAAGATCAAAGTATCTCAATTATTTTTCATGCTACATGTATTTTTGTAACACGTGGTAGAAGCGCAAACGCATATGGTAATATCGTTGGCATACACTAGGTTGTTCATATTTAAGATTATTTAGGAATCAAAGTGCAGTGTAAGCGAAGAATTCGCTGATATGTAGCCAGTTAAATTATGCGTTCACCATTTTGAATTCATAAGGACAACCGACGAAAAAGAGTAAAAATGTCAAAGAACGACAGTTAGGCGACAATGTACAGCGCATTTCTAAGTCATTGATGTTGCGAGGAACTCGTGCAAGTATCCTTGCTATAATATTTTGTCACGACACCATGGCCATAACGTCAAACATGTATTCACGTTCAATGATGTCACAAGTACGTGACGTCAAGTCATGACGTCATAATATGTGTACCGAGGTACAAGGTATCGCGTCTCATATTAGTGAAAGTTTCAGTAAGTTATCATTTTCCGTTTTCTGTTCACACTTAATGTTAACTGACACCAGCAAAGGTAAATGGGAGGGCAAATTGTGAACTTTTACGGCGACGCTATACAATTTGAAACGTCGCTTTTCCGACGCCGTTTACCGCTTTTCATGACGTTGTCATTAAGCCCGGTTTTCGTATGGCGCGGCCCATATCTTGATGTATACCCATTTCCTTGGCTAGAAGGTAAACAAGAGCATCATTATCACTAAGCTACTCCTCTCACTCTGGCGGCCTTGATAGATGGCCATGTCACGCCCGCCGAGGCTTTGATAGTATAAAAAAAAACCCAAAAACTCTAACCCGGACGCACGTACGGACAGGACACCAATGTGCAGACTATATCACGCTGTCCACAAGCAGGCGAGACAATAAAATGAACATAAGTCCTCAGTGACCTTGACCTTGGGTGTTCAGATGTGAGGTGTGCACATGCACAGCAAATAACCATCCCTGGATAGACACTATGGCCAAATGTTATTGAAATCGGTGAAGAGGTCAAGCAGTTACTGAGAAAACATTTAACACATTTGCCTTACAAACAGGGCGAAATTAAGACGTCCTCATGCAGAGACATTGACCTTGGGCATTCAGGCATGGTGTGTTTGCGAAACAAAGCACCATCCCTTGACAGACATTGGGGCCAGATACCATATTATTGATATTGGTTAAGGGCTTCAGCAGTTATTGAGAAAATTTGCCTTACAACAAGATGAACACAAGTTCTCAGTGACCTTAACCTTGGGTGTTCAGACGTTGAGTGAATGCGGAAGCACCATGCTAGACAGATAGTGTGGCCAAATATTATCAAAATCGGTGAGGTGGTTCATAAGTTATAAAGAAATGAAAGGTGTTAGTACCATACATATGAATGCATATAAATAACTGGACTAACTATCGGCGAGTGGATAATTAAAGACAGGAGATGTGGCTGTGACTGGAAAAATGGGGCTTATGGCATATGTGGTCAGTCTGGCTCCTTGTTATCTAGCACCTTCCAGTAGCATGATAAGGATCTATACTGAAACGCCTGGCGTTTTACTGATGGAATGGCGAACAATATGCCGATCCGGATCAGGAGCTGCACTTTTTGCAAGTAATTTTCATATTTTTGAGAACAAAAACACCCCCCTATCATAAAAGACTAGTCTGAAAATTATTTTATGTGGATTGGTCGTAAAAATTAATATATCAAAATCAATTCCAGTTACTTAGGGGTGAAAGAGTCTATTACCTTAAACCTGATGACATCATCGCCTCTCATCTCCACACTGAAGACGACCTGCTGCAGATCCGCAGGGAATGGACCTTGACCTCTGACCGTGAGAATAATTTCCAGTCCAAGACTTGTATTGGATACAGACTGCACAGAGTAACCGGTGGTCTCGTCAAAGAAGCAGGCTGGTATGCTGTCTGTGGTTGATGGTTCGTATACACACGATCGTCGATCACACAACTCCTTCGTGGCTGTTACTGCTTTGCCTTGAGCCTCAGGGATACAGTCTATTCTCTGTTGTAATTTGATCATGGACGGTGAAGCAGTCGAAGTTACAACAGGAAGTGTGGAAACTGTAGACTGCGTCCCTGTCTTTGAACTGGAATTGGTAGAAACAGAAAGGCCAGTGGTTATACAACTCTGCTTGTATTTCGAACTCAAAATCAAGCAGTTTGATTGAATTGGCAAGTTGCAGCATAACATAGCATGGAGCAATCAAATAATATATATAAAATTCAAGTACCAGGCTTAATGTGCTCTTGAAATATGTCCAATAAAGCATTCAAATCAAACAGTTTGATTGGCTGGCGCTGGATAAACTCTACCATGACCAATCAAACTTTCTGATTTCAAACAATACATTCACTTACATGCTCAGAAAGTGCTACAATCATTGAGTAAGATAAGAACTCTGTAACACTGATGGATGTACCCCTCACACACCTTTAACACAAACTTCCAAGTCATTTGACCTTGAGCACAGGGGCTGCATGAGTGGGCCACAGAATGTAAATGACAGACATGTGGATGGCCGTCCCTACTTGACGGTGGTACATCCATTGTTTTCAAACAAAATTACCAACTAAGAAATAATAGACTTAAAGGTACATGCCCACTCAGTAGGCACAAACTATTCTTTATAGTGTATAATATTGTCACTATTCCACCAGTTCTAAAAAAATGCCCGCTATACAGATATAATCATTTCGTAATATTTATTTTAACGATAGTGACGCGTGGTGGTATCGGGCTATTTTCATATGCAAATGAGGCACCATATGTTTTTAATTACAGTCTACATTCGTTTACTCAAAGTCGGTTAAGTCGAATTCCCTCGTTACGTCGAAGTCGTGTCCAAGTCCCGTTTCAGATTCTATTATTTTCAATGTAACTGGCTACCGTTACGTCGAATTTCATTACGTCGAATTTTCGCCAATTCGAACTAATTGTTATGTCCTGAAAACATAAATGTGTGGTATTTCACTCTCGTTAAGTCAAAGTGTCAGTTTGCAATCGAAGTGCGAATTCGCGTCGCCAATTTACCGGATCAATGACAGGACTTGTTTACCTGTGCAAACAAACTTTGAATAAGTGTTAAAGGTGATTTACTCGACACCAATTAAACTGTAAACGGTTTACATGCTTTATTTATTAAGCATAATAAAATGTTACTTTACTGCTTTGAATTGTCTTTTCTTGTTTCACCTTGATAACAGATGCGTATACTTAGTTCGACTACACACATGCATGTATAGGCAAACGCAAGCAAACACATTATAGTTGCAAAAGTGTAACTCCATGTGTCACAGGACGTATGGGAGTTGCATCCCGTAATGTGTATGGCAATATTTCGAGGTCCTGTTCATATTTCGGTTTACTCGAAGTATTTAACACAGTCCGACGGACTTCGAGTAAACTAAGTAATTCAAGGTTAAATGTAGGTCAATGTCAATGTCAGTTTTCCAAGTACGGTTGCTGTAGGCCCAGGAGTATTCCATATACAAGCTTGACTAAAAACCTTAACCAAGGGGAAATAACTAAGTAATTCAAGGTTAAATGTAGGTCAAGGTAAAATATAGGTCAGGGGTTATTGATGTACATCCCTATGAGAAAAGGTTGTCCAAGTATGGTGTCTGTATGCACAATAGTATTCCATCTACAAGCTTGACTAAAAACCTTAACCAAGGTTGACTAAAACCCTTAACCAAGGGGAATTAAGTAAGTAATTCAAGGTTAAATGTAGGTCAAGGTCAAATATAGGTCAAGGGTTGTTGATGTACATCACTAGGAGATGAAGTTGTCCAAGTATGGTGGGTGTAGGGCCAGGAGTATTCCATATACAAGCTTGACTAAAAACCTTAACCAAGGCGTGACGGCGACGCCGACGCCGACGCACACGCCGGGGTGACTACATAAGCTCTAACTATTCTTCTATTAGTCGAGCTAAAAATAAATACAGGGAATAAATATTAATGTCAGAACACGGTTATCGCCCGAGATCAATGTGGAAATTTACATCTGATATAAAATATATAATGCCAATCAATACGTGGGGTAATGGTGAATGATGTTTATTTTGCCAGAAAATGTCTCAGACGATGCCTCTGATATAAAGAACATTTTGTGCCTACTTAGTGGGCATGCACCTTTAAGTGGTTGCAGAATAAATTGCATTGTTTTTTTTTTACTTAGGCCACACCTCAAACCCCCTAAGACGCCAAACGTTTTTTCGGTGTACGTAAAAAGTTTATAAATACAAACCTAGGATTGGAAACTGCTGTTTGCTGTGTCACAATTCCCGTCTGCTGTGTTGTAGAAAAAGGACCGCCCGTCTGCCTCTCGTGTGAGCCGTCAGAATTTGTATCATCGTCTCTCGTCTCATAATGCACTATAACTCCAATAAGAGCGGCAGCTAATCCGACAATGAGAACGCCAACAAATATCCGCCTGGGCGTGAACTTGCTGTGGCCGTGTGATTGGTCATCACCCGTCGATTCTTCAAAATGGTAGAAGTCATCTTTCGTCATTTTTGTTTTCTGTTTTCTCTACTGATGACAACAAATGTGTCTGGCCATTCATCTGGAAATATTGAATGATCAAGTTCAGATAACCTAGGAAATGTGGTCTGTCGACACACTTAGGGCCCCTATAGGTGATTTGAAAAACTTCCAAAAAATAAACGGACAGACAAACAGACGCACACAGGGCGAAACCTATAGGGCACCGCCAAATCTCGGGCCCTAACTATGGAAACATGCTTATATAATTCCAGCACAAAAATATTTACACAATTTCCTAACATTTGATTGGCTCGTAGCAAGTCTCTGTCCAAAACTTATATCCCAGTAAACTCCCATGCCGAACTACTTTCCGTAAAAGTGAGGCGCAGTTAAAATAATTCTTAATAAAACGGAAAATAAACACATTTTCTTGATGAATTTATTTCAAATGCTGGAATTATAAGGAATGAATGGCCTTTTTGTTGAATTTATCGGGGATATAAACTTGGAAAAGTCGCGGGAATAATGGACGAAGGCCGGAAGGCCTCGTCCAGTATTCCCGCGACTTTTCCAAGTTTATATCCTGATAAATTCCACAAAAAGGCCATTCATTCCTATATTATTTCCTGCCATAATAAAATGGGGCTTATTGAGTTTGTGACCAATGTAGCCCCAGATCGGACTGAGCGAAACCTGATCAGGGCCTACACTGTTCACAAATGCACTGAGGGGAATATTCCTAATGCCTAAAACAATACGATAGCTGAAGAATTCATTGGTTGAATCTCAATAGGCCCATTCTGTGATTATGGATCACATTTGTAGCTGTGACTGGAGAAATGGACCAGCGTAGCTCCTGATAAAAAAGCACATATCTGTAGCCAAATAACAATCTATACTACTTCTTAGAAGCAGAGCGGGTGTTTCATTGATGGAATGGTGAACATGCAGATCCTGATCAGACTGTGCGTATGCACAGGCTGATCTGGATATACTGTTCAAGGGCGGATTCAGGGGGGGGGCGGATCCGGCGCGCGCCCCCCCTAAAATTCGCCGAGTAAAGATTTTTTACAAGTTACAAGGCACGTTTCTACGTTCGCGTTGTGAATTTATTGTTTATTGGGGTTTTTTTTGCTCCAAAATGCGCCAGAACGCAGGAAATGCGATGTAGATAATATAGTCAAGTATTGCAAAATAGTTACGCCCCCCCTAACCCGAAATCCTGGATCCACGCCTGCTGTTCGCCAAACCCAAAGTCCCATTATGGGCACAGCCACAAATGCATACATGAAAATACACATGGCAACAGTTGCAGCACTTGTAGACACTACTTGCAGACTCTATTAACACACGTGGATTAGAATATAATCAACTTGTTTCATTATTTCAATGACAGTATCCTGATTAGACTAGATGCACATGCTGAGCTGGGACCACTGTCTGTTCCACGTTTTGCTGCCGACAAACATTTGGCTATTAAACACATTAAATCTAAAAAATATTTAAAAGTAAGTACTTTTGTCATCAATAACAAAAATCGTTTAACAAATAAAAAAAATATTTAAAAAAAATCTATTTTTAGCCCCATGTTAAATTACCATAGGAAAATCGTTTTTTCACAATAGAATCAACATTTTTTTGGGGAGGGTGACTTTTTTGTTATTGATAAACAAGAATTCCGCGGAATCAAATGTCTCGCCTTGTTCTGCCTTGACCTTGGGGCCTTGACCTTGACCCTGGGGCCCCGAGAATAGTCCTATATTCATCTACATATCATAGTAAAGGTATGTATAAAGTTTGATGACTGTAGCTGATAAGGAGTTGAAGTAATGACCGTAACACGAAAACTTAACATTGAATGACGACGACGACTCTCAGCAAAACCTTAGTCTCGCTTTCCGCTTTCGCGGGCGAGACAAAAAGTACTTACTTTTACATATTTTTTAGATTTAATGCGTTTAATGTGGAACAGACAGTAGGGTGGTTGCAAATGCTGTATGTCCCTTTCCTCAATCGGTGGCCCAAATCCTACTCCTTGATAATATGTACAATGTTCCTCAGATATTCAGACACATTGGGGCTGAATGGGTTCCAGTACGGATTTGGATGACCTTGGAATATACCTCTGACGACAAGACTTTAAAATCATTGTAAATGTTAAGCATTTACCGAGTAAACAGAGTTATAAATAAACATGACATGCATAAGGTTAATTACACACTTGTTGACGTGTTGTAAAAGAAAAATATATAACATAAAGTAACATATACATTGAGTTTTTAATTTGATGACCATTTGTACCAATTATTGTTACCTCATATCCAATGGTTATCCCAAAGTGACCAAGATATCCAACCTTTACGCACCTTCATTGTACTTTAACCCTTATCATGCGGGAACCGAAAATAGTCGTCTGCTGTTAATTCATATTTTGTCTTTTCTCTCAGTAAAAACATGGTTTGGCAGCATTTTAGAATCATTTCCATTGGAAATGATTCTAAAGTACTGCCAAACCAAGTTTTTGATGAGAAAAATGAAAAAAAAATATCAGCAGACGACACAAATTAATTCAGCATTGTAAGTTATTAATAGTAGGTGAAAACACACCACACAGCAACTGCAGCCACCGTTAAACCCATGTGCAGTATGACCAGCATTTATGCTAGCTGCTATCAAAATATGTGATGCATTGACGAAATTTAAATGGTGGGCGGGGAATAAAAATATGAATGATGAGAAACATGTTGTACATGTTCAGGAAGTTGTAAGCCAATCCATCATACAGTAAAGAAGTTATAGAAGAATGAAAAATGTGATGGACAGACAGACAACTTTTGCATCCATATATCCCATTTATCGGATGTGGGTCATATGCCAAAGAAAGCACCATCCCTAGACAAACATTGTGGGCAAATATACTCAAAATCGGGGAAAAAGTTCATAAGTTATTGAAAAAGTAAAGGTGTTATGTACATAGGTAAACGCTATTTATCCCGTCAAGACAGTGCGTATGTGCCGTGAAACACGGTGCCGTGAACAATTTTTGATATCCAGTCAATACAATGTTTGCATTTTACAGCCATTTGTAGGTGTTGACGGGATAAATAGAATAGTAGGTTATAGTGCCATGAATGGGAAAAAATATCTGGCGCGGCACAGAAACGGGATGTGCTCGGCAGAGCCTCGCCCATCCCTTTTCCTGAGCCTTGCCAGATATTTTTTCCCATTCACGGCACTAGCCTACTATTCTCTATATCCCCTTTTGCCTATTGGTGAGGTGATAACAAACGCTGTAGAGCCTGTATATCTGTATCTACTGTGTTTGCAACAATTTTATGTGCAGTCTGTGGTACGGAAATTGTTAACCCTTTTGCCCCTAAATACACAACATATTGGACTATTCCATTCATTAAACAAGAATGCCGCCAATGGCATGTATACCATCGCTGTGGTGGCTGGAACATACACATGCATATTGATATGGTAAAGAAGTTATAGGAGAATAGACGATTATGTATGCATCTACTGATTGAAAATACAGATGATGACAAACAAATATATGAAGTTTCAAGTGAAATATTTATATGGCAAGAAGTTATAGCAGATATGAATCTACTGAAAGTTCTGGAAGTTATTTGACCGCAGCCATGGGCACAGGGGGAGCATGGGTGCGGTGGGGAATGAAAAGAATGGAGAATGGAGAAACACGCTCGCATCTACTGGACAGAAATTTCAAAGTTATTTGACCTTGAACTTGGGCATGGAAGGAGCATGGGTGGGGCGGGAAATGAAAATACAAATGATGAGAAACATGCACATAAAGTTTCAAGCCAGTCGCTCACACAGTAAGGAAATTATAGGAATGAATGGTCTTTTTGTGTAATTTATCGGGGTATAAACTTGGAAAAGTCGCGGGAATACTGGACGAAGGCCAGAAGGCCTCGTCCAGTATTCCCGCGACTTTTCCAAGTTTATATCCCCGATAAATTCCACAAAAAGGCCATTCATTCCTTATAATTCCAGCATTTGAAATAAATTCATCAAGAAAATGTGTTTATTTTCCGTTTTCTTAAGAATTATTTTAACTGCGCCTCACGGTTACGGAAAGTAGTTCGGCGTGGGAGTTTACTGGGATATAAATTTTGGACAGAGACTTGCTACGGACCAATCAAATGTTAGGGAATTGTGTAAATATTTTTGTGCTGGAATTATAGGAGAATGGAGAACATGGGCACTGGGGAACATGGAGGGGGGAGGATGGGCGGAATAAAAATATGGATAATTATGAACATAATGCAAAGTTTTAAGCCAACCGGTCATATGGTAAAAACGTGATGCACAGACAGACTGCTGACTTTTGCATCCCTATATCTCAGCAACGAGATGGGATAACAAGAGTTGTCAGAAGACAACGAAGCGCGCCTGGTCACCAGGTGCTTTAGTTTAACGAATATCAAGAAGCTGTGTGAAAGGAGATTTCCGACTTTGTTAAGTTTGTGAAAGAACTAAGATTGTGACTTTGACCTAGAGGTTAGTGGGGGTACGAGGGTCGTGGATTTGTCACAGCATGATAGAGAATCATTAGCATGTGTGAAATATCAAAAAGTGGGGTGAAAGGAAACAGAAATTATAACAAATTTCCCCCGTTAAGTTTTTGAATTTTTGAAGACAGATGGACGAACGGACAACCAGACAGACATGGACTACGACGCCGAGGGTATGCCATAAACACTTCTTTCTTCAAAAGGCACGCTAAAAAGGGGTGTTGTTTCAAAATATTGAAAACAATGACATACACTGCAAATCCTGATGAGATGGCTCACTACCAGCCAGCTGATCTGGATCTACAGTGTTTGCAAATGTTGGCTTTAAAGTTAGTCAGGTTGAAAGTGTTAATACTGCATCTGATGCTGCAAATGCAAAATGATGAGCCAGGTCGTTTTTCATGTTGCATGTCAACAAAAATTGTGGCCCTATAAATAGGGTGGTGAACCAGATACACATATTTGCATAAATAATAAGTAAATTTCAACCTATAATAATCTAGATTTGTATGTAAGTGCGGGACAACAGTATACCTGCTATAATTAGATTTTTTCTATATATTTATTTATATTTCACATTTCCTATATTCAGAGCATCAAGCTTGGCAAACAAATATTACGATCAATTCAGATAATTCCAAGTAATTGTATGGCTGATGTTTAAATGAAATGAGAAGTGAAATGACACACGCTGCAACATTAGCATATTTCATATGTAGTAAAATATGTAACCGAATACATGCGGAATGTCCCTCTCAGGGTTCTAAACTAAATACACAAACTTTGTTCTCATTTCTCATCCAAAGTATATGTTGTGACCACTGATTTGAACCGTCTCATCGAGACGGTTCAAATGGTGATCACAACATATACCTCCAAGAGGACACAAGAAAAATATTTCAAATTCTTCGTAACGGGTGGAAACAGGTCCAAATGCCAAATCCTGAAAAAGACTAAACAAACATATTTTTGCAC
Organism: Conchocele bisecta; assembly: GCA_029237695.1. Lineage (NCBI taxonomy): Eukaryota > Metazoa > Mollusca > Bivalvia > Lucinida > Thyasiridae > Conchocele > Conchocele bisecta. The sequence continues at coordinate 68,325,318 of CM055268.1, forward strand.
CCAGAAATGCGTAAAAGTGTGTTTCACATATTGCAACATTATAGTATTTTTCTGCAATTATCTGTAGCATATTTCACCAACATTGCAAAGTATACTTACCTAGCAAAGTATACTTAGAGGGTAAAATTTTCAATTTAAGGATAAATGTTTTAATTTTTATTATACTGAATTTATTACATTATCACAGCCAGTTTGGCTGTGATAATGTAATAAATTCAGTATAATAATTCTGCATACTTTTAATCATCAAATATATGCAGTCGTTAGTTCTATATGAAATAATGCATTTCGGGAAAAATAAATGATTACTCCCTCAAAGTATACTTTGCTAGATAAGTATACTTTGCAGTTTTGATGAAATCGGCTACAGAAACCCAAATCCTGAAAATTCTCTCACCTGTGGTAAAGAAAATGGTAAATTCGCAGCATGTAATGGGTTAATGACTAGTAAATTAATATTACTTACCTGTACATTACGTGCCTGTGTCTGTATTATGAATGTAGCTGGTGGTCGCTCGTCTGTTGTGATGCATTATCTCATGAAGCATGACGTGCAATATTTTACACACTAGGACAACAACAGTATTTCTTGGTGTAGTAAAAGGAGAAACACGACTTATGCTCTTTAAGGCCAGTCTAGTTGTTGTTTTTTTACGGCCTCTTAAAAACGTAGGTCATTAAAGGCCGGGCCAATGTCTTCGATCCCGTATTTAACCTGCATTGGGGGGAAAATCCCAACATCCGAACAGAATATTTACATTGAAAAAAATATATATATTCAGCCTTGCAATTAGAATAACCTGACCTAGTGCCAGGTCTATACCACACCAAATGAGGCCAGTCTAGATCGTGATTTGTTATGACAATCCAGCAGCCTGATACTGATATATACTGTTTGTTACATTGATTGGTTGATTGATTCATGATGTTCTAATGGCCATACAACAGCTAAGGTCATTTTAGGCCGGCCCAACTGGGTCGATTTCTGTAAGTCAACTGTATGAAAGTCCCGAAATTCAGAACTGAATATTAACATCAAGAAAAATATATATGCAGCCCTGAAACAGCATGATGTTGGTATTTCGCTAATTGAATGGAGAATAGAGCAGAGACTGGACAGACTGTGGATGATTCGAGCGTAGACTGACATACCGGTAAGCCGAATTCTCCAGTGACATTTATGAACAAGTTGCAAACCTAGCGGTACACCTGTAGCCTATTTCATCAAAATTGCAAAGTATACTTTTGTAGCAAAGCATACTTTGAGGGAGGAATCATTTATTTTTCCTGAAATGCATTATTTCATATAAAACTAACAACTGCATATATTTGATGATTAAAAGTATGCAGAATTATTATACTGAATTTATTACATTATCACAGCCAAATTGGCTGTGATAATGTAATAAATTCAGTATAATAAAAATTAATAAATTTATCCTAAAAGTGAAAATTTCTCCCTCAAAGTAGACTTTGCTAGTAAAGTATACTTTGCAATTTTGATGAAATCGGCTACTGAATGAAAAGCAGCAAACCAGACCAGCCTGAACATCCAACAGAACTACATGCTATATATGAGACATGCCACATGATTTTGAACCTAAGAACATGTGCCTACGCACAGCCTGATCAGGATCTGCACTTTTCGCCATTCCACACATGAAACACAGGTCATGCTTCTAATATTCAGTATACATGTATATCGTTATTATACTGCAGGAGTATGCTATTTGCTCAGGAGCTGCACAGATCAGACATCCCATAAGCCCCATTTCTCCAGTCACAGCCACAAATATATTTACAGAAACAGTGATATTTTCTGTAAATGATGTCGAAGATGGTGAAATTTTCATAACAAATATAAAAAGTTTGTCAACATTCGATGTCATTTACCAAAACTATTATATACATGTATTGTAAATATCGCACAGAATCACATGGCGTGTCGCATATATGGTCAATTAGCCTGAAAATTACAAGGTGAACATTATTGCAGCAGCTGTCCATGTGACTGGAGATATTATGTGAATGGCCTTTCAATCAGTGTAGTCCCAGATCAAGCTACACATCGATCTGGGACTACGCTGATTGAAACGCCATACACCTCATTTCTCCAGTCACCGCCGCACAGTCTGATCATGAACAACATTGGGCGCTATTCCATCAGTGAAACGGTATCGACAGCGAGATCCATATCAGGCTGCAGGAGAGCAATATCGGATCAGCCGCCAAACTGGTCACAAATGTGGCTGGAGAAATGGGGAGTATTGTCTTTGTGACAAAATGTAGCTCCTGATCAAATAGCACACTCCTGTAGCCTTATAACGATATATATTGCTTGTTACAAGCATGACCTGTTTTTCATTGATAAAATGAGATTAACAAACAACAGGGCGAACAGCGTAGAACCTAATCTCTGAGGCTACAATGGTCACATATTTGCCCCTTTTTCACAAGGCACATGTGCACATATTAAATTATCTTCATTGGCGAACATCTCTGAAAATTCTGAAGTGCAATCTGTAGCCTGCTGACAACTGATATGTGGCTCTGACTGGAGAAATGGGCTTATGGGATTTGTAACCATGGTAGCTCCTGATCAAATAGCACATTCCCGTAGCCAGCTAGTGATCTGTAACACAACATGTGTTTCGTTGATGAAATAGCGAACAGTGCAGATCCTGATCAGACTGTGCGGATGCACAGGCTGATCTGGATCAACACTGGTCGCAAATCTCATAAGCCCCATTTCTCCAGTCACGGCCACATATGATAAACTATAGTATCACGAACAAGAAATAACATCTATATACATAAGCCCCATTTCTCCAGTCACGGCCACATATGATAAACTAAAGTATCACGAACAAGAAATAACATCTATATACATATCAAACAGCCTTGAAGGAAATCTCAGCCTAGTAAAATTATTAAAGCCTACAATTTGTATATGGCAATCATTTAACCATTATAACCAACTGCACATACCTGAATATGAATATTTGCAAACACTAGATCTTGATGAGCCGGCTCGTAACGAGCCGTCTCATCAAGATCTGCAGTGTTGATCAGTATTTTTCGGATTTTTAAAAAAAATATTTCTCATGATTAATTCAGTAGTCCATAAATGAACCATCGAGATTGATTAAAAGTAATTGAACTTTTCTATGTACACTCTCAAATCTTAATCCTTTCAATGTTAAATTTTGTTGTCTGTTGTTTAGTTTTTTTATTTTCACAATGAAGACGATTCGCTGCCAAAACATATTTTCACAGAGAACAAAAACACAGAAAATAAAAGCAGACAAATTTAGTTCAGCATGGTAAGAGGTAAAATGAAAATACATGATGAATACTGATTCATACATACATTACCATCATCTGGAAAAACTGGGCTTATCAGGTTTCACTTCCCGTCAATGTAGATCATGATCAGCTTGTGCACTCTGCACAGTGCAGCCTATAACACCATACTCAATACTGTTTGCTGGGGGTGTGATCATGATAGATGGTTTACTAGGCCAACTGTGTAGATCTTAATCAGACTCAGTAATACATGCTAGTCTGGATCTAGATTGGACAACAAATTAAGCCAGATTTTGTCAGATTTTGGCTCATATATGAAATGAATATCCGACAGTTACCTTGATTGTACTGGTAAGTATAGCAACAAAAAACAGCAGGTGATAAATTTGGGATTTACAGTTGGGTGAACAGGAACCATGGACATGTACGACAAGTGTAGCCCTGATCAGCCTGCACATCTGTGTAGTTCCCGATCAGTTATTGGAGCAATGGGTTTACACAATTTGTGGGGAAGTGAGCTCCTGACCTGTGACTGGAGCAATAGGCTTATGGAATTTGTGGGAAATCTAGCTCCTGGAGCAAGGGGCTTATATAATTTGTGGGAAATCTAGCTCCTGGTCTGTGACTGGAGCAAGGAGCTTATGGAATTTGTGGGAAATCTAGCTCCTGGTCTGTGACTGGAGCAATGGGCTTATGGAATTTGTGGGAAATCTAGCACCTGGTATGTGACTGGAGCAATGGGCTTATGGAATTTGTGGGAAAACCAGCTCCTGGTATGTGACTGGAGCAAGGGGTTTAATTTTTTTTTTGGGAAATCTAGCTCCTGGTCTGTGACTGGAGCAATGGGCTTATGGAATTTGTGGGAAAACCAGCTCCTGGTCTGTGACTGGAGCAATGGGCTTATGGAATATGTGGGGAATCTAGCTCCTGGTCTGTGACTGGAGCAATGGCCCTATGGAATTTGTGGGAAATCTCGCTCCTGGTCTTTGAGTGGAGCAATGGCCTTATGGAATGTGTGGGTAATCCATCTCCTGGTCTGTGACTGGAGCAATGGTCTTGTGGCATTTGTGGGGAATCCAGCTCCTGGTCTGTGGCTGGAACAATGGTCTTGTGGCATTTGTGGGGAATCCAGCTCCTGGTATGTGACTGGAGCAATGGTCTTGTGGCATTTGTGGGGAATCCAGCTCCTGGTCTATGGCTGGAGCAATGGCCTTATGGAATTTGTGGGGAATCCAGCTCCTGGTCTGTGACTAGAGCAATGGTCTTATGGAATTTGTGGGGAATCCAGCTCCTGGTCTGTGACTGAGCAATGGTCCTTGTGGCCATATTGTGGGGAATCCCAGCCTCCTGTCTGTGACTGGAGGCAACGGTTTATGGCATTGTGGGGAATCCAGCTCCTTGGTCTGTGACTGGAGCAACGTCTTACGCATTGTGGGGAAATCCCGCTCCTGGTCTGTGGTGAAGCAAATGGTATTGTGCAATTTTGGGGAATCCAGCTCCTGGTCTGTGACTGAGCAATGGGTCTTGTGTGGCATTTGTGGGAATACAGCTCCTGGTCTGTGACTGGAGCAATGGTATTGTGGCATTTGTGGGGAATCTAGCTCCTGGTCTATGACTGGAGCAATGGTCTTGTGGCATTTGTGGGGAATCTAGCTCCTGGTCTGTGGCTGGAACAATGGTCTTGTGGCATTTGTGGGGAATCCAGCTCCTGTCTGTGACTGGAGCAATGGACTTGTGGCATTTGTGGGGAATCTAGCTCCTGGTCTGTGGCTGGAGCAATGGTCTTGTGGCAATTGTGGGGAATCCAGCTCCTGGTCTGTGGCTGGAGCAATGGACTTGTGGCATTTATGGGGAATCTAGCTCCTGGTCTGTGGTTGGAGAAACGGTCTTGTGGCATTTGTGGGGAATATAGCTCCTGGTATGTGGCTGGAGCAATGGTCTTGTGGCAATTGTGGGGAATCCAGCTCCTGGTCTGTGGCTGGAGCAATGGACTTGTGGCATTTGTGGGGAATCTAGCTCCTGGTCTGTGGTTGGAGCAATGGTCTTGTGGCATTTGTGGGGAATCTAGCTCCTGGTCTGTGGTTGGAGCAATGGTCTTGTGGCATTTGTGAGGAATCTAGCTCCTGGTCTGTGGCTAGAGCAATGGTCTTGTGGCATTTGTGGGGAATCTAGCTCCTGGTCTGTGGCTGGAACAATGGTCTTGTGGCATTTGTGGGGAATCTAGCTCCTGGTCTGTGGCTGGAACAATCGTCTTGTGGCCTTTGTGGGGAATCCAGCTCCTGGTCTGTGACTGGAGCAATGGTCTTGTGGCATTTGTGGGGAATCTAGCTCCTGGTCTGTGGCTGGAGCAATGGTCTTGTGGCATTTGTGGGGAATCTAGCTCCTGGTCTGTGGCTGGAACAATGATCTTGTGGCATTTGTGGGGAATCTAGCTTCTGGTCTGTGGTTGGAGCAATGGTCTTGTGGCATTTGTGGGGAATCTATTTCCTGGTCTGTGGTTGGAGCAATGGTCTTGTGGCATTTGTGGGGAATCTAGCTCCTGGTCTGTGACTGGAGCAATGGTCTTGTGGCATTTGTTGGGAATCTAGCTCCTGGTCTGTGACTGGAGCAATGGTCTTGTGGCATTTGTGGGGAATCTAGCTCCTGGTCTGTGGCTGGAACAATGATCTTGTGGCATTTGTGGGGAATCCAGCTCCTGGTCTGTGGTTGGAGCAATGGTCTTGTGGCATTTGTGGGGAATCTAGCTCCTGGTCTGTGGCTGGAGCAATGGTCTTGTGGCATTTGTGGGGAATCTAGCTCCTGGTCTGTGGCTGGAGCGATGGGCTTATGGAATTTGTGGGGAATCTAGCTTCTGGTCTGTGGCTGGAACAATGATCTTGTGGCATTTGTGGGGAATCTAGCTCCTGGTCTGTGGTTGGAGCAATGGTCTTGTGGCATTTGTGGGGAATCTAGCTCCTGGTCTGTGGCTGGAGCGATGGGCTTATGGAATTTGTGGGGAATCTAGCTCCTGATATGTGATTAGAGTAATGGGCTTATGGCATTTATGGGAAATCTAACTCCTGATCCAAGTGGGCTTATGGATGGAATTTGTGGGAACCAGTCGCTGTGGCCTAAGGATAAGGCACCCACCTCGTACATGGAAGATCGAGGTTTGAGCCACCACTCAAAACTGATGTGGCTAGTTGGTGAGTTAACTTTAATGGAACAAATTGCCTTCCTGTCGAGTGCCTGGCATAAAGGATAGGAATCGATGTTTATACAATGTTTCTGAGAACAAGGGCATCGTCAGGGTGAATTCAGGTGGTTTGTACATGGTTCATGTCGAATACTGATCTGTATGCTGAATAAATGGCCTAAAATACTTCAGAAAATGAGCTTTAAATTGCCTTCCAATTACAGTAGAACCTCTCTAAACCGGAAACACAGTCAGTCTATGTATCCTTAGTTTTATGGGTCTCATTGTCATCTATCTCAGATGATAATGCAGGGTCATGTTCGCACAGCACATCTGCATGCCTTGGTATAGTCATATGTCGGATTTACAGTGCAACCTCTCTAAACCGGACACCCTGACAACACCCTAGGAGCATATACTACGTTCACATTCTCGAAACAATTTTTTTAATACCCAATTGACAACCAGTTTATTTGTTTCAATAAGTAACAAACATGTACAACAAGGCTATAAATCCGGAAATTTGATTGGTCGAGACTGAGCAGAGCTCAGCAAATTTATTCTCCATAATACATATATACAGGCACATATATCACAAAATAATATCACAATCTACAGTAACGTATACAGGAATGCTGTGTCTGTACACAATTACAGCGACATTCATATTCCCCATTAACCCTTAGCGGGAAATGTAAATTATCACCAGCTGTTGTTTCATATTTGTCTTCTTTCTCAATTAAAACATGGTTTGACAGCACTTTAGAATCATTTCCATTGGAAATGATTCTAAAGTGCTGTCAAACTATGTTTTTATCAATGAAAACAGAAAAAAAGACAAATGAGAAGACGACAAAACTAAATGCAGCATTTCAAGGGTTAACTTTAATATGCCATACTGGTCAAATGCCAAAGAAAGGTGAATGGGATTAACATTCCAGCAACAGTAAAGGTAAAATAGAGATGGGACCACAATTTAAACACTCATCCGACAGATAAGTGGGATAGAAAAACTAGGTATGTAAGTATTGTTCACGCCTGGTGTGAGGATTGAACTCACAAACGTTGGTTTGTTTATTGGTGTTTAACGGCCTATCAACAGCTAAGGTCATGTAAGGCCGAGCAAACGGGCTTGATCCTATTTTAACCTTTGGTATTAAAGTGCAACGCCATATCCCAGAGGCCACGGCCCATCCCTTTGTAACAAGGCCACGGCCTTCCCTCCAAATGCCGGAGAATTTGGGTTACCCCAGCCCGTAATCAATCTGTGGATATGCAGAGATGGGCTACAGATGCTCCTAGATGGGCTACATTGTTCACTATTGAGTTGTGTCGCAACTTCTGAGGCGTCTAATGACAATTTTACATTCGTACCAGCTGACAAAGACTGAATGGCCAACAGCATAGGTCCTGATCAGATGGCACGGATGTGCACGATGATCTGAGGCTACGCTGGTCGCAAATCTCATATTAAGATATCTGAACTCGGTCGTGGATTCAAAAGATATAGAAGAACGAGAGATAAAGTTACTTATCACTTCCAGTTTGACACGAGGGTGTGACATTGTTGCGATCAGAGTTGACTTGTGATGATGGCAAATATATTTGACCATGCTACATGTACACAAGATGTTTATACTTGTTTATACATTATCTAGCCACAATTGATTATAAATAATATGTAGTAAACCAAATTCATTGACAAATTTAACTAGAAATCTGTAACACTGATGGAGCATGCACACATTAAATACTTTAATTATCTTGACCTTGAGCACATGGTGCACATAAGTGGGCTATAGATTGAAAATATGGATGATAACAGTATAAGTATATGACGTTTAAGACCAATCCGACTTACAGTACCACAGATAGTAGGTAGGAGAAAACTTCAACGTAGATCTCGGATAGACCGACAGACAGGGTGGTGACTATATGTACCTCCAAACAAGTTTCATGGTACATAAAAAAGTAAAATAACATAAATGGAGACAGAAATATCCAGCAGATGGGTGCATTGTATTCCTTACAATTGTTAAATGTATATGCATTTAATCCTTAGACATCTACTCACAGCAATTGTCATCTGCTGTTGCTTTTATATCTTGCCTTATTTCTCAATAAAAACATGGTTTGACAGCACTTCAGTGCTGTCAAAGCATGTTTTTGATGATAAAAATGGAAAATAAACAGCAAACGACAAAAAAAATAAGATAGCGGTCTATAATTTTAATGTCCAGGTTTTCCGATTTGTCTTGTTTGCTTTTATTTCAACAAAAATGTTGTAATAACACAGACGATGATTCTAATGTGTGTATGGCTGTGACTGGAGATATGAGGCTATATACAATATATATTTCTTGTTAAAAGCATGACGTGTGTTTCATTGATGGAATGACAAACAGTGCAGATCCTGATCAGCCTGTGCGGATGCACAGGCTGATCTGGATCTACACTGGTCACAAAACCCACAAGTCCCATTTCTCCAGTCACAACCACATATCACAAGCTGGGCAAAATTTTAATGTAAATCCACAAATATTAACATCGCCGGAACTGTGACTGCTACGTCCGACGTTCGAACAAAAACAGAAGACATTAACGGTTAATCATCATCATAGTCTTCTATTTCAACCTCCTCATCCTCCTCCTGTTGCGAAGATTTCACATTTGATTGGCTGCTTGGCATGACATCATCAGTATCCCTAGGCAACTGGCTGGTATCTGTACTGGGATTGGTCGAGTTTGTGACATCATCGTCTACATCATCTATGCCTACATCTTTCTCATCCAATTTGGCAGTTCTGCAAAAAAAGAGAAATAAAAATATTTGTTCATAATTTTATATAACTTATAGATGATTATCATGATACTAAAATAAATTACAATTTGTTTTGGTGTAGAAATATATTAACTATCATGAGAAACAGGTGCTTACTGCAGGGATTATCTTTGAGAGAGAGAAAAACTTAATTTCAATCTATTTCGACAAAATTTAGTGAGAGAATTGATATTATTTATATTTTAATGATTTTTTTTTTCAAAACATGTGAGAATCTCTCACTGTCTCAGCTCAAAATAATCCCTGTTATTGGGTTTGTGACCAGCATAGGACCCAGATCAGTCTGATCAGGGTCTACACTGTTCACTATTGAGTTGAGGTGCCTTCAACAAAAACTGCAGATCCATACCAGGCTACAATTGTGCTAGTTGATCAGAAGCTGCATTGGTGAAAAAATAATTTGTCGTGACAGCTGTCATGTGATAACTGGGAGTTTGACCTCGTTATCTGCCACACTCCCGCACCCTGATAAGATCAGATAGTGGCTGTGACTGGGGAATGGGCTTGTGGGTTTTGCGACCAGTGTAGATCCAGATCAGACTGTGCATCCACACAGTCTGATCAGGATCTGCACTGTTCGCAATTCCATCAATGAAACACCTGTCATCCTTCTAACAAGAAATATAGATCGTCATCAGGCTTCAAGAGTGTGCTATTTGATCAGGAGCTACACTGGTCGCAAAACCCAGGAGCCACATTTCTCCAGTCACAACCCACATGTGAGTGATTGTGATTTGAAAATGACTGTACCCTGTACATCCCTGATATAAATGTTGTCGTCTGCTACTTGTTTTCTGTTTTCCATTATTTTCTCATCAAACCTATGGTCTGACAGAACTTTCCATTGAAAATGATTCTAAAGTTCTGTCAATCCATGTTTTATCAAGAAAGAGGGCAAAGTATAAAACAAAAGCAGACAACAAGTTTTGTTTCCCGCTTTCTAATGGTTAGAAATGTCAGGTCAGTCTAGCTCTCGATCAGCTAGCATATTATTCTCAGAGCAGCAGCCTGGTAAGGATCTATTTACTGGCTGAAGGATGAACATAGATGCCCAGGCTGAATAGGGTTGACACTGGTCGGAATATATATATATATGGCTGTGACTGGAGAAATGAGGCTTATAGGATTTGTGACCAGAGTAGCTCCTGATCAAATAGCACACTCCTGTAACCTGACAACAATTTATATTGCTTGTTAGAAGCATGACTGGTGATTGATGCATTGATGCACAGGCTGATCTGGACATACGTTGGTAAAAAAAACACCATAAGATCGATTTCTCCAGTCGCAGCCACAAATATTCTGCTTGCAGTGACAAGTGTGAATTGCTATTAGGCTACAAGAGTGTGCCTGCAGATCTGGGGCCTGTTTCACTAAACTTTGTACCTAAAATGTTCGTAAGTGCAAATTTAGGATCGTCTGGAAATTTCAATTGATGGATTCACATTTATTGAGCATAGGCTGCATATGCAGCCTTTGCTCAATAAATGTAAATCCAATAATTTTTTACAAGAAAACATTGTTAACGCGAAATGTACAGACTATCATAATTTTGCACTTACAAACATTTTAGTCGTACAAAGTTAAGTGAAACGGGCCTCAGGGTCTAGACAGACAACAAATTCCATGTAACCTAATTCAGTTATTTGTGACAAAAGTATTAGTATAATAGATAATTCAGGCGAAATAGATAACAATACAGGTCATGATCAGACAACACTATTGCACAAGGTCATCTGGGGCTATGCTGATTGCAAAAGTATTTGGGCAATTTGATCTCAGTGAGCCTGTATCTCCTCGAAGGTTATCGGGGATTCAACCAACCTGTATAATTGAGTGCATACTTAAAACCCTTGATCAAAAAAAGATAGCAAACGGGATGTTGTGAAGTTGACATTTTATTATTGCTATGAATAGAAACAACGGAAACAAGTACGTAGTAACACACTTACAGGCAGATTGTAAGTCATCTGCATACATCTTGAGTAAAAAGAACAAACATGTTTTGGAAGAACATGAGAGTCATCTCCCATCAGACTATATAATAGACATGTATAGAAAAACAGAGACAATAGATCGGAGTGTTTATAGAAAACTACTGTCTGTTCCACGTTTTGCTGCCGACAAACTTTTGGCCATTAATCACATTAAATGCAAAAAATAGTTAAATGTAAGAACTTTTTCATCAATAATAAAAGTCACCCTCCCCAAAAAATATTATTTGATGAAATTCCGTCAAATATTGATTTTATTGCGAATAAACTATTTTCCTATGGGAATTTAACATGGGGGCTAAAATTAGCTTTTTCATTTGTGGACCGATTTTCTAAATCTAACTTTTGCTTTCTTAGTTACATCATTTCCATTTTTGACTCCTCCCCCACCTCTTCCACCTATTTCACCCCACCCCTCCCCCCCCCCCCCATGTTAAATTCCCATGGAAAATGTTTTTTTCGCTATTAAATCAATATTTGATGGAATTTCATCAAACAAATTTTTTGGGGAGAGTGACTTTTTTGTTATTGGTGAAAAAGTACCTACATTTAATTATTTTTGAGATTTAATGTGCTTAATAGCCAAAACTTCGTCAGCAGGAAAACGTGAAACACACAGTAGATGTCCGCGGCCATCGAGAGCTTTGTAGGTAGAAACAAGAAATGCGTCTGTCGAACGCGGATGCCATATTTGAGAAACTGTGACAAAGTGGTTAACCGAAAAGTGTGACAGACGGACGGACGGACGGACAGACGGACGGATGGTCCAAACACTATATGCCACCCGTTTCTTCGAAACCCGGTGGCATAATTACACTTGACCATTTCTTATCAGAAACATGTTTCAATCACTATGATATGTAAGTAGGTGTCCTCAAATGCCACGTGGTGATAATGACTTGACAGGTACATGGCGGAATGACACAGTTGCCATGTAAACTATCATCCACCTGCATCATTGTGGAGTGTGGGCCACGACTAACTACAGTGGGGTCAGCGTGTAAGTGCACACACGAACGAACACGACAGGTTGGTTCGCTACCCACCCAAAGTGTATGTTGTTACCACTCAGTTGAACCGTCTCGCCGAGACGGTTCAACTGAGTGGTAACAACATACACTTTTGATGCGAAATAAGAAAAAATGCGGAAAAATATTTACTTTTTTTTTTGTATAATAATTAAAGTGGGGTCAACGTGTAAGTGCACACACGAACGAACACGACAGGTTGGTTCCAACCTGTCGTGTTCGTTCGTGTGTGCACTTACACGCTGACCCCACTGTAACTACTATCTGTTCCATGTAAAATACGCCGATTGGGCTTTGAAAATGTAGATTTGATTTGATTTAATGGTGTTTAACGGCCGGGTTAACAGGTTCGAATACCATATGTTACCTGTTGTGATGGGGGTAAATTCCAAAATCAGAACTGAATATTTACAGAAGCAATATATATTCAGCCCTGAAATTAGAATAACCTGACCCGATTACAGGTCCTCACCATGACAGAGACACTTAGCCCACTCTCTACAAGTATTAGGATTAGTACTAATCTTATTATTTTTATAATTGGTATTATAACTGGATTCAACTCTCAAGTACCAGAAAGCCAAACATGAATGGGTTTAACGTCCCAGCAAAAGCTAAGGTCATATAGAGATGGGACCTCAGTTTCAGGTTTCATCCAAAAGACCAGCGTGATGGAGATACTATGACACTATTTTTCATGCATTACGTGGGGATTGAACCTCTGTTATCGAAGTCCAGTGTTCTAATCAGATATTAATTATATTTGTGGAAATTAGAAGGGAGAGAAAAAAAATCACCAGACAGTAGATCTACCACTATATGGAGGGACTATGAGATAAATACCACAATACAATGAAGGTGCAATAGAACCTCTCCAAACCGGACACTCAGTGTGTTTATGTTTGTTTGTTTCTTGGGGTTTAACAGCCTATCAACAGCTAAGGTCATTTAAGGCTGGATAAATGAGTTCAGTACTAAATCCCATATATTACCTGTGCAAATGGGATCTCAAAATCAGAATTGAATATTCAGCCCTGAAATCAGAATAATCCTGATCTGATGCCAGGTCCTCGCCACACCAGAATAACTTGCCCCCCTCCCAAAAGCAGTAGGATCAGTAATAATCTTACTACTTTTATAATGGGCAATAACCCAATCCAACTCCCAGGTAACAAAAGAGCCAAAGATAAAAATGTACCCCGAGGGCCAAACCAGGCAAATCGTAATTCCTATAAGGAGGAACCCCTACAATTTACGCTCTAATTTACGCCGTCGCGTTCACCTGACCAACCACCCACATCAGTGTGTTTAACCTTTTCACTCCTAAAGTACTGAAATGGTGGACATTTTTCAGACTATTCCATTTCAGATAGGGGTATTGTTTTTAGAAATAACAACATATCTGCAAATGGTGAAGATCCTGAAGAGACGGCTCGCTACGAGCCGGCTCATCAGGATCTACAGTTTGCAAACAGTATGATATAGGTATGTCGTGTTGAAATGGTTAAATATAATGGGTTTCACTGATGATAATCGGATGATGATGTCTGTTCATGATCGCAAAGCACAAACACACATATGTACAATAATATTGTCATATAAGAGGTATAAAACATTGGACTTTAGTAAGCTACATTGCTGTGCAACATTACTCAAACTCTCTTTCACCAAATTCTCCAGTGGCTAATAATGTTACCTATCAATATAACTCAAAGGGAAGTAACTGAATAAGATTCCTCAGTGACTTCGGATTATACAGAGTAACTCACCTTTCCAACGGTCGATGACTAGAAAATTTACAGATCTCCTGCATGACAGCGATCTGACCTGAAAAAATCAGAGCAGGTTTGGGTCTTCTCGAACATTAATTTTGTAGAATTATATTAAAATTATTGTGTTGGATGCAGTAAGCCTACTACAGTGACTGAATGGCGAACAGCGTAGGCCCTGATCAGACTGCGCCGATGCGCAGGCTGATCAGGGGCTGCGCCGGTCGCAAATTTTACAATGTATATTTTGTTGGCCGGCGGTTACATTAATAGTCAGACTGTTACTTAATAAATGGGGTTTATGGCAAACAGTGGATTGATTGATCATTAAACTGGGGTTTAATGTCAATTCAACATCAAGATCATAGGCAGGAATTGGAGGAAAGAAAAAATTAGAACTGAAAATACAACACTGTTTTCAGCACAGAAATCTCAATAATCCTGATCTGTTACAAACAAAGGGTTCTACAGGTCTAGGTCTACAGTCGTCGCAAAGGCAATATGTTGGAAGATGAATGGATGTATTTTCCAATCACTTACCAAAATCATCAAGTAGGTCCAAGTAGGGCTCGAAGGTGGAATGACAGACGAGTTACAAAACCCATGAAAGTCAACGGGTTTAACGTCCAGCAACAGCTAAGGTCATATAGAGATGGGGCCTTGGTTTCATGTCACACATATATGCACAGGCTAATTTGTGACTGAGCTAGGTGTAGCGCAGTACTAAAGTGTATTTTCTCCATGTGGGGGGGGGGGGGGGGGCTACATTAACCCATTACATGTGGAATGTGGAATACACCTTTACGGGAATGAATTTTGTTAAATACTTTATTTTTTATTTTTGTTACTTCTCAATGAAAGTATATGTTGCGACCACTTATTTGAACCGTCTCAAATTCGGTTCAAATGATGGTCGCGACATACTTCTGAGCAAATAGATGGAAAATATTTATGATTTTCCGCAAACATAATGGCGTCTCCTCAACATGAAAAGGGTTAAAGTAGCCAATTCCTGCTACTACTTTGTGTGTACCTGTATCATGGAGCGTTGAGTTGATCAGGGAAATATACGGTAAGATCTCTGTTTGCAACACCTCCGGTGGTGATCGGTATGCTGGGAAATATAAAAGATTGTAATTCAAGTTGACAGTATGTGAGGGCTTATGAATACTCCATACCACAGGTTGAAGTAATGGACCGAGGTCTATAAATACATTAAATATACCTAAATTTTAAAAGCATTAATAAGTGAGAAAAAAAGATAGGTAAAAAAAAATATTCTTTACTCCCTCATATACAAGTTCTATGTATATGAGGGAGAAAAGAATTTTATTTTTTTTTACTTTTTTTTCCACTTATTAATGCTTTTATGTATATTTAATGTATTTATAGACCTCGGTCCGTTACTTCAACCTGTGTTCCATACTACGAAATCGAAAGTAAGATGATTTGCATGAATCTAGTTTTGCACATTAATAAGCTTCCATTTAGTACCAGCAAAATTTCCAAATATTTTCCCCCAATTTGCTTAATTCTCAATGAAAGTACATGTTGTTACCACTCATTTGAACCGTCTTGCAGAGACAGTTCAAATGAGTGGTAACAGGTTCAAATAAGTGGCAACAACATATACTTTTGGTGAGAAATAAGAAAAGTATTCAGGTTTTTTATTTAAAACAAAAAGGTGTATCATGCGCATGTGCATGAGTTGCACAAGTGTTTGTTTATTGGTGCTTAACAGCCTATCAACAGCTAAGGTCACTTAAGGCCAGTGGGTTGCAAAAGTGATATTCACACGGTGTTGCTGAAAAACAACGAATCAATTGATTACAAGAATAACCGGGAACCCGTTTCACTAAACTTCATGCGACTAAAATGTTCGTAACTGCAAATTTAGGATCGCACGTAAATCTCAATTGATGAATTTACATTTATTGAGCATAGGCTGCATTTGCAGCCTATGCTCAACAAATGTAAATCCAATAATTGTTTACAAGAAAAACACTGTTAATGTGCAATTTACAGACTATCATAATTTTGCACTTACAAACATTTTAGTCGTACAAAGTTTAGTGAAACGGCCCCAGGTAGATATTGTGCTTCTTTTGTCAATATTCAGATTCGTCTATGAATTCATAATAGTAAGAGATTGATTAGGGTTTTACGGTCATATACAAATGGGAATGCACCTATATACAGGGAGCACAATACAGTCAATTAATTTTTTGTTTAAATTCTTGCCTTACAAACAAGGTGATCATAAGTCTTCAGTGAAGTGGTTCACGAGTTATTGAAAAATGAAAGGTGAACGTAAGTATGCATACGTATGTATTACGTAATGATGAAGCCATCCTACATGACTCGTATTGTATACCCTCCCAACCTCTCTAAAAGTAAGAGAACAGGGAAGATATTCTCACAAAGAATATATTGATTTATTGAATGGTGGCCAGTGTATACCCTGATTAAACTGTAGAATGAGGATATATTAGTCACAATGTTGTAAGGTCAACTTCGTCAGAATGTGCCCCATTAGAGATACTTACATTTGAACAGAGTTCTTGTGCTATCACAGTTCTGTTGTGCCTGAAAAATAAGATCAGGTGATGTTTAACCCTTTCACCCCTAAGTAACTGGAATTGATTTCGATATGTTTATTTTGCAACCAATCCAATTGTCACAACATGATTTTAAGACCAGTCCATTTTGCTCTCAAAAATATAAAACTTACTTAGTGCAGATCCTGATGAGATGGCTCATCACGAGCCGGCTCATCTGGATATACACAGTTTGTCAATACAGCTATACAGTCAAACTTGCACAAGCGACCACATGCATTAAGCGACTTTTGTCTTATGCGACCACTTTCAATTCCCCCCGACCATTTGGCCAATATAATGACAGTGTATTAAACGACTTTTCCTTAATGCGACCAGCGCCCAAATATTTTGTAACTGTTTGTTTGTATTAAACGACCATTAATTGACAGGATGTCACTTTCTCCAAGTGAAATTAGCCTCAAGCGTGTGACAAAGGAAATAAATCCCCTGTCACTGTCAAAGTGTGAATGGTGCATTCTTTATGATTATTGACCTGAAACCTCGTTCTGATTCGCTGTTTCCTTAGTGATTACTAAAGGGAATTAACTCATAGCCGCTTAGCACATGGGAACAAGACTGGTCGCTTAGCACATGGGAAAACAGCTGCGTATTTCAAAACAAATATTTTTTGTTGTGTACAGAATACGCAAGCATTTTTCTTTTAACCCATTTCAATTTTCTTGACGCGTAACGATACTGGTATATACCGAACACTGCGTTAATCAATCATTATTCTATCAGCTGGTTTGGTTGTCAGTCAACGACTCGTGAAAATCACTGGGGTGAAACACGTCTGGTCCGAAGTGATCGCAGTCACTACTGCCTATTTGTGATTTCAGCTGGGCGATTTTATTTCGCAATAACATTCAAATTCTTTTGTCTATTTTGATAAAATAAAGCCTGAATAATTCAGAAAAGTGCACAGCAAACATTACCGGTAGTATTCTAATATATTTATTTCCATGTTAATGTTTAATATTCGCGATTTCCAGGTTCCGAATATTAAACCATATAACCGGACATACCAGTACCCGGATTTCCATTTTTTGTTTTTGTGTGAAGACACCATTGTTGTAAGCGACCATTTTTGGTGTCTCCCTTGGGTGGTCGCTTAATGCAAGTTTGACTGTACAGGCATGTGGTGTTAAACAAGGTTAAACAAGAAATTGACATCTGGCCACAAGCGTATGTGTATCCCCTTCAAAGGGTATTCGACTTATGCTGCGGACAAGAAATGAAGGAGCGAAAAGACAAAGGGAGATAACTAAAATATTAGTGAGGCAAGAGTTGTCACAACTTTTGGTGATGGTCTATGCATGTGTGAAGTTTCATGAAAATATTTCAAAGGGTATTCGAGTTATGCTCCGGACAATAAATCAGTGTGCGAAAAAAACAAAGGGAGAAAACTCGAAAATTACTGACGCAAGAGTTGTCATTTTTGCACTCGACCTTTGGGTAGTAGTCTATGCATGTGTAAAGTTTCATGAAAATATTGCACAGGGTATTCAAGTTAATCTCCAGAAAAGAAAGTGTCTGAAAAATTATTGGCAATCTAATTTTAGTTGCACTGAAAGAAAAAGTGTAGGTAACTTCACATTATTACAGGATAAGAATCAGTTTAGGTATACCCTGATAACAGACTGGAACTTACCTGTATCAATGTTTAACCTATTATATTCGGAATACACATTTATGTGGATACAAATATTGCAATATTTTCTGGTCTATTTTTCTTATTTCTCAACCAAAGTATATGTTGTGACCACTCATTTGAACCGTCTCGAGACGAGACGGTTCAAATGGTGGCCCCCACATATAATTCTGATGAGAAAAAAAAAAAAAAATTAAATTTGTTCGTCGAAGACTGGTGACTGAAAGAGTGACCACTATTCAATAATAGTCACGGTACCCCACCGCCTGCGTTAATCCTGCACAAATGTCAACGTTTCTGAATACCTATTGGCAATATTATAGGAATGAATGGCCTTTTTGTGGAATTATCGGGGTATAAACTTAGAAAAGTCGCGGGAATACTGGACGAAGGCCGGAAGGCCTCGTCCAGTATTCCCGCGACTTTTCCAAGTTGATATCCCCGATAAATTCCACAAAAAGGCCATTCATTCCTTATAATTCCAGCATTTTAAATAAATTCATTAAGAAAATGTGTTTATTTTCCGTTTTCTTAAGAATTATTTTAATTGCGCCTGACGGTTACGGAAAGTAGTTCGGCATGGAGTTTAATGGGATATAAATTTTGGACGGAGACTTGCAACGGACCAATCAAATGTTAGGGAATTGTGTAAATATTTTTGTGCTGGAATTATCAACTCGTAATCAAGCAGCTTGATTGGCTGTGCCTGAGTTGCAGCACAGCCCAGGCTCAGCCAATGAAGCTGCTTGCAGTATATTCAAATATTTTGTAATAAAGAAATTGACAAATATTGACAAGATTAACGTAGGCGGTGGTATAGCACAGCCATGTTACCGTTTTCGACACGGAGTACCACTGTGGTTTGTGTAGAGGTTTCCACCCCAGCCCACCACCCCCGCCTGTCGAGTGTCGGGCCCGTGCTGTGTTCGAGTGAATGAGGCCTCGCGTGGCTACAGATGCCGCATAGTGCTGTAGCGCTGACCGTGACTGAAACACATTATTACATTCCCAACATGAAGCTGATCCATGTTGTATATATGTGGCTGCGACTGGAGAAATGGGGCTTATAAATTTTACGACCAGTGTAGATCAAGATCAGCCTGTGCATCCGCAGTCTGATCAGGATAGCACTGTTCATGATTCCATCAATGAAACACCCTTCATGCTTATAATAAGGAATATAGATTGTTATCAGGCTACATGAGTGTGCTATTTGATCAGGAGCTACACTGGTTACAAATTTCATAAGTTCCATTTCTCCAATCACAGCCAAATATTGAGAATAACTACCAGACAATGTTGGTTATATTTTACGAGACAGCCAGACCACAATAAGAATAAGAAAACTATGCTATATCTGTGGTCTGTTTATTGTTTTCTGCAGCATGATAAAGGTACCACAATTTTTTTATTGCTTTTTGATACTCGCTACTTCCGATTTCAATTGGGTTTTTGACCATTTTAATTGGGTATTTAAGCAAATACGCAGTTTATCTGGAGCGCTGTAAATGACAAAGAAACCCATGAAACTAAGATCACAGATGTTTTATTGACGTCCAGTTTTAGACAGTTTCAACTGTTTTGTAAAACCTCACTGCCAGCAATCTACACATTGTGGGCTTAATTGTCTCATCATGGCAAACATTTGTGGTAAATCATTTGAAAATCCATTCATCGGTTAAGTAGAGATCTCATGCACATTTATGACCTCGACCTCTATGTGTGACCTTGACCTTGGATGTAAACACGTGGGTATTGAATTGAATGTGTCTCATCATGGTTAACATTTATGGCAAATCATTTGAAAATACATTACTGTCTGTTTCACGAAAGCTGCCCAAATTTTACGGCTATATAAACAATTCAAAAACAATATTTTTTTCGATAATATTAAATTAAAGGAAAAATTAAGAGTGTGCCTTCTTTTTATTTCGTGAAAATTGGTCAAATATTGATTTTATTACGAAAAATTGATTTGTATACGGGAATTTAACATGGGGGGAAAGGAGGTAGAGAAGCTATGGGAGGAGTCCGAAAATGAAAAATTTTGGAAATTGGAGCTAGATAGCTTGGAAATGATCCAACAAAGAAAACAAAAGTTAAATTTTGAAAATCGGTCCAGTATTTCTGAAATTCAAAAACATTCCCCGTGCTAAATCACCAAAGACACTCTGTGAAGATGTCTATGGGGATTTAACATGGGGAAATTGTTTATTCGCAATAAAATCAATATTTGACCAAATTTCACGAAATAAAAAGAAGGCTCATTCTTAAATATTCCTTTAATTTAATATTATCGGAAAAAAAAATTGTTTTTGAATTGTTTATATAGCCGTAAAATTTGGGCAGCTTTTGTGAAACAGACGTTAATTGGTTTAGAAGATTACAAGATTTAGAAGATATAGGGCGGAAACAAAATCTCCTGTACTTACGGCCCAGTCTATGGTGAGGTAGTCGGCGTCACTGAGGTATTCGCTGGCACACACGATGTCCTCAATGCTGGAGAAGAAGTCGATGTAGTTCTGGTGCAGATAGGCACTGAAGTAATCTCCCGACAGGTGGCACTTCTCAACCACTTCCTGTGCAAACAAAAGAGTCCTTGAGGAAATCTAACGATACAGATTGTTGTTGTTGTTGTTGTAGAAAATGCCGGATCTGGGGCCTGTTTCACTAAGCTTCGTACGACTAAGAAGTTCGTAAGTGCAAATTTAGGATCGTCTGGAAATTTAAATTGATGGATTTACATTTATTGAGCATAGGCTGCATTTGCAGCCTATGCTCAATAAATGTAAATCCAATAATTGCTTACAAGAAAAACATGTTAATATGAAATTTACAGACTATCATAAGTTTGCACTTGCGAACACTTTAGTCGTAAGAAGTTTAGTGAAACGGGCCCCAGGACGGCAATTCTAATACTGATTTTGATACTTTATCCAACATTTACAAAATTTATGTATTTTTTAATATTGGTTAATAGGAAAAAGTCACTTGTTTTACTGTACTTATTCTAATAGTAGCCCCCTCATTATAATGCCAAAATTAATGCAGAAAATTGTATAGTGTTTCTTAGAATAATTACATACTCATATACCACTGCGTGGACTGAGATTGATGCCAAAATAAAGGATATGTTCTGTTCTGTTAACTCGATTATTGCACTTAGCGATTTTGGTGAAATCCACACATCAATGTTTTGGCATTTTACGTTGGCATATTTTACTGATGGTAGTGGAGCAGATATCGCATTTGACTACCATCGAGTGGCCCGGGGTCAAATCATGGTGCTGGAGTCCTACCACATTGGCCTGCTGTTACTCGTGATAAACAGAAGAGTCATTAACCTGATACTGCAGTAAAACATACGCTGGCCCGTCCATAGTTATGGATTGATTTATTGGGATTTTATATCCGTTCAACAGCGTGGTCCTTATCTGGTGCCGGGCACCCTCACTACACTGGATGATTTGACATCGGTGTGAATCCCAGTAAGATTCACTGTTAAGGTATTAATCCCAGTAAGGATGGATTCATCTTTAACCCTTACTACACTGAATTAAATGTTGTCGTCTGCTGGAAATGTTTTATTTTCAATATTTCTCGACAAAACCAGTTTTTTGTTAAGAATTAAAGCAAAAGTGAAAAACAGCAGACGGCAATTTCCGTCAACAGCGTAGGAAGGGTTAAGCTATGCACTAAACCACCCAGCTTTGACACATATGGAAGGTCATCTCACCAATTCCCAACCAAGCAAAGCAAAAGAAAAAGTTGTTAAGAGTGTTAAGACTTTATGACCTGCCACAATGGCACATGTTGATCAGTCACTACGCTGGTCACAAACAAAGCTGAATAAGGAAGGTTCGTTAAAATTTCAGAATTACTTCCAGAGTGATACTCTAATGGACAGCATATATGCTGTCCATTAGCGTATCAATCTGGAAGTAATTCTGAAATCTTAACAAAACTGATGACATGCACAAGAGAGACAATTGTAACAGTTACACAATCAGCCACTGTGACATCATACCTCGGGATTAAACTTTAGTGGGTCCCTATACTGATGGGCTAGATGGCTCGGTAGGCGGGAAACTTCTTTGTCTGTGCTTGGCTCATCGCCTACAGAATACATGAATAGAATAATTATGCCCTGTTGCACACAGGAGCAAGATTCAACTACCGTGAAACCTCTCTAAACTGGACACCCTGGGAGGGTGCAAGTGGTAAATTTAGTATAGCTGCTGTTTCCTTCATGGGACCCCTTGATATTTCACTCCGATGGCCCTCTATCATACTGTAACATCCATAACGCATCCGTCTCCAGCATATCCCCACAACTCGTTGAACCAGGTATAATAAATAGAGGATCTTACAAAAGTGATAGCTTATCATGATATTTATGAAACATAGTTATGCCGGGTTTCTTATGAAATCAGTTAATTAGTTTAATAAATACACACATATTGAATTAACACAAACGTTACAATAAGTACAGCATCATATATGGAAGCTGTATTCATTAGCAAACATACTTCCTGTAGCGGTCTCATTTGCATATTTATTACACTGGTGTATTATGATTTTTAATACACTTACGTACGGCACTGCGAAAGTTAATTTAATGCAATAATAACATGCCAAATTGTTTAGCTAATAAATACTCACGTTTGCAATAGAGGACCTTGCCGAGGGCCCGGAAGAGGAATATGGAGGTATCCCGGCCCCCTATAGATGCGAGGCCGTCCTCCGAGCTGGGGGCCGATGTACTGGCCTTATCACTCGCCTTGGTCGCACGCGATCTCTTACTGCCCGCTGACGATTGTTTCTTTGACAACTTCGATCTGCCCTTTGATAGGCTGGGCATGGCAAGGTCACAGGTGTCTGGAAGATAATAGCGAATTATCACGGGTGTCTGTAAGATAATTGCGAATTGACCGTGTCGATCTGCCCTTTGATAGGCTGGGCATGGCAAGGTCACAGGTGTCTGGAAGATAATAGCGAATTATCATAGGTGTCTGACAGATAATAGCGAATTGATAGTGTCAACCTGCCATTTGATAGGCTGGGCATGGCAAGGTCACATGTGTCTGGAAGATAATAGCGAATTATCATAGGTGTCTGGAAGATAATAGTGAATTGACAGTGTCGACCTGCCATTTGATAGGCTGGGCATGGCAAGGTCACATGTGTCTGGAAGATAATAGCGAATTATCATAGGTGTTTGAAAGATAATAGCGAATTGATAGTGTCGACCTGCCATTTGATAGGCTGGGAATGGCAAGATCACAGGTGTCTGGAAGATAATATCAAATTGACAGTGTCGACCTGCCCTTTGATAGGCTGGGCATTGCTAGATTACAGGTGTCTGGAAGATAACAGCGAATTGACAGTGTCGACCTGCCCTTTGATAGGCTGGTCATGGATCAATCACAAGTGTCTGGAAGATAATAGCGAATTGACAGTGTCGACCTGACCTTTGATAGGCTGGGCATTGCTAGATCACAGGTGTCTGGAAGATAACAGCGAATTGACAGTGTCGACCTGCCCTTTGATAGGCTGGGCATGGATCGATCACAAGTTTCTGGAAGATAATAGCGAATTGATAGTGTCGACCTGACCTTTGATAGGCTGGTCATGGCAAGATCACAGCACAGGTGGAAGACTCGGACCTATGACACCAAAAAAATGCCTATTAAAAAAAATCCCATTACCCCACCCACTTGGTCTCGTACAGTACTATACGTTAATTCAAGGTGAGCATAAATAGCGCTATTATAGAAAGAGCCCTCTTTTTTCCGGCTCGCACAAACACAATAAACATCGATTAAATGTATGAAATATGTCTCTGGCAATCGATAAAGGTATTAGGTGTGTGAATATACTCACTTCAAATCGCTGTTTCAAGTATTTATTGAGTTATTCGCGTTTTGATTACCCCATCCAAAGCGAAAGTTGCGTGTACGAAAGAATCTCACACAGAATCGGAGGCCGTCCGGCTGGATTATCGGTCATATTTGGCGATAGCTGATCGCCAGCTCAAACTAAAGTCGTACACCATGATCATATACATTAGAGACTCCAACCATACAAAGTTCGTCCAATTGTGATCGTTCGCAGATCTAAAAAACACTTTTTTCTAATTTTATTGACTTTCTTTCATGATTCGCGTACTATCAGATTATGTCTTCCGGAAACCCTGAAAAGGGAAAGTCCTCGCATCTATTTTTAGGTTTAACCAATCAGAGATGTTCTTACATAGACGCTTCGGTGGTTGTATTATGGAAGATAGTGCATTGACCCAGTTCCAGATAATGAACGAAATTATAGAAAAAAGTGTTTTTTAGATCGGCGAACGATCACAATTGGACGAACTTTGTATGGTTGGAGTCTCTAATGTATATGATCATGGTGCACGACTTTAGTTTGAGCTGGCGATCAGCTATCGGCCAAATATGACCGATAATCCAGCCGGACGGCCTCCGATTCTGTGTGAGATTCTTTCGTACACGCAACTTTCACTTTGGATGGGGTAATCAAAACGCGAATAACTCAATAAATACTTGAAACAGCGATTTGAAGTGAGTATATTCACACACCTAATACCTTTATCGATTGCCAGAGACATATTTCATACATTTAATCGATGTTTATTGTGTTTGTGCGAGCCGGAAAAAAGAGGGCTCTTTCTATAATAGCGCTATTTATGCTCACCTTGAATTAACGTATAGTACTGTACGAGACCAAGTGGGTGGGGTAATGGGATTTTTTTAATAGGCATTTTTTTGGTGTCATAGGTCCGAGTCTTCCACCTGTGGATCACAGGTGTCTGGAAGATAACAGTGATTGAGGTACATAAGATGAACTTAAAAATTTGTTTTATGGAAAGCTGTGGGTTTAATGTCCGACTAACAGCAAGGTTTAGTACAGACAGGAATCAGCGACACTTGAATACTGCACTGAGGCAAATCATAACTGAATTAGAAAAGTGAAAATGAACGGGTTTACCGTGCCAGCAACAGCTAAGGTCATCTAGAGATGGGACCACAGTTTAAAGTCTCATCCGACAGACCAGTGGAAATACTAAGAATGTATTTTTGATGCCTAAGGCGAATCTCTAACCCCTAGGCCACAACCCATCCCTAATTGAATTAGAACAGAAAGTACCTGCTTCTACGACCGGTAATGCTATCTGCCCGTATCACCATTCATTGGCAGGGGCATAATAAACCAAGTTCTGTGGGGTTACCTTTCAAGCAGGCGAACTGCAGGGCATTAATAGACCCGCGTATGTCCCCAGCGCTCGACATGGCTATAGACTCTATCACATTCTTGGACGGCACTGTGAACTTGTGGCTGCCCTGCAAACGGGGAAAACTACTGAGTTAGAAGATAGGTAAATAAATAGACATTCTCTTGGCAGTCGTGGTTTATTGACGTCCGATTTTCTTTATGTCTCACAAGACAAAATCAGATATCTGCCATCAGAAAGAAGTAACTATCCTGCAACCTGTGCTAAACACTGATGATAATTACAGTCACTTTAGATGTGGACCGTAAGGGAAACTGCGTAGTATGCAACTCTGCATTTGCAGCCAGTGTACACCCATACCAGGGGCCTGTTTCACTAAACTTCGTACAACTAAAATGTTTGTAAGTGCAAAATTAGGATTGTCTGTAAATTTCACATTAACACTGTTTTCTTGTAAACAGGTATTGGATTTACATTTAATGAGCATAGGCTGCATATGCAGCCTATGCTCAATAAATGTAAATCCATCAATTAAAATTTCCAGACGATTCTAAATTTGCACTTACAAACATTTTAGTCGTACAAGGTTTAGCCCCCAGAATCCATTGCGTAGTCTAGTCAGGGAATGAGGTTTGTCATTCGGATAGAAAATATAACATTATATTATCAGTCTGCATCAGCATATTGTCTGATCAGTCTGCCCTGGTCAGAAATGAAATGTGGCTGTGACCGGAGAAAAGGGGTTTATGGGATGCGTGACCAGTGTAGTTCCTAATCAAATAGCATACTCGTGTAGCTGATAACGATCTATATTGCTTGCTAGAAGCATGGCAGTTGTTTCATCGATGGAATGGCGAACAGTGCAGATCCTGATCAGACTGCGGATGCACAGGCTGATCTGGATCTACACTGGTCGCAAAACCTATATAATAAGCCCCCTTTCTGTAGTCACAGCTACAAGTGAGTTTGGTCGTCAGATCACTGACTATCAGGGACAGATAGATGGACACCATCCCGAGAGATCATTACAAAATTAGCTTTGGAAGATTGCAGAATATTATAATGCTGTCAAACAGTGTTGGAATTAAGCTTGAAGTTAGTAACAAGGCCACAAAGGTCAAGGTCACCAGAATGACACTATTGTGATGAAGCTTGGTAATTATCTCTAACGGATCATGAGACATTAAACATTTGGATGTACAGTCGCACCTGTACTAACGGCCACCTGTATTAAGCGTCTCCCTCCGTTAAGCGGCCATTTTATTTCCCCCCAATGAAAATTACTCTAAAATGCACCTGTATTAAGCGTGAACCTGTCTACGCGGCCAACGGCCATGCAAAATCGTCCATTTTGACTCGAAATCCTCGTTTTAGCGACCATTCTCGGAAAATATCTGAAATTCTAAAAAAAAAAGCTGGAACCAAATTCGTTCAGGTAATCCCCATTTCCCACCCAGTGACCTAAATCTCGCTAATTGCAGGCCTGCCAAACTGTTTACAATACCATTTCAATTTGTTTTTTGACACCCGATTGTTTGACCAAATTTTCATCACATCATTACGCGATTCACTAAAATCATGCCTACTCGCTGTGGCAATAAAAGTCACGGGTCGATAGTTTCAATAATTCCCCTAGCGAAACACACAGGTGGAAGACTCGGACATATGACACCAAAAAAATGCCTATTAAAAAAATCCCATTACCCCACCCACTTGGTCTCGTACATTACCATCTTCTCTTTATAGAAGATGGTAATGCACGAGACCAAGTGGGTGGGGTAATGGGATTTTTTTTAATAGGCATTTTTCCGGTGTCATAGGTCCGAGTCTTCCACCTGTGGCCAAACATTGCTTCTGGCTACTATAGTTGTCAGTTCAAAACACGTGTTATTCTCGTGGCCAAGTTATTTATACAATACAGCCAATCGCTGATAAGTAAAGGCCGGTATAGTTAACTCCCTCCGAATACTCTCAACCAGACAAACAAACACATGCAAACACGCAAACATGCGTTTATTTCAACCAGATATGGCTAACTGTATTGTCAGAAAACATGAAAAAGTCTGTAAATATCACGGACAATTTCGTACCTACGTAGTTTCGTCCTTTTGCAACTTTTTCCAATCGATGTTAACGTAACCCGATTTTTATGATAATTCAGTTTGGTATTCATTAAATATACAGAATTTATGCACATCCAAGTTCATAAATTATATTTTAAGTGAACTTAAACGGATTAATTTGCATGCATCATAATGTGCAAGTACTACATACGCCAGAGAAACTGGTGATTTTCGGACGAACTGGTACATCTTGTAACAACAAACACGCGATTGACCCATCAAATTATTAAACGTTCCGTTTGATAATCCATTCTATTGTGCATATCGTATTTACATTATCCAGTAGCGGATTCAGGGGGGGGGGGGGGGGGGCTTCAGAAATCCCGATTTTTCTTCTCTTTTTTTTTTTTTTGGAATCTTTTTTTTTTTATTTTTTTTTACACAAAGACGCATTTTGTGTTTGGCATTTCTAATTGACATAGACGCCGCTTAGATCAATGAGTATTCGAAATTAAAGTAAACACTGTATATCATGATGTACATATGAACTTAAGACAAGTTTCACTGTACATTAATTGTACATATAAATCTATATGGAACAAGTTATAAGTCGGTCCAAGATGAACCTCCATTAAGCACCCACCTGTGTTAAGCAAGCAATTTTGGACTTTCCCATGGCCGCTTGCTTAAGACAAGTTTGACTGACGCCCAAAATTGCTGACGGCAACTACGAAGACGCCAGAACTGTGACAGCTTTCCTCTAAGGCCATGCCAATTGTTTTCTCCGTTAAGCGTCCACCCAGATATTCAAAACCTACCTACATATCCAGTAAAAACAATCAAAGCCTTGAAAAAAAATATGGTAAATTTATGTTAAAAACTTCCTGAACCCTTTGCAATGTGCAAAGGGTTGAGGAAGTTTTTAACATTAATTTTAATTTCTGCCAGATTTAAACCGGTGACAAGTCCTCAATCAATTTTCCTATTACTTCACCAGTAAAATAGTTTCAAACAGCATACACAGTGTGTTTGTTATTTTAAAGGACCACTCTCAAAACCTACCCTCACGCGGACGCTTAACAGAGAAACAAAGTGATATGGTCTAATGTGGGCGAGACAGAAATGTCAAGCAAATACCAATATTTCCCGCAATTTCCAGCAACTATCTATCAACAAAATCCCAGATTACCTGGAGAGACTCCTGTGTGGCTATCCTGGTGAGTATTTTAGTCATACTGGTCATGGCTACCGGATTGAAACTGAAACAGATAGAATGACATCTCAACTCTTTCAGCCCTAGATAACAGGAATATACTGTGATATGTTAATTTAAGGACCAATCCAATTGTCACAAATTTCTTTTCAGACAAGTCCATTTTTAAATCTGGGATGTTTTCTTTCTCTAAAAAATATGAAAATTACTATGCATAAAGTGGGGAGCCTGATGAGATCTCGTTTGGATCTACACTGCTTACAAACACCGCTGTGTTGAAAGGGTAAACATGAAATCATATGTTCTAGTGAACGGAATACAAAACATTGGTAAACATTATATTTCATGGAAAATATTCATCTAAAATAAGATTTTGAGAGTCTATTACTTATACAAAATATTTCAGTTACCATGGTAACGCAAAATTAACTTTACTAAATAGTCTGTTTTAACCATTTCACCTTTAAGTACCATTCCATTAATTAGAAAAGGGGTGTTTTTGTCAAACATCAGGAAATATACGTAAACAGTGAAGATCCTGATGAGACGGCTCATTATGAGCCGTCTCATCAAGATCTACACTGTTTGCAAAAATTTGGAAAGCGGTCTGCAGTGTAGAAAATGTTGAAGTATTAGATAAAAAAATTGACATCATTTTACTAGAGAAAATATTACACAATTTTTCAGTTGATATCGTGTGTTTTTTTCTATTACAGCTGGTATCACCAAAGAGGTATTTTTTTTTTATTCTATTACAGGAAATACCTGATGTTTTCTATGCCCAGCTGCTGTTGTAAGTCCTTGGGAAACAGTCGTCTCTCGTTGGACTCGCCACGCGTGCTGTCACTCACGATAAACACGAGGGGACTCCCACCCACCTGGACATACTTTCTGTAACAAGCCAAGGCTATTACAGCTGCAACAACAAACAACAAGATGCGCACACACCAAAGGATCACAGGTGACGAAAACAAATCACATAACAGTATATAGTATATTATTAATTACATATTTTATACAATGAGAGACTATCAGATTGAGACTATCAGATTATTTTCCCATCACCTGTGCACTAGATGGGAAGACAAGAGCGTCGAAGTTTACAATAATAGGCATGGCCAGTCGAGAATGGGAGGTAACTCACTGAAAGCCAATAGGGTTCTTTCTCGTACCATGATAAACATGTGAACCAAATTTGGTTATGATCCGCCAAGTAGAAAAGTGAAAGTCAATATGTTTAGCGTCCCAGCAACAGCTACGGTCACATAGAGATGGGACCATGGTATAAAGTTTCATCTGACAAACCAGTGGGATGGAAATACTACGCAAGTCTGTTTCACGCCACGCCCATCCCTCGGTAAGAAGACAAGACTACTGTCTGTTTCACGAAACCTGCCCAAATTTTACGGCCATATAAATAATGCAAAAAAGGTATTTTTTTATAATATTAAATTTTATCAAAATTTAAGAATGAGCCTTCTTTTTATTTCGTGAAAATTGGTCAAATATTGATTTTATTAAGAAAAATTGATTTGTCTATGGGAATTTAACATGGGGGAAAAGGAGATGGAGGAGTTGTGGGAGGAGTCAGAAAACGAAAAGCTA
Source organism: Conchocele bisecta (assembly GCA_029237695.1). Lineage (NCBI taxonomy): Eukaryota > Metazoa > Mollusca > Bivalvia > Lucinida > Thyasiridae > Conchocele > Conchocele bisecta. The sequence continues at coordinate 68,355,810 of CM055268.1, forward strand.
GATAGCTTGGAAATGATCTAACTACAGGTGACGGGAAAAAAAATCACATGACGGTGTATATATAGTAGATATATTATACAAGTCTATACAAGTAACAACAGACTATCAGATTAGTTGTTCCCATCACCTGTGGATCTAACTAAGAAAACAAAAGTTAAATTTCAAATTCAAAAGATTTCCCCATGCTAAATCCCCATAGACATCTTCACTCTGTGAACGGACGGACGGATGGACGACCGGACGGAAAGACGAAAACTATAAACTGTGGGTAAAATTGACCAAGATACTGGTCCGACGTTACTGTCTGTATTAAATGGTAAAAACTTTGATAAGTTACAGGCATAATTACATACAATTCCGTTATGACAGTAGTAACTATGATTTCCGACCACCTGTCACTGTATATAAATGCATTGAGGCTAGTGCACACAGATGGACATGTTATATTGCAGATATTTTGTTTTTTAATACAAACCTCAGTAGTTCATGAAATGGCGCAGCATCTCTGTAGAAAATGTTGGGAAAATCCTGGAAAGAACAGACATCATTACATAACAAAATTCAAATATGACACCAAACGACAAGACATTGCCAATTTTCAAGTTTATTAAAAGTAAAAAAAAAAAGAAGAAGAAAAAAAAAAAAAAAAAATAACCAAGGACTGCCAATTTCAAACACAAATAAGGATTTAAGGATTATTTGTGTTTGAAATTGGCGGTCATTGGTAAAAAAAAGTTTTTTTGTTTCTTTTTTGTATGGGGGGGGGGGGGGGTTTGGGGGGGGGGGGGGGGTGTTTATTAGCCAGCAAAAAAAAAATTTTTTACCAAGGACCGCCAATTTCAAACACAAATAAGGATTTAAGGATTATTTGTGTTTAAAATTGGCGGTCATTGGTAAAAAAAAATTATTATATTTTTTTTTATTTGGGGGGGGGGGTTTATTAGGAGGTGGGCGTTAATTCGAGGTTATACGGTATGTATGTGACGTTGACCTCGAGATCAGCGGGGATTTGTCACAGCATATGAAATATTAAGTATTTTCAATGAAAGAAATAGAAGTTATAACATATTTCTCTGATGTTAAGTTTTGTAAAGAGACTAAGTATGTGACCTTGACCTTGGGATCAGCGGGGGTTGGACAGTCGTAGATTTGTCACAGCATGATAGTACAACCTTAGAGGAATGCACAAGTGAAATAATAAGAATTTTCAATGAAGGAAATAGAAGTTATAACTTATTTCTCTGATGTTAAGTTATGTAAAGAGTATTTGACCTTGACATTGGGATCAGCGGGAGTTGGACGGTCATGGATTTGGCACAGCATGGTAGTAGAGCCTTACAGGAATGCATGTGTGAAATATTAAGCATTTTAGATGAAGGAAATAGAAGTTATAACAATATTTCTCTGATGTTAAGTTTTGTAAAGAGACTAAGTATGTGACCTTGACCTTGGGATCTGCGGGGGTTGGACGGTCGTGGATTTGGCACAGCATGGTAGTAGAGCCTTACAGGAACGCATGTGTGAAATATTAAGCACTTTAGATGAAGGAAATATAAGTTATAACAATATGTATCTGATGTTAAGTTTTGTAAAGAGACTAAGTATTTGACCTTGAACTTGGTATCAGCGGGGGTTGGATGGTCGTGGATTTGGCACAGCATGGTAGTAGAGCCTTACAGGAATGCATGTGTGAAATATTAAGCATTTTAGATGAAGGAAATAGAAGTTATAACAATATTTCTCTGATGTTAAGTTTTGTAAAGAGACTAAGTATTTGATCTTGACCTTGGGATCTGCAGGGGTTGGACGGTCGTGGATTTGGCACAGCATGGTAGTAGAGCCTTACAGGAATGCATGTGTGAAATATTAAGCATTTTAGATGAAGGAAATAGAAGTTATAACAATATTTCTCCGATGTTAAGTTTACGGACTAAGTATTTGACCTTGACCTTGGGATCTGCGGGGGTTGGACGGTCGTGGATTTGGCACAGCATGGTAGTAGAGTCTAACAGGAATGCATGTGTGAAATATCAAGCATCTTAGATGAAGTTATAACAATATTTCTCTGATGTTAAGTTTACGCGGACGCACAGACGCACGGACGGACGCACGGACGGACGCACGGACGGACAACCTGACTCCAGTATACCCCCCCCACGACTCGTTACGGGGGGCATAAATATTGACAGAAACAATGTATATATATTCAGTAGTGAAATAAGCTGATCTGGTGTAAGGTCCTCACAACACCAGTCACTTAACCCCACTCCCGTAAAGTAATATGATTAGTACTACTCTTATTATTTTTTATAATAGGATAACCGGATTCAAATCTCGAGTAATAAAAAAGCCAACATAGCGATCGCCAGTGAGTGTCTCACCCATGAAGGTCAAGGTCACAAGTGAGGAAGCTACTGAAGAAGTTTGGTAATCCGAGTAACGGATCAAGAGATATTCAACATTTAGATTGTCGACACGAAGGTGGTCACCCAGGTCAAGGTCGCCCTAATGACACTGGGTGGTTAGCCACCAATGTGAGAAAGCTATGGATGAAGTTTGTTAATGATCCAAGTAACAAAGATATTCAATATTTGTTGACGCCTGCGTCTCACTCTCAACTAACGTGGGTGAGACAAAATGTACATCAGAGGGTCAAACCAGGGATATTGGGATTCCGATAAGGATGAACCTCATCGCTAAATTATCCTTCGTATGCTCCTAACCAACCATCTACAAATTAAGGAGTATTAATGGTCCCAATCAGCGGCCCACCTGAGGGCCGTTTCACTAAACTTCGTATGACTAAAATGTTCGTAAGTGAAAAATTATTATTTCACAATAACAATGTTTTCTTGTAAATAATTATTGGATTTGCAGCCTATGCTCAATAAATGTAAATCCATCAATTGAAATTTCCAGACGATCCTAAATTTGCACTTACAAACATTTTAGTTGTACGAAGTTTAAGTGAAACGGACCCGACTGGCATGAAGAAATACCTCGACAAATATGATCTTGCGGGTGCCGGCCTCACCACCGAAGATATCAAGGGTGTTGTACTTGTTGGCTCGCAGCAGGAAATCCTGGAACTGGGAGAGCTGGGATCCACGCGAGCTAGCCATCTCCATCCTTGACCCTGGGGTGACAAATTGGTAATTTTTCATTGTAACTTCCTGGTTAAACTCGAGTAACCCGAGTAACACAGGAAGAAGCAGAGGCACTGTTCAAGTCCAACTCGAGTTGGAACTCTGGTAACCCACAACATGTCAGGGTTCAAATAGAGTTACTCAAGTAAGGTTTAAAGGTGAAATTCTTTAACTCGAATTGGAACTCTGCTTGTTCCATTGGCACTCGTGTTACTCGAGTTGCTACCAGCGAGTTACAATGAAAACGCCCAATGTGACAGTGTTTAACGTCCCTGTAACAGATAAGGTCACATATCTCGCTTTCAAATCTCATCCGAAAGACCAGTGGGATGGAAACACTATGGAAGTATTTGTTCATGACTAGGGCTGGGATTAACAGCTACGTTCATAATTATAGAGACAGGACTCCAGTCTCATCCGAAAGACCAGTGGGATGAAAATACAATGAAAGTATTTGTTTATGCCTAGCGCGGGAATTGCACCCACAACCTCAGGTATTGAAGTCCAGTGGTCGAACCTCTAGGCCATAACCCATGCCTCATAGAGTGACAAAGATGTGACTGGAGCCCGAACCCGAAAGCCCAATATAGCGGTTTATGCAAACAGTGCAGATCCATTTTCAAATTTTTGAGAGCAAAGATACCCCGTTTTCATATACATGTATATGGACTAGTCTGAAAATCATTTTGTGACGATTGGATTGGTTGCAAAATTAACATATCAAAATCCATTCAGTTACTTAGGCGTAAAGGGGTTAACCCATTCACCTCTAAATGTCCAGCATTGGCTTTTCCATGCTGATGTTTCGACTATTCCATTACTGCGAAAATATTGTCTTTTATTAAATTGAACACCTTTTGGCAAATACTGCAGATCCTGAAGAGAAGGCCCCTTAGAACCTCGGTTTCAAGTCTCCTCAGAAAGATTGATTGATTATTGGTGTTTAACAGCACATCATCAGCTTTGGTAATTTAAGGTCGGGAAAATGTGTTGGACTATCCCATAATATAACCTGTCCATAATGAGGGAAATTCCCAAAATAAGAACTCATATTTACAGAAAAGTATATATTCAGCCCTGAAATATCCTGACCAGGTGTCAGGTCCATTCCACACCAGAGTCACTTAGCTCCAACCCCAAAAGTAATATGATCAGCACTAATCTTATTACATTTTAATGGGGTAAACATAATTTAGCTGTTAAGTATCAGAAGGCTGAAAATGTACATGAGGGCCAAACCATGTAAGTCGGCATTCCGGTAAGGATGAACACCGATCGTTAAATTACCCTTTGCGTGCTCCGGACCAACCACCCACTCCTTAGAAAGAACATCCGGAACATGAATCTTACTTGATCTCCAGTCTGTTGAGTCGACTTCGTAACTGTCTGCGATGGGATTGGTCCATTCATGCAGCTCACAGCCCAGCTCGTGTGCCAGCACCCGGACTGTCGCAGTTTTACCGGCCCCGGCGGGCCCCGTGAGCAGCAACATTGGCGGCACCTGTACACACAGACAGAATCTCGCCAGATATGGCACATACTGATGTATTGTCAGAGCTCCTGTAGCCTATTTCACCAACATTGCAAAGTATACTTTTCTAGCAAAGTATACTTTGAGGGAGTAATCATTTATTTTTCCCGAAAAGCATTATTTCATATAGAACTAACGACTGCATATATTTGATAATTAAAAGTATGCAGAATTATTATAGTGAATTTATTACATTATCACAGCCATAATGGCTGTGATAATGTAATAAATTCAGTATAATAAAAATAACTAAATTTATCCTAAAATTGAAAATTTCTCCCTCAAAGTATACTTTGCTAGAAAAGTATACTTTGCAATGTTGCTGAAATAGGCTACAGATAAGGTGTGTATTTAATTTGTTTACGCACTTATTTTAGCAGATTACACACTGATTATCAAAGGTGGGAGTACAAAATAGTCACACCAATGTGAAAATACGCATTGATCTTCAAATTGAGTAGCAAAAATACGGTAATAAAGTTGAAATTTACTTAGTTGAGTTGCAAAAAGCAAACACTGTTTGTGAATTTTTAAATGTGTTTTACTTTTTTGTTATCATTTGTTCCCTATTTAATAAGGAAGAAAATCAATATTAAATACACTTGTAAAAGAAAATACACATTGAATTTGAAATCTGGGGTTATAATAATCTTTAGATACAAAACTTATCTGGAGCTCTGTATTGTACACAGTACACAGTTACCCAGTATCTTAGCTGAAAGTGCATTGAGTTTCTGTACTGGAAGTACAAATATGCACAACAATTTATAAATTCACTATGTGATTTTTATCAACTCAAATAAGTGAATTTTTAACTTTCATTTATTTTCCTTATTTATTCCCCATTTTATATCGGAAAAACATCATTATATGTGATAAATTCAGTAATTCAAAAGATAAACAAGAAAGTCGGTAAAATTGACTAATGTACTCCGATGTTAACATAACTTTTTTAATTCAGACAAGCTCAGAAAAATCAAAGGGCAATAACTCTGAAACCGGTCATATGGCACATGTGGTTTCAGTTCTCATCTGATATATCGTCAATATACCTGTAAGCATGTTGACAAAGTTTGGTGGATATCAGACTTACAGTTTTCGAGTTATCGCGGTCACAAGCTCAGCCAATCAGAAAAATCAAAGGGCAATAACTCTGAAACTTAGATATCATCAATACAAGCATATTAACAAAGTTTGGTGGAAATCAGACTTTTCAAGTTATCGTGGTAACATGGACGCCCGACTGAAGGCAGTTGAAAATGTTTTGGGGAGCATAAAATTGTGACCTGTCGGCCCACAAATGTCCCCGGTGGCAGATTTTAGAAACCCTGGCAAACTTCTTAACTCGACCCACAGTCCAAACACTATATGAGACAAGCCATGTGATTTTGTATCTACGGACATGTGCGATATTTCATGTAATATATTTACAGAAAATGTGATATTTTCTGTAAATGACGTCGAAAGATGACAAAATTTTCACAGCAAATGCGGAATAGTATTCGGCATTAACATTTTGCCATCTTTCGACGTCATTACGGAAAATATTGTAGATTTTGTAAATATTTTTCCTTCTTAGGTACAAAATCGCACATATGCCTCCCGGCTCTACCAAGTGCAGGGACATAATTATGCACTGAATCAGAAAATCAGGGAGTATAATACTCTTTAGACACAAAGCCTATTTGAGACTCGCCATGTCATTTTGTACCCAAGAAAATGTGCGAGATCACAATATTTACAATATTTTCCGTAAATGACGACGAAAATTGACGAAATTGTGATAGCCTTTATTTACTATTTATAATTTATTAGTAGCCGATTTCACCAACATTGCAAAGTATACTTTCCTAGCAAAGTATACTTTGAGGGAGAAATTTTCAATTTTAGGATACATTTATTAATATATATATAATAATTCTCTATACTTTTAATCATCAAATATATGCAGTCGTTAGTTCTATATGAAATATTGCATTTCAGGAAAAATAAAGTATACTTTGCTAGAAAAGTATACTTTGCTAGAAAAGTATACTTTGCAATGTTGGTGAAATCGGCTACAGATAAACATACATGTTTCTGCGGTGTCAAGTGATTTCTGATCCACGTCTCCACATCTGTCAGTTTCTTCTTGTGAACAGCTAGTTCTGACTGAAGCACAGAACAAATAGTTATTGCAAGGACAACAAGAGTGCCAAAGTCATAAACTGCATACTTATGTTATTTCCTGCTTCAATATGCAATACTAATTTAGATTGCGACTAGTCCCAAAGACAATTTCAGTCATGTTTGTGACCATGAACTTTTATATCTTCTGCAATGAAACAAGAATTCTGCCACGAAAGCAATGTCGCGCCTGTCGAGGCATTTGACCATAACATGATCATGGGCATGTGCTAAAGTAAGCATCACAAAAACCATCAGAGAAGTGCATGTTTTGTTTAACCCTTCCTATGCTGTTGACGGAAATTGCCGTTTGCTGTTTTTAATTTTTGCTTTAATTCTTAACAAACAAGAGCTGTAGGAGAACAGCATAGCTCGACTACGAGGGTTGTCGATGTACACATAGCTTGACAAAGAAGGTGGCTGCGGCCTGCATAAAAACCTTAACCAAGGTGGACTAAAAAGGGAAATTAAGTAAGTAATTCAAGGTTAAATGTAGGTCAATGTCAGATATAGGTCAGGGGTTATTGATGTACATCACTAGGAGAGAAAGTTTTCCAAGTATGGTTGCTGTAGGCTCAGGAGTATTCCATATACAAGCTTGACTAAAAACCGTAACCAAGGGGAGATAACTAAGTAATTCAAGGATAAAAGTAGGTCAAGGTCAAATATAGGTCGGGGATTATTGATGTACATCACTAGGAGATGAAGTTGTCCAAGTATGGTTGATGTAGGCCCAGAAGTATTCCATATACAAGCTTGACTATACACATTAACCAAGTAATTACATTAACAAGTATTCAAGGTTAAATGTAGGTGAAGGTAAAATAAAGGTCATGGGTTATTGATGTACATGCCTATGAGAAAAAGTTATCCAAGTATGGTGTCTGTATGCACAATAGAATTCAATCTACAAGCTTGACTAAAAACGTTAACCAAGGTTGAGTAAAAACCTTAACCAATGGGAATTAAGTAAGTAATTTAAGGTTAAATGTAGGTCAAGGTCAAATATAGGTCAGGGGTTGTTGATGTACATCACTAGGAGATGAAGTTGTCCAAGTATGGTTGGTGTAGGGCCATGAGTATTCCATCTACAAGCTTGACTAAAAACCTTAACCAAAGAGAATTAAGTAAGTAATTCAAGAGGAAATGTAGGTCAAGGTCAAATACATGTATAGATCAGGGGTTATTGATGTACATCACTATGAGAAAAGGTTGTCCAAGTATGGTGTCTGTATGCACAATAGTATTCCATGTACAAGCTCGAGTAAAAAGCTTAACCAAGGTCGAGTAAAAACCTTAACCAAGGGGAATTAACTAAGTAATTCAAGGTTAAATGTAGGTCAAGGTCAAATATAGGTCAGGGGTTGTTGATGTACATCACTAGGAGATTAAGTTGTCCAAGTATGGTTGGTGTAGGGCCAGGAGTATTCCATCTACAAGCTTGACTAAAAACCGTAAACAAGGGGAATTAAGTAAGTAATTCAAGAGGAAATGTAGGTCAAGGTGAAATATAGATCAGGGGTTGTTGATTTACATCACTAGGAGATGAAGTTGTGCAAGTATGGTGGGTGTAGGGCCAGTAGTATTCCATATAGAAGGTTGACTAAAAACCTTAACCAAAAGGAATTAAGTAAGTAATTGAAGAGGAAATGTAGGTCAAGGTCAAATATAGATCAGGGGTTATTGATGTACATACCTATGAGAAAAGGTTGCCAAAGTATGGTGTCTGGATGCACAATAGTATTCAATGTACAAGCTTGACAAACTAGATGGCCGCGGCCTGCATGTCGCGCGCGCCTTGTGGCGAGGCATGGACACTAAAAAAAAAGATATAGTATAACAAAAAACTTTAACCAAAAAACTTAACCTTAACCAAAAACTTTAACCAAAAACTTCAAAGTAATTTGACCTTGACATTGGGCACAGGGGCCGCACGGGAGGGGGGTAGAATGAAAATATAGATGATGATAAACACCCATGTGAAGTTTCAAGGTAATGGGCAAAGCAGTTGCAGAGATATAGTATAACAAAAAAATTTAACCAAAAAACTTAACCAAAAACTTTAACCAAAAAACTTAACCAAAAACTTCAAAGTCATTTGACCTTGACATTGGGCACAGGGGCCGCACGGGAGGGGGGTAGAATGAAAATATAGATGATGATAAACACCCATGTGAAGTTTCAAGGTAATGGGCAAAGCAGTTGCAGAGATATAGTATAACGAAAAACTTTAACGAAAAACTTTAACCAAAAAACTTAACCAAAAAACTTAACCAAAAACTTTAACCAAAGAACTTAACCAAAAACTTTAACCAAAAAACTTAACCTTACAGCTTAACCAAAAACTTTAACCGGACACACGTACGTACGCCAAACGGCCGACTATATCGCGCTTTCCGCAAGCGGGCGCGACAAAAACTTAACCAAAAACGTTAACCAAAGAACTTAACCAAAAACTTTAACCAAAAAACTTAACCCAAAACTTTAACCAAAAACTTCAAAGTAATTTGACCTTGACATTGGGCACAGGGGCCGCACGGGAGGGGGGGGGGGGGTAGAATGAAAATATAGATGATGATAAACACCCATATGAAGTTTCAAGGTAATGGGCAAAGCAGTTGCAGAGATATAGTATAACGAAAAACTTTAACCAAAAAACTTAACCAAAAAACTTAACCAAAAACTTTAACCAAAAAACTTAACCAAAAACTTCAAAGTAATTTGACCTTGACATTGGGCACAGGGGCCGCACGGGAGATGGGTAGAATGAAAATATAGATGATGATAAACACCCATGTGAAGTTTCAAGGTAATGGGCAAAGCAGTTGCAGAGATATAGTATAACGAAAAACTTAACCAAAAAACTTAACCAAAAAACTTAACCAAAAACTTAACCAAAAACTTTAACCAAAGAACTTAACCAAAAACTTTAACCAAAAAACTTAACCCAAAACTTTAACCAAAGAACTTAACCAAAAATTTCAAAGTAATTTGACCTTGACATTGGGCACAGGGGCCGCACAGGAGGGGGTAGAATGAAAATATAGATGATGATAAACACCCATATGAAGTTTCAAGGTAATGGGCAAAGCAGTTGCAGAGATATAGTATAACGAAAAACTTTAACCAAAAAACTTAACCAAAAACTTTAACCAAAAAACTTAACCAAAAACTTCAAAGTAATTTGACCTTGACATTGGGCACAGGGCCGCACGGGATGGGGGTAGAATGAAAATATAGATGATGATAAACACCCATGTGAAGTTTTCAAGGTAATGGGCAAAGCAGTTGCAGAGATATAGTATAACGAAAAACTTTAACCAAAGAATTTAACCAAAACTTTCCAACTTTAAAAAACCAAAAATTAACCAAACAACTTAACCAAAAAACTTAACCAAAGAACTAACCAAAAACTTTAAAACCCTTTAACCAACTTACACCCTTAACAGCTTAAACCAAAAACTTTAACCGGACACACGTACGTACGAACGTACGTACGTACGTACGCCAAACGGCCGACTATATCGCGCTTTCCACAAGCGGGCGCGACAAAAACCTTAGGGCCAGTAGTATTCCATATACAAGGTTGACTAAAAACCTTAACCAAGGCGTGACGGTGACGCCGACGCCAGGGTGACAACATAAGCCCTACTTATTCTTTGAATAGTCGAGCTAAAAACTGGTTTTGACAGCACATGAGAATCGTCTCCACTGGAGATGATTCTCATGTGCTGTCAAAACCAGGTTTTTGTCGAGAAATATTGAAAATAAAACATTTCCAGCAGACGACAACATTTAATTCAGCATAGTAAGGGTTACAACACGAAAAAGGTCCAGGTTGAAGAAACGTTTTGACATAAAAAAATGTGAAGGTAAAAAAATCAAGGTCATGTTAATCGCAACGCAAGTGTGTTCCAAACATTGAAGCAATTCACCAAGTAACATTAATGTTATACGATGATGAAGAAACTTGTACACACTTTTTTATGCACAAAAATGGCTGTTTCCGCAAACATGTGAAGATAAAAAAGGTCATAGTCCTGTTACTGGCGGCATGAGGGTGTTCGGAATGATAACATGTAGCAAGTGTCCAAATATTGAAGCAATCCATAAAGTAAAATTAATATCATGATGAAGAAACTTGTACAAACCTTTTGACACGCAAAAAAATGGCGAAGTGTTTCCACAAAAAATGTGAAGGTAAAGCAGGCGCGACAAAAAATTATTAGAAACAAATAGATGTAGTTTATCTTGGCTGTATGATACTTTGTTTCAGTAAATATAAAATATTGACAGTTAAACAGCAAATTCAATCAAATCTGTCAATTGGAAGCATCCGATTATTTTTACCAGAAACAAACCTGTGTTTTTGGAGCATATTTGTCCGACCAGAGATCTGTCTCCGACAGTTTTGTTGCTCTCCTGGACACGGTGTCCTTCTTGGGAAATCCATTCTGCGACTTCTCAAATGCATCGTCAATAGTCTGATATGGCCGCTTTCCCGGGATGGTTCGATCTCTGCTAATGCTGGTTTTTTGCTTCTGCGGGAAGGATTTCGACTTGACCGGTTGTGTTATTGTGTCCTGTCCGAAATCTCCAAACCCATCAAATGACGAGGCCACCCATTGGTTGGCTTTCTGTGGAAAATAATTAAGGTAAATGTGGATTGATGTTCTACATGCATTCAATAAGGTCATACACTTTTGGCCATTAAACAGATTAAATCTAAAAAATATTTAAAAGTAAGCAATTTTTCATCAATAATAAAAAAGTCACCTTCCCCAAAAAATTGTATTTGATGAAATTCCATAAAATATTGATTTTATTGCGAAAAAAAAAAGATTTTCCTACGGTTATTTAACATGGGGAGTCAATTTCAAAAACTTTTTGTTTTTTGATCCTGAAGGAAATTGACTCCGAAACCTGGCGAGATAGCTTGAAAATGATGTAACTAAGAAAACAAAAGTTAGTCTATTTTTAGCCCCCATGTTAAATTCCCATAGGAAAATCGTTTTTCCCAATAAAATCAATATTTGATGGAATTTCATCAAATGTATTTTTTTTGGGGAGGGCGACTTTTTTGTTATTTATGAAAAAGTACCTACTGGTACTTTTAAATATTTTTTAGATTTAATGTGTTTAATGGCCAAATGTTTGTCGGCAGCAAAACGTGGAACAGACAGTAGTGTATGATGTTATTGAATGGATGTATAATGACCTTATGAATGACCTTATTGAATGTGGAACATGAATCAACTTTTACCAAATTCATTTTCCACAGACAGGTGACTACATATGGCCATACAGATGGGGAACATTATAATGCCAACAGAAAATGTACAACATCCATCCATAACAGAAATGGCAATATCCTGATCATGTGCCAGGGGCCCTTACCATAACAGATCACTTAGAGCTGTGACAGATTTTCTGTTGAGATTTGTATATCCTCCCACTCTCAACAGGTAATAAAGGAGATCAGACTTATTTAGAGCTCCAGATAAGATGTGTATTGGCGTATTTTACGCACTTATTTTAGCAGAATACGCATTGATTATCAAAAGTGGGAGTACAAAATACTCACTGCAATGTGAAATACGCATTGGCTTTCAAATTGAGTAGTGAAAATAATGTAATACAGTTGAAAATTCACAGTGTTTGCTTTTTGCAGCTCAAATAAGTGAATTTTTAAATGTTTTATTTTTTTTACTAACATACGCATTGAATTTGAAATCTGGGAGTACAATACTCTTTAGATACAAAACTTATCTGGAATGCTGCTTATTGTGTTGCAGCCTGATACATATATAATATTTAAGAGGTATGATGAATGGTTACCTAACTCAACTAGAGCAAAGTTGATGACGCGCCCTCGCAAAATAGCCACTTTTACTAGACAGTGAATTTCTAGATCATAAAAAGGTGGACACAATCAATACCCGAGAGGTTGATTTAAAAATCGAATATCACTTTGTGCATCTACACACCATAAGAAACTACATGTACATACCAAATTTCAAGTCTCTACCTACTACAGTTTTAAAGATTTATGATAATTGAAAAGTTCTAAGTCGAAAAGGGGGAGATAATCCATGAGGTAACTTCTTAAATGGCAAAAGTGGGTATAACAAACAGTGTAGACCCACTTAATACTGTGTAGTCTAATCAGGGACAACAATGACAGCAAACTCAACAAGCCCATTTTCATGGCCACACATAACAAGAAATCAGAAACACTTATGGATGTACAACTAAAAAACTTTAACGCAATCAAAACTTTTAACACAAATTCTAAGTGATTTGGCCTTGACCTTGAGCACAGGGGTTGCATGGCGAACAGATGGACAGGGTGGCGACTATATGCACCCCAAAAACGTTTTGGGGGTACATAATAAAGCATACCTTTGCTGTAGACGGGTTAACAGACAGCTGACTCTGTTTTCTAGAGGAAGTATTATTGGGTACAGGCGCTGTGTCAAGGATCAGGCAGTCGTCACTGTCACTATCACTCCATAGGCTGGCCATCGTCTACAAACCTGGCAAATAAAATAGAGGATCTTACATGAACGTGACTGTCACTGGGCAAATGGGGCTGATGGGATTTGTGACCAGTGTAGCTCCTGATCAAATAACCAATTCCTGTAGCCTGAAAACGATCTAGTTTGCTTGTTAGAGGCAGAACGGGTGTTTCATTGATGGAATGGCGACCAGTGCAGATCCTGATCAGACTGTGCGGATGCACAGGCTGATCTGGATCTACACTGGCCGCAAAACTCATAAGCCCCATTTCTCCAGTCACAGCCACATAAGTTTCATTTTACTGACCAAATCATGTGACCCTGTGACTGTTACTGGACAAATGGGATTTGTGACCAGTGTAACTTCTGATCAAATAACAAACTCCTGTAGCCTGAATACGATCTACATGGTGAACAGTGTATATCTGGATCTACACTGGTCGCAAAATACATAAGCCCCATTTCTCAAGTCACAACCACAAATGATGATTTAATAAATTTATTAACCCTTACAACGCTGAATAAAATTTTGCCGTCTGCTGTTTATTGTTTATTTTCTGTTTCTCTTTTCTTGATGAAAACATGTTTTGAAAGTGCATGAGAATCATCTCTAATTATGACGATTCCAATGCTCTGTCAAACTATGTTTTTGCTAAAGAATAAGACAAATAGATGCACACAAAAAGCAGACGACAATGTTCAATTCTCGCCTTGGGTTAAACAAGAATTCCGCCACAAAGCGGTGTCGCGCCTGCCGACACATTTCACGTATCATGATCATGGGCATGTGCTAAAGTAAGCATCACAAAAACCGTCAGAGAAGTGCATGCTTAAACACGAAAAAGGTCAAGGTTGAAGAAACTTTTTGACATAAAAAAATGGCTACGTGTTTCCACAACCATGTGAAGATCATGACCTTGATCATTTTGACCTTCACATGGTTGTGGAAAAACATGAAGGTTAAAAAGGTCAAGGTCATGTTAATGGCGCATGAGTGTGCTCACATGTATCAGGTATCCACATATTGAAGCAATCCGTCAAGTAATATTAAAGTTATACCATGATGACGGAACTTGTACAAACTTTTTGACATTTTGGACGACGTTGACGACAGAAAAAGCGGCGACTACTAAAGCAGGCACGACAAAAAATGGCTAAGTGTTTCCACAACCATGTGAAGGTCAAAAAGTTCATGTTAATGGTGGCATGAGTGTGTTCCAAATGCTTACACGTATGAAGTGTCCAAATATTGAAGCAATCCATCAAGTAACATTAATGTTATATAATGATGAAGAAGCTTGTACAAACTTTTTGACGCCAAAAAAAGGTGGTTTCCGCAAACATGTGAAGATAAAATGGTCCAGGTCATGGCAGAATGAGGGTGTTCTGAATGATCACATGTATCAAGTGTCCAAATATTGAAGCAATCCGTCAAGTAATATTAAAGTTATATCATGATGAAGAAGCCTGTACAAATTTCTTGACACAAACAAGATTTCCGCCACGGAAGCGGTGTCGCGCCTGCCGAAGAATTTTATCGTAACATGATCAAGGGAATGTGCTAAAGTAAGCATCACAAACTTTCGGAGAAGTGCATGCTTAAAACATGAAAAAGGTCAAGGTTGAAGAAACTTTTTGACATAAAAAAATGGAATGAGTGTGGGGGGGGGGGGGGGCACATGGGTGGGCTAGAGCATGAAAATATGGATGATGATAAAGAGGTATATGAAGTTTCAAGTCAATCAGACTTAGGGTTGTGGAGATATTTGTGGAGATATTTGGTACTGAACAAAACTTTTAACACACATTTGACAAAAAACTTTAAACGCAAATTTCAAAGTAATTTGACCTTGACTTTGGGCATGGAGGCCACATGGGTGGCCAAAAGCGGCGAGTATATTACGCCGACCGCAAGCGTGCAGGATAATTACATCCGTATAGCTGAGATTATCTAAGCTACAATGGTGTCTCTAATTCTGCACACCTGAAGTTAAATGTGATGTGAATCGCGAATTAGCCGATGCGCAGAATTAGCCGAAATGACAGTATCCCCTTCTCTCATATTTTCGAGCGCCACCATAAGATTTGTGCACCCTTTAAAAAAGACTTCTCTAGTCCGAAAATGAGGAAGAAACAGTTATAACATCCCCAAATCTCATAAATATTATGGAAAACATCATCATCTACGACTAATTATAAAAAAAATCCCTTTAATCCAGTTGTTTGGTGAATTATAATCGCGTCCATTTTGATCGGCATCATCGCAAAGGCGTGATGTATTACACACAATACGTAAATTTGTAAAAAAATCCCGCCACTGAGTGCCCCAAATTCAAGTGGCCTATATATACTGTGGATATACCTAGGTTCTGGATAATAAGCCTTCGTTGGCCAGTTACTAGAGCTATAAGCATACAAAAACAATTATTCAAAACTTTTTAAAACAATAAACTTATCGTAAAAGTGTTGTGGAACCAGATTTATCTAAAAGTCCTGCTTGTTTCCATGTCGTCCACTTTGTTAACGTATCATCCAGGCGCTTGTAGAAAATAGACTGTGACCTTAGATTCTGGATTTTTTGTTGTTGGGTTATTCTCATCCTGTAGTGTGGCGCACCATCGGATCAGAGTAAAAAATGGTTATCTAAATTATCAGAGGAGTGTACAGTAAACAATTTTCCACCATTTCCTTTGCCAGTCATAAATGACAACAAGAAATGCGTCTGTCGAACGCGGATGCCACCTGCAGCATATTTGAGAAACTGTGACAAATTGGTTAACCGAAAAGTGTGACGGACGGACAGACGTACGGTCCAAACACTATATGCCACCCGTTTCTTCGAAACCCGGTGGCATAATAATATTATCACAAGGCTAATAATCATAATGCAAGATGCTTTCAGATCACGTTTAATTTTCATTTGTGGTACATGCTATTTTACCATATTCATTATGGTGCACACTACATGCAGGATTTATAACAACAACAAGATAATAACAATCTACAAACTGTAGACTATTATTCTGAGCATTTTTATAATCAACAGAACAATAAATTATATTAAAAACACAGTTTATATCTACATCTGTCACATCTGTGTAATCAAATATAATTCTGTGTTAGTTTTTTATTGTTTTTCATATAAGACCCCCCCAGTATAATGAGAAGCTCTATTCTGGTAATTTGACAGCTACCAGCCTGTGTTTACATGACCTTGACTTCTCAAAATGGCTAAAGAATCCAGTGACAGACTGACAGAACCATGCTTTGTAAATCTTTTTCAATAATGATGTTTATGAGTGGACAAAAGTGGGAATAGCTGAAATACAACATTTTGAAGGTATTCTAACAATTTTTATTAAAACCTTACATGACCACGGGAATATTTTTATCCATTTTACAGATAGGTGTCTTCTGCAAAAAATGTCCGGGAAACTGACCGTGAAAGTTTCCACGATTAGAGACAAATGCGGTTTATGAAAATTCCCGACGCGGGGGTAATCCCGACAAATAGTTACGCTACTGAAGTATTTCTAAGGGGAAAAAGTGTCGCCCGATGTGGGGTTTCAACCCACGACCCCCGTAACACTAGCACGGCGCTCTTACCAACTGAGCTAACCGGGCGATCATGTCTCAACACCACACCGAACACTACACTCCACCCCTTCTTATATTTGGGAGCCAGGCATCAACCTCACAGCTTCATGAGGAGTATAGCCTGCAACCCAAAGCACACCCAGGCACAATCCTGTTTACTTCTGACACCATTGAAGTATTTCTAAGGGGAAAAAGTGTCGCCCGATGTGGGGTTTGAACACTAGCACGGCGCTCTTACCAACTGAGCTAACCGGGCGATCATGTCTCAACACCACACCGAACACTACACTACTGTAGATTAGATAGGTCCCAAAATTTTGGGCCATATATGTATTACAGTAGATGCACAAATCTTCAAATCTTATGAGATCATCTGGATGAGACGGATAATGTAAATATCACCCCATTTGAGGTAAGATTATAAATAATGAAACCATAGACACTTTGTGGTATGAATGACAACCCACCGTGATATCCAAATTAACTCCGATATAATATTAAGCTAAGGTGTGACGGCAGCCAACTTTTCAACCAACCAACTTTTCTTTTCAAGCCCGGATTGCTAATTGTAAGTTACCAATAAGTGTGAAGGGCAGGAACTCTGTTGTTTGTGCATGATTCTCGGCCTTCAATATAATTACTAGCTAGTAACTTACTAGCCGGGGCCCAAGGTAAATCACGTCACTTCCGTTGGTTAAAAAGATGGCTACCGTCACACCTTAGATTAATATTATATCTGAGTTAATTTGGAAATCACGGTTTGTTGTTATTCATACCACAAAGTGCCTATGAACAGATGAATGAAACAGAAACGGATGTGCTGTCGACTTCCGATACCCGACGGATTATGGTAATAATTAATGACATTCGCTAAAATAATGATTATAATAACTAGAACAAAATATTCGGCATACACTTGTTTTATATTATGTAGAAAATACCATGTATCAGTTATATGCGTCAGTCACGTCTGTGTGTTTAATAAAATAAGTGTTTCGTCTTTAAACTCTGCGCGCTAACATCAAGCTCTTTAACCTTAGCGATAAGCGCTAGCAATAAGCACTAGCAATAACCCCAGCTAGCAATAACCCGCTAGCGATAACTTTCGGACCCATTAGCAATAGTTTATAACGGACCAAGCGTGTATTATACAAGGATACAAGGAACAAGATCACACAACGGACTGTGAAGAATTTGTTGTATAGATAATAGTAATATAATAGAAAGCTACACTTCGAAAACAGAACTTCAAAAATATTAAAATACAAAAATAACACGAAAATGGGCAACTAGTGACCCCAAGAGGTACCCCAATTGTACCCCTTAAGGGGAATGAGAGTGACAGCATGAACCCGGGCCCCGTCTATGTTATCCAGTATATATGTCTCAATAATAGGAACACACCATTGAGTGGGGGACTTCTCCCGAAGCACTTGCAAAAAACATATGATTTATCCAACTATGACAAAAATAACGCGAAAATAGGCAACTTGTGACCCCAGGACCCATATTGCGACCCCTTAAGGGGAATGTGACGGCATGAACCCCCGTTTATGTTGTCTAGTATACATGTCTCAACAATATGAACACACGATTGAGTGGGGCACTTCTCCCGAGGCACTTGTAAAAAAGTATGTTTTATCCGACTATGACAAAAATAACGCGAAAATAGGCAACTTGTGACCCCAGGACCCATATTGCGACCCCTTAAGGGGAATGTGACGGCATGAACCCCCGTTTATGTTGTCAAGTATACATGTCTCAACAATAGGAACACACGATTGAGTGGGGCACTTCTCCCGAAGCACTTGCAAAAAAGTATGTTTCATCCGACTATGACACAAATAACTCGAAAATAGGCAATTTGTGACCTCAGGACCTATATTGCGACCCTTAAGGGGAATGTGACGGCATGAACACCCGTCTATGTTGTCTAGTACACTGCTCAACAATAGGAACACACGATTGAGTGGGGCACTTCTCCAGAAGCACTTGTAAAATAATATGTTTATCCGGGTAGGACAAAAATAACGCAAAAATGGGCAAGTGGTGACCCCAGGACCCCTATTGCGACCCCTTAAGGGGAATGTGACGGCATGAACCCCCGTCTATGTTGTCTACTATATATTTCTCAACAATAGGAACACACAAATGAGTGGGGCACTTCTCCCGAAGCACTTGTAAAAAAGTATGTTTCATCCGACTATGACACAAATAACTCGAAAATGGGCAACTGGTGACCACAGGACCCATATTGCGACCCCTTAAGGGGAATGTGACGGCATGAACCCCCCCCCCCCCCCCATCTGTGTTGTCTAGTATATATGTCTCAACAATAGGAACAACACACGATTGAGTGGGGCACTTCTCCCGAAACACTTGTAAAAAAGTATGTTTTATCCGACTATGACAAAAATAACGCGAAAATGGGCAACTGGCGACCACAGGACCCCTATTGCGACCCCTTAAGGGGAATGTGACTGCATGAACCCCAGTCTATGTTGTCTAGTATACATGTGTCAACAATAGGAACACACGATTGAGTGGGGCACTTCTCCAGAAGCACTTGGAAAATAATATGTTTATCCGGGTATGACAAAAATAACGCGAAAATGGGCAATTGGTGACCCAGGACCCCTATTGCGACCCCTTAAGGGGAATGTGACGGCATGAACCCCCGTCTATGTTGTCTAGTATATATTTCTCAACAATAGGAACACAGGATTAAGTGGGGCACTTCTCCCGAAGCATTTGTAAAAAAGTATGTTTTATCCGACTATGACACAAATAAGTCGAAAATAGCCAACTGGTAACCCCAAGATCCCTATTGCGACCCCTTAAGGGGAATGTGACGGCATGAACCCCCGTCTATGTTGTCTAGTATATATTTCTCAACAATAGGAACGCACGATTAAGTTGGGCACTTCTCCCGAAGCACTTGTAAAAAAGTATGTTTTATCCGACTATGACACAAATAAGTCGAAAATAGCCAACTGGTGACCCCAGGACCCCTATTGCGACCCCTTAAGGGGAATGTGACGGCATGAACCCCCGTCTATGTTGTCTAGTATATATGTATCAACAATAGGAAGACACGATTGAGTGGGGCACTTCTCCTGAAGCACTTGTAAATAAAAAGGTATGTTTTATCCGCTATGACAAAAATAACGCGAAAATAGGCAACCTGTGACCCCAGGACCCATATTGCGACCCCTTAAGGGGAATGTGACGGCATGAACCCCCGTCTATGTTGTCTAGTATACATGTGTCAACAATAGGAACACACGACTGAGTGGGGCACTTCTCCAGAAGCACTTGTAAAATAATATGTTTATCCGGGTAGGACAAAAATAACGCGAACATGGGCAACTGGTGACCCCAGGACCCATATTGCGACCCCTTAAGGGGAATGTGACGGCATGAACCCCCGTCTATGTTGTCTAGTATACATGTCTCAACAATAGGAACACACGATTGAGTGGGGGCACTTCTCCAGAAGCACTTGTAAAATAATATGTTTATCCGGGTAGGACAAAAATAACGCGAACATGGGCAACTGGTGACCCCAGGACCCCTATTGCGACCCCTTAAGAGGAATGTGACGGCATGAACCCCCGTCTATGTCTAGTATACAATGTCAACAATAGGAACACACGATTGCGTGGGGCACTTCTCCAGAAGCACTTGTACAAAAGTATGTTTTATCCGACTATGACAAAAATAACGCGAAAATGGGCAACTGGTGACCACAGGACCCCTATTGCGACCCCTTAAGTGGAATGTGACGGCATGAACCCCCGTCTATCTTGTCTAGTATACATGTCTCAACAATAGGAAGACACGATTGAGTGGGGCACTTCTCCGAAGCACTTGTAAAAAAGTATGTTTTATCCGACTATGACAAAAATAACGCGAAAATAGGCAACTTGTGACCCCAGAACCCATATTGCGACCACTTAAGGGGAATGTGACGGCATGAACCCCCGTCTATGTTGTGTAGTATATATGTCTCAACAATAGGAACACACGATTGAGTGGGGCACTTCTCCCGAAACACTTGTAAAAAAGTATGTTTTATCCGACTATGACAAAAATAACGCGAAAATAGGCAACTGGTGACCCCAGGATCCCCATATGGACCCCTTAAGGGGAATGTGACGGCATGAAGCCCCGTGTAAGTTGTCTAGTATATACGTCTGAATAATAGGAAAACACCATTGAGTGGGGCACTTCTCCCGAAGCACTTGTAAAAAAGTATGTTTTATCCGACTATGACACAAATAAGTCGAAAATAGCCAACTGGTGACCCCAGGACCCCTATTGCGACCCCTTAAGGGGAATGTGACGGCATGAACCCCCGTCTATGTTGTCTAGTATATATGTATCAACAATAGGAACACACGATTGAGTGGGGCACTTCTCCTGAAGCACTTGTAAAAAGGTATGTTTTATCCGACTATGACAAAAATAACGCGAAAATAGGCAACTTGTGACCCCAGAACCCATATTGCGACCCCTTAAGGGGAATGTGACGGCATGAACCCCCGTCTATGTTGTGTAGTATATATGTATCAACAATAGGAACACACGATTGAGTGGGGCACTTCTCCCGAAGCACTTGTACAAAAGTATGTTTTATCCGACTATGACAAAAATAACGCGAAAATAGGCAACTTGTGACCCCAGAACCCATATTGCGACCCCTTAAGGGGAATGTGACGGCATGAACCCCCGTCTATGTTGTGTAGTATATATGTATCAACAATAGAAACACACGATTGAGTGGGGCACTTCTCCCGAAGCACTTGTAAAAAGGTGAATGTTTTATTCCGAATTATGACAAAAATAACGCGAAAATAGGCAACTTGTGACCCCAGGACCCATATTGCGATCCCCTTAAGGGGTAATGTGACGGCATGAACCCAACCCCCGTCTATATTGTCTAGTATACATGTGTCAACAATAGGAACACACGATTGAGTGGGGCATTTCTCCTGAAGCACTTGTAAAAAGGTATGTTTTATCCGACTATGACAAAAATAACGCGAAAATAGGCAACTTGTGACCCCAGGACCCATATTGCGACCACTTAAGGGGAATGTGACGGCATGAACCCCCGTCTATGTTGTCTAGTATACATGTGTCAACAATAGGAACACACGATTGAGTGGGGCACTTCTCCAGAAGCACTTGTAAAAAAGTATGTTGTATCCGACTATGACAAAAATAACGCGAAAATAGGCAACTGGTGACCGCAGGATCCCCATATGGACCCCTTAAGGTGAATGTGACGGCATGAAGCCCCGTGTAAGTTGTCTAGTACATACGTCTGAATAATAGGAAAACACCATTGAGTGGGGCACTTCTCACGAAGCACTTGTAAAAAAAATATGTTTATCCGGGTATGACAAAAATAACCCGAAAATGGGCAACTTGTGACCCCAGGACCCATATTGCGACCCCTTAAGGGGAATGTGATGGCATGAAACCCCGTCTATGTTGTCCAGTATATATGTCTGAATAACAAGAACACACGGTTGAGTGGTGGGGCTCATCTCCCGAAAAATATGTTGTATCCGGATATGACAACAATTAACGCGAAAATGGGCAAATGGTGATCTGAGGACCCCATTGCGACCCTTAAGGGGAAATGCGACGGCATGAACCCCGTCTATAATGTCGTTTTTATATGTCTGAATAATAGGAACACACTGTTTAGTGGGGCACTTCTCCCGAAGCACTTGTAAAGATTGTGTTTACATAGACGGGGTGTGCTTCAGGAGACGTGCCCCACTCAATCCTGTGTTCTTGTTATACTCACACAGTTAATGATATATACTAGACAAAAAAGACGGGCGTTCATGCCATCACATTCCCCTTAAGGTGTCGCAATGGGGTCCTCAGGTCACCAGTTGCCCATGTTCGTGTTATTTGTTTCATACCCGGATAAAACATAATATGTTACATGCGCGTCGGAGAAGTGACCACTGATTTGTATGTTCTCCTTATTCAGCTATATATATTCGACAGCATAGACTAGGGTTCATGCCGTCACATTTCCCTTAAGGGGTCACAATGTGTCACAAGTTGCCCATGTTCGTGTTATTTTGCCAACCACGCATAAAACAATATTTTGCAGGTGCTACGGGAGAAGTGCTGTTATGTGTTCCTGTTATTGAGATGATTATACTAGACAATATAGACAGGGCTCATGCCTTCACATTCCCCTTAATATGTCGCAATGGGGATCCTGAGATCACACCGTCGCATTCAATCATGTGTTCCTATTATTCAGATATATGTATTATATAACATAGACAGGGCTTCATGTGCTTGATTTAAAATGTCAGTTACTGTGCATGTAGAGAAATCAAAGTACTGAAAGTACTGAACATAGGGTACTACAAGATTAAACTAGATTGATTGATTTATTGTTGGTGTTGCAGTTTCATTAACCCTTAAAGGTACATGCCCACTCAGTAGGTACAAAATGTTCTTTACATCAGAGACATCATCTGAGACATTTCCTGGCAAAATAAACATTCATGCGCCATTATCCCACGTACTGATTGGCATTATTATACATGTTATATCAGACGTAAATGTACACACTGATATCAGGGGCGATAACCGTGTTTGCTTAAAATGTTAACGGACACTACTATTTAATCTCTGTATTAATTTATGATGTGCAATGATCATACTTTAAAATCTGTCGAAAATATTATTTTTTTCAGGTGACGCATTTCTTTAGTATAAAAATAATTAAAAAATGTCATGCCTCATTTGCATATGAAAATAGCCTGATACCACCGCCACTATCAGTAAAATAAATATTACTAAATGATTATATCTGTACACTGTATAGCGGGCACTTGTAACGTTTAGAACTTGTTAGATTTTTTTTTGTCGTATTTCAGTACTTGCATTAATATGGGTATTAATATAAGCTGGTTGTGTTATACTGTCATTAATTTGTTCCCTGACTGTAAGTTATCACCTTAAATACTGACTATTGACCCCCTTCCCTGAACGTAGAATTGACACTCATGTTGGCGTGTATTGGCCACCATAGACAAATGTCAATCGGGCCATATTCAGGAATGTCACTAAAAATCCACTGTAAATCCATCGATAGAGAGAGAGAATAGAGGGATTAAACATCAGTTAGACCTACACATGCGAGTTTTGTTTCGCACAGTGTCGGTGAGTTAAAAATAGGCTGTCGGAATGTCAAACTTGATGTAGTTTGTGTGTTAAACGCGTCGCTTGTTTCGGAGAGTATTCGGAGGGGAGTTAACTCTGTTACTAAATTTAGCGATGACCGCACGATTTGTGCTGCAAATGGGGGCAAATCATTGGCTGTTTTATATGCAGATATTCTCAGCTGTCAATCACAGGCGTCCGCACCGCGGGGGGTCGTGGGCGGAGCCAAATGATCCCGCTCGATCGCAATACATACGGATACACATGTACCCTATGTAAAAACACATATTGGATATTTGAGACATCATCTGAGACAGTCTCCAAGTTTATCTTGGAAGGAAATTAAATTTGTTGAAACGATTGAGCATAAAAAATACATAGGTAAAGATCATGGCTAGCTAAAAGTATAAACAATAACTTCAGTTTCTAATGTACACCGCAGTAGGTTATTATGGTACAAGCTATAGTTTTTGCATTCCGTCAGAAGCGGGCTAACACAATACACAGGCAGATGCAGAGAAAGCACCATTCAATATGTCTAGCAGTAGAATTGAAAATAACAATGCTTATTTAACGAGAATGGGCCCCACTGGGACTCGAACCCAGGTTACTAGTACGAATACCAGTATGCTAGCCGCTGCACTACAAGGCCTGACACAACCGATAAACACAACATTGTTAAATCCAATACTATGTTTCATTTTAATAAAGGGTCTGTAAAAAATGATTAAAGTTTGCCGGTAGATTACTATTGTCCATAATGTACAGGTCAGGAACACGTGAGGGTACGGTACATTGGTACACTGTGATAGTTGTACATGGCGGGACAAAGGGGGGGGGGGGGGGTGGTGACGACTGAGTGTACATTATGTGACATGTTGTATATGTCAGAGACACGTGACACGTTGTAAATGTCGGCAACACGGAAGGAGTACGGCGCGCCGGTACACATATGTGACATGGTGTACAGGGCGGGGACACAGAAGGAGAACGGCGCGCCGGTACGCTAATGTGACATTGTTATATGTCGGCAACACGGAAAGAGTACGTCCCGCCGGTACACTAAGTGACATGTCGTATATGTCGGCAACACGGAAAGAGTACGGTCCGCCGGTACACTATGTGCCATGTTGTATATGTCTGCGACACGGGATGGGGGGGTGGGGGGGGGGGGTGGGGGTACATAAGTATGGCCTGCCTGTACACTATGTGACATGTTGTAATGTTGTATAGGTCGGGGACACAGGTGTGGAGGGGGAAGTGCGGCCCATCGGTACACTGTGTGACTTGGCCCGCCGGTACACTATGTGACTTGGCCAGCCAGTACACTATGTGACATGTGGTACATATCGAGTGCGGTCCGCCGGTACACTATGTGACATGTTGTACATGTCCGCGACACGGGAGGAGTACGGTACGTCAGTACTCTATGTGATATATTGTATATGTCGGCGATATGGGAGGAGTACGATATGGGAGGAGTACGGTACGTTGGTACACTACGGTATATGTTGTAAATGACGGGGACACGGGATAAGTATGGTCTGCCTACAGCCCGCGGGCACACTATGTGACATGCTGTATAGGTCGGCGACACGGGAGGAGTACAGCCCGCGGGCACACTATGTGACATGTTGTATATGTCTGCGACACGGGAGGAGTACAGCCCGCGGGAACACTATGTGACATGTTGTACAAGGTCGATATCACACTATGTACCCGGCCACCTATGACAAAGTGTTGCTACAAACATTTCCAATAGTCATTGACTACCAGAAATTTGCTGCTTTTGCAAAAGAATGGGATTTCCTTTCTTAATTGTCACGTACTCTATGTAGCCAAGGTCCAGTGGTCGCAATAGGGGTCCTCAGGTCATCAGTTGCCCATTTTCGAGTTATTTTTCCATAGAAACATTCTTTTTTACAAGTACTTCGGGAGAAGTGCCCCACTCAATCGTGTGTTCCTATTATCCAGACATATATACTAGACAACTTAGACGGTCGTTCATGTCGTCACATTCACCTTAAGAGGTCGCAATGAAGGTCCTGTGGTCACCAGTTGCCCATTTTCGAGTTATTTTTGTCATACCCTGATAAATATATTTTGTACAAGTGCTTCGGGAGAAGTGCCCCACTCAATCGTGTGTTCCTGTTGTTGGGACATGTATACTAGACAACATAGACGGGAGTTTGTGCCGTCACATTCCCCTTAAGGGGTCGCAATAGGGGTCATAGGGTCACCAGTTGGTCATTTTCGAGTTATTTTTGTCATACCCTGATAAATATATTTTTTACAAGTGCTTCGGGAGAAGTGCCCCACTCAATCGTGTGTTCTTGTTGTTGGGACATGTATACTAGACAACATAGACGGGAGTTTGTGCCGTCACATTCCCCTTAAGGGGTCGCAATAGGGGTCATGGGGTCACCAGTTGGTCATTTTCGAGTTATTTTTGTCATACCCTGATAAATATATTTTTTACAAGTGCTTCGGGAGAAGTGCCCCACTCAATCGTGTGTTCCTGTTGTTGGGACATGTATACTAGACAACATAGACGGGAGTTTGTGCCGTCACATTCCCCTTAAGGGGTCGCAATAGGGGTCATGGGGTCACCAGTTGGTCATTTTCGAGTTATTTTGTCATACCTGATAAATATATTTTTTACAAGTGCTTCGGGAGAAGTGCCCACTCAATCGTGTGTTCCTGTTGTTGGGACATGTATATTAGACAACATAGACGGGAGTTTGTGCCGTCACATTCCCCTTAAGGGGTCCATATGGGGATCCTGGTGTCACCAGTTGCCCATTTTCGCGTTATTTATGTCATACCCGGATAAAACATACTTTTTTGCAAGTGCTTCGGAGAAGTTCCCCACTCAATAGTGTGTTCCTGTTATTGAGACATATATACTAGATAACATAGACGGGCGTTCATGCCGTCACATTCCCCTTAAGGGGTCGCAATAGGGGTCCTGGGGTCACCAGTTGTCCATTTTCGAGTTATTTTTTACTTACCCGTATAAAAAAAACATACTTTTTTACAAGTGCTTCGGGAGAAAGAATAACGCGAGAAAGAATAAGCTGTTATTGTGACAAAATAAAAACACAGTAGGTGTCTCAGCTAGGATACAGAAAGCATACAAGACAGATGAAGTAGTAATTACAAGTCTTATCCGCATAGCCAAGATTATCTAAGCTAAATTCAACTTGACTTGAAATCATGTCATTCATGACCTGCTTAAACCACATGGCCACTAAAATAAGTTCAAGTGGGTGGGATAATAGTTAGTGTTGCGATGTTACCTGCGTCTTAAACTGCTACACAACAGGATTCCAGACAATAATTTGATTAAAATGCTTTAACTTATGTATTAACTGAGTGAATATAATAATCAGTTAAACATTTATTTAGCTATAGTTGGACATATTTGAGATATGTTCTGATAGTTCGTGCCACCATGCACATGTCATAATTTACAGGCCGATTTCGGGACGAACAGCGTCGGAATGACTTGGAACCTCATAAAATAAAAATATTATCTAAATTTATGAATAGTAAATGCTTAATAAAATATTAAAGTATCTATTTCTGTGTAATTATGTTGAACTTACATAGTGAAATGCTTGTAATACACCGATTTATGTAGAATATACAGTTCGCAATAATCATCATTGGTTCATTGTTGACGAAGGCAAACTGAATGAATAAAGCCGAGTAATCCGTACTACCGGAAATAAACACGTCGAGGTACTCCGAAACTATCGGCGACTAGTTTGATTTCAGTACTCTGCGCTTCCAAACCGGAACTGGCTTTCCGACTGTATTTTTTTTAGTATTCGCACGGGAACAATTTTCTTCTTCTTCTTACTCAGGGGGCAGTGACCAGTTAATTTAAAATTATCCATTTCACTCCCTCGGACAGTATGTATTTAATGCAATATTCAAAATAAATGGGCAGACAGCAATATGCGTTCGTCATTTGTGACCTAGATACACTAGAAGCTTTTACATAAACACAAATATGCTGCTCTATTAGTGCTCCTTACCTATGTAGGAATGTGAAATATCTCTGTGCAGCCTCTTTAAAATTATCCAATTCTGAGGTAAGATATTCACTTTAAAGCCATGCCGTGCCACGTCACTTGCGGAACTACAGATTGAATGTTGCATGTGTTCCCAATCATCATCCAGAGGCAAATGTACTATTATGGTGCAAACCAGTTCCATCCATGAGTTTTCTCTGAAATTATTTATTGTTTGAAACTCCCAGAAAAATCTGTTGTTTTGATTATTTTTTGTCACAACATACCCTCAATTCGTATTTGCCCATTTCTGATCAATGGAAACAGGTCAGATGGCCCTGGAATGAGCATTCATCAATGAATACGATGTAAAATCTGAATAAAATACAAAAGCAACTACAAAAACATAATTAAACAATTAAAATGAATTTTAATCAGCAGAAAATGTAATATTTATACATTTATAAATTGGTCACTGCTACCTCGATCATGCAATTCCCACTAGTAGATTGTGCACTCAGACTCCGGTAGTTTGGATTGGTATAATTTCCTCGTCTGCTCGTGTAGCACAGTCGATAATTACAGCTGCTATCAGTAGCATTACAGACGTGAAGCCCAAGTCTACAGATGATGAGGTTATATATAGATATCTCTTGTATATTTTTATCCAAGCATATTTGCTTGGATATATCGGGTGGCTAGAAAAAAAGGGCCCCAACTTTAAATATTAATATTTAAAAAAACAGTTGAGATAATTCAAATAAATTTCGCACAATATAAGTTCATGGTATTGACAGTAATCTATAAAAGTTTCAGCTTCATAGCTTCAATGGTGAATATGTAACAATAAAAACAAATAGCAGTGTCCAAAAACACAATGCCGGGATGTAAGTGAAATGTCAGAAAGTTTTGATACATGTCAAATCATGGTCATGATGCAGTCGGTGACTGGGTTAACTTACAAAATGATGATTGAATGCATGACAGATGATGAAACAAGATTTAAAGTACAAATAGGATGGGTACGTTTTGACCTAAAATTGGGTCCGTTTTGACTTGGGTACATGTTGACAGTCTTGCAGCAGTTACTCCCCCTGTTGGTGGATTTATTCGCCATTTGCTTTTCTAGAGCAAGTTGTTTCTAGAGTGTAAAACACATAAATAATAATTGTTTTGAGACTGATCAGACGTGCAGGTTACTTTAATTTCAACATGGGTTTCAGTAAGGCTGATAAGGCTATCATTGAGACATGTTTTGTGGAGAAAGGCTGGCGTGGGTCGAAGATTGCTCAGGAATTCCCTGGAAGAAGTGGAGAAAAAGGTCTGTTAATAAGATTATCAAACGGTTTGAGGAAACAGGATCCACAGCGAGAAAACAAGGGAGTGGACGGCCTAGTACTGCATGCACACAAGATAACATTGACCATGTGGAAGAGAGATACAATCACAGGAGGACCAACCAGGAACCCACACATCGCAGAGGAAAATTGCTAAAGAGCTTGGTGTTAGTCGTAAATCTGTTCAGACAATGACGAAAAAAACTTAATCTCAAACCATACAAAAGGATTAAAAAAGTTTCTAGATGTGATGTAAATGTGAAACAAAAGAGAAAAACCCGGTGCAAAGGACTGCATGATAGGTATTCCGTCAAGGATGTTGAAAGAATCATGTTCACGGATGAAAAGGATTTTAACGCTCGAAACTGCTCGTAACCGACAGAATGATGTCGTGTATGGGGTGAGGAAAGGTGATATTCCTGTATCTCGACTTTACCATGAGACTTCGCGTTTTTCAAAAAAGGTCATGGTTTCGGCAGGTGTTTCCTGGAAAGGAAAGACACGGATCCACTTCATAGACACTGAAAAAACCAAGGTCAACTCCGTTAGCTATGTTGAATTGTTGGATGATGGACTTCTTCCAGATTGCCGCCGGATCTACCCAAAAAACAA
Source organism: Conchocele bisecta (assembly GCA_029237695.1). Taxonomy (NCBI): domain Eukaryota; kingdom Metazoa; phylum Mollusca; class Bivalvia; order Lucinida; family Thyasiridae; genus Conchocele; species Conchocele bisecta. The sequence goes on from CM055268.1 coordinate 68,385,942, forward strand.
TTACATATTCCAACAGGATGGGGCAACGTCTCATACAAGTAAATACACACAAGATCATCTTGCGGATGTTGTGCCGGAGTATATTCAAGAAGAACGACTGGCCACCACAATCGCCGGACTGTAATCCTATGGATTATCACATCTGGAACTCTCTAACCGAGAAGGTCTATTCTGGTAGGAGTGAGAAATTTACTGAGCGTGAGTTGAATGAGGACCGGATTACCAAGTGTTGGGAAGATATCTCCTTTTGACCGATCCTTGACCCGAGATACAGAAGTGCATTGGTGCATGGAAGAAGAGACTGCGAGCAGTGTTCAGCCACAATGGTGGACACATTGACCACCTTATTTAAGACTCTTTAGTAAGTTATGCAGGTGTGACGAAGAAACGTTTCAGTCCGATATTGCATCTTCAGACCATGCTTTTTATTCTTAGCATCATATAGTCATTACTACAGTTATTTACTTGAAACTTTTACAGGTTACTGATATTACCATGAAATTACAATAAATGAAATTTTATTGAATTATGATGCATAGTTTTTTAAATATTAATATTTAAAGTTGGGGCCCTTTTTTTCTAGCCACCCGATATATAGTCCTTATACGGTTTTTGAGACCTCACATGATTTATTCAAATGAGTAATTGTCGACCAACGAACGTACTTCATGCTTCATGATTCTAGCTACGCCACGTGAGAGAGTTCCAAAGCGAGCGGTGCATTATGAACGTGTCACTCACATTTTTGGCCAGCTACATTTTTTTTCAGCTACAGTTATATTTTTAAAAACAGTTTGTGATTTTATAAAATATTAACTGTCGTGTTTCATAATAAATATTTTGTTAGGAAGGTTATATTTTTAGCGCAATGATCGACCGCTCCACATGTAATTTATACGTAGTTATACGCCATGAAAAATAGTTCTGATAGTGAGCTAACATTATATTGTGTAGTGTAATACATGTGTTGTTAATTTTTCTGTACGACATTTATATTACAAAATGTTTATCTGATTTAATATATAACTGACATGTATTAATTTGAGTATATTATTTTTCACGCGCACTGATACAATTAACCTCGTGTCTCATGAAAAGTAGTTTCCGCCATTTTATGCCGACAAATTACAGAATCGTTTACATAGTCATAGGTCAATGGCTCGATAAAATCCAACATTGGACAGCGAAATGATGATGATTTAAAACAGACATTGTTTTTTGACAGTTACATACCGCATGCGTTAAATAATCATCTTGAGCCATCGATATTATTAATCAGTGTCCATTTTACTTAAAACATCAACTAATCTATAATGACGTTACACAGAAAATGCAGTACGATACACTTCACAAAGGAAACATTGTCTTAGAGTTTGAATAATTTTAGGTTCCTCCGAACGAACGAGTACGCCGAAATATATTTCCGTACAAATCCAAAAACCTATTTATTATATACCCGTTCAACAAAACATGCATCATAATCATTAAATAATCCGATAGTGTGATGAAATGCGACTCTATTATTTTTGTTGAACAATCCGAGCGCCTGTGATGGCTTCAGTTTATCGATAGAATAATCAGGGGTTGAAATTTCACTCGCCCAGCTCGCCATGGTGAGTGCTTTTTGTGGCGGTCGAGTACTTTCTACAGGCACTCGCCCAGTTTGGCGAGTGAAAGATTAGGTCAGGATTTTTTTTTTTGGAAGAAATTGCCAATTAATTCCATCGATAACGGCCAACAAATGGTATTAATTCAGCGACCATTTGTTGTTTACAGTTTACGTCAATTTGCGGGAAGTAAGATTCAAGCAGTGTCTATGTACACGGTTACGGGTAGAATCTCTAGCGATTTTGAACACGGTCCATATCGGACAAGTTTAATTCACGGATTATTTGTCGGCTTTACGCGGCCGGGCTAACATATAATAGGACTGCGAGTATAGACTAGTGTATACGCGGCCACATATATCGTCTCGTATACAGTTGGTTAACGCGCATTTTCAGACGCCGAACATAACGGCTTGGGACGAAACGGTCGGCGCCGGGTCCGAAACCATTGAATTTAGTAATTAAGGCAGCACGCAGCGCATGAAAACATAGCCACTATAAATTAAACTAAATCTATGTCACTCAACGCTTATAGAAAATAAGAAGTGTGCGAGCCTCTGAGCAAATTCGCTGCTATTTGTTTGTTTATGTTCATTTAATACTTAAAATATAAATAACAATAATAGTGAATATGTCTCATACGTTTTGGTAATGATCATATGTAAAAGCTTTTTTTTTATAAATAAGATGCAACATTACAAAAACTGGAAATAGCAATTTATTTTTAAAAAAAACTGGGCGAGTAACTTTTTGACCTGGGCAAGTACTTTTTTTTTATTTTCTACCTACCTTGGTTCAACCTTGGTTGAAGGCCGTTTCTTGCAAGCTAGGCTTGTACTGGCCTATTTTAGCGACGTCAAATTGGATAATTGTCTTTGAAACTGGGGGGAGAGCGCAACTAAATCATGGTTAAAATGTCTGTACAATATTTTCACGTATTGAATTTGCTGGGTCTCTTCTTCCAGGCGGAGTTGAGTGAACTTTTGAAACTATTTAGTGTGTTCGAATTTACACAATCACTAGGGAGTGCATTCCAGTCTGTGACGACTCTTTGAGAGAATACTTTTTGTCGCAACTGCGAAGGATTTCAGGACTTTCAGTCCTTTGATTACAACTTGCAGTGATCAGCTCTAGTTATAACATGCACGAACACTGCTCTATTGGTATCTAGGCAAATTGATATATGAGGTTGGTGTGTGGACATTGGCAGCATAAATCAGTTTAACTCGTCTGGATGTGTACTAGGATGGGTTTTGAATAGTTTTTGTTTACAAAAAAACAGAAAATGATTATAGTTACTTATATATAATTAGGTGTGTCATGTTTTAGTATGTCAGTCACGGACCGAGCATGTTCGCTCCAAGTCAGTAGTATGTTTAAGGCAGTATATGTCATAGATATATACATTCAGCTTCAATGATAATTGCTTCATAAGAGTGATGTGATATGTCACAGAATTGTGTAACCGAAATCACACACTTGTGAGACAGGTACTTTTAATATATATCTGGTGTGGCTGTACATAGGCATAGACAAATAGTCAAAGTCAATTTACACATTTTTAATATGGTACTATTTATCCAGCAAAACACAATTGACAGTATCTTCTAAAAGTTCCACATAGCTAAGTTTCCCTGCGAATGCATGAGTCCTATGTTGTCACTGAATACACAAATGTTCATAGATGCACAACAAATATTCACCCACATGGTATGTGCACGAGACTAAATAATATGCACTGGGTATCCGAACATTCAAAATGGTACACTAAGGTGTCACACTGGTGCCATGGAGGATAGTATACCACATGTACTATGATGTCACAAAGATGTCCACTGAGAATAATATACCACAAAGATGTTCCATGTGTCCACTAAGTATGTCACCGAGATGTCATTAATATACCAATGTCCAATAAGGACATAATATCACAAAAATTCCACGAAGATATCCAATATGAATAATATGTCACTAAGATGCCACGAAGAATTCCACTCAGGATTGCATACCCACAAATATGTCCACTAAGGACAATAGGTCACTAAGATTCACACGTGTTCACTCCACCGACAATCTGTCAATTACATCTTACGAATAATGGTGATAATACCCCAGTAATGTAAGTCTATCTCATCAATGTTCACATCAGTTCACTCCCAAAAATATACAATATCTCTCATTCACACAAATGACATCGCCTCATGTCATTCTCGGTTATTTCCACCTATGGAAATGTCAGTCTCGACTCGTCATATGCTGCTCAGGAATAGCAATGCCCGTGGAATGGAAAGGAATCCCCCAGAGGATGGACACCCAGTAATCGCCCCATCAACATAAGCCACCTGCAATTAAGTGGTCATTACCATTAACTACCAGTGTGGTTTGAAGATAATTCACCAAATTCCACGCGATTTAAATGGCTAAAATTGAATTACAATTCACAAACTCCACCTTGGTTAAATATGGGGTAAAATAACTGACAGTGTCTGGAATCCACAGATCTAGCATATATACAGGAATAAAATTGGCCAACGTTCTCCACACAAAGCACTAATAGGTCTTCCCACAATCAGATCTCTCTAAGCACTGACCACACATGTCATGCATGCCCAGTGAACTATTCACATAAATGCCCAATACTTGTCAAGCATGACTGACCACTGTATGTGATATCCACTACCAGTAATTGTTAACAATGCAACTCACCTGTAAAATGCACCTGGGTACAACTTACTTGTGCAATCAATAGTAGAGGTACACAATTAGACACAATCTATACTGAGCAACTGCACACATTTGTGACATACCTCCGTTTCCAAGATGAAAAACATGGTTTTTCACTCCTAATCATAAATTAAAAATCGGCTTAAAACAAATGGAGAAAAAAAAATCTGTTGATCTCCTCCAGCTCGAGCTTACGTGCCTTGATCTTCAAACACTGTGGCTACGTGAATATTCTCTACCTACACATGACGACTGAGAAAATCTGCTCCTACATTCTCGGATCCTTTGATCGTTACAATGCGAAACCTGTTTCCCTTCTCTGTAGGAGTATGTATAGGACCAATCAAATCTACTGCAACTCTGGCAAATGGAGTGTCTATCAGTGGTAACTCACCAACGGGTACTTTCCTGGCCATACCTTTAGCAAATAAATGTCTTCTGACATAAATCACAGGAACGACAGTACCTACTAATGTCCCCTTGCACACCGGGCCAATACAACTGTGCCAGAAATTTGCTAGTCATCTTTCTGACCCCTAAATGGCCTGCTAAAATGGAATCATGTGCCAACTTCAAAACATGATATCTCAAATGTTTTGGAACAAACAGCTGCTTAAACACTTTTCCGCCATCTACCGTCTCGGATTGGAAACGTCTGTAAATCAAACCATTTTGTTTATCAAACCAATGAACGCCTTTTGCTACCTTCTTCTCACCTGTAACAACATGCTCCTTCGCAATGTGCAATGCATCATCAGTCTCCTGGCCGGTTCTAACTTCATTCATGTCGATGCTGCCAATTGGACTCGTCACATTAAGTGGTTTAAACTTACCTCCATTAGCAACTTGATATCTGGTTTGTACTGCACTCACTTCACATTGACCATCATCACTGGTTTGACAGGACCAACATTTATCTGGATCACCAGGATCTCTGGCATTTGGAATATTACCTAAGATGAGGTCAAAAATAGGATTCTCCGCACATAGGGCATCTACATCATCTGTAAAAAATGGTGTGTCTATGTGAATCATTGCTATTGGAAGCTGCCTCACTGTACCGTCTAATAGCATACAGCCCTTGGAATTCCCAGTCACTGATTTGCTCGTACTAAATCTCTCCGAACTACGACGCCGGAACAACCTGTATCTCTTAGTACCTTGACCTTCATTCTATTGACGAAACCATGATGTACTGGTAGATTGTCAACCTTCAAATCTTTGGAAGTACTCTTACAAGCCGCCGTCATTACAGGAAACTCATGCCCGCACTGTAGTGTAACTCTACTGTTGCTCACACAACACTCTTCAAACTGACCCAAGTCCTCCTCAATATCACAACTAACAACTGTCTTCACCTCAGTATCTTCATCAGAACGATGATCTGAGCCCATTGAATTCAACCCTCTTGTGAAACCACCTCTACCTCTATAACCACCTATATTATGGTGTCGTGTACCGCGACCTCTAACCTGGTCTTGATCATGATCTATCAAACATGCTGCTTTGAAGGAAGGACCACGTCCGAAATTTCCCTTCTTTGGACAATCTTTAATGAAACAGGTATTGGATTTGCAATGGTAACAAATTCGTTCTCTTACCTTTGCATCTGAACTGAACGACTTAGACTGTGATGACTGATCAAAACATTCAAAATTACCTTTTGAGCCTGTTTTTTGACGGATTGTCTCATTTACCCCATGTGCCTCCTGATATTGTTCTGCGAGTTCCGCCATTTCTGTAACTGAACTAATTTTTATCTCCTTGAGAAATACCTGCAATTTTTTTGCTGGATGTCTGCATGAACTTCTCACGGATAATCACATCTCGCAAACCCTCAAAAGACTCGGGTGCCTTAGTCAATTCCATCCACCTTGCTAAGTAATCTGTCAACCTAACAATGAACTGAGGGACGGTTTCACCTACCTCTTGTATGCTATTCCTAAACTTCTGTCGAAACTCGTCTTCCGTCAGCTGGAACCTTTTTAACAATGCTTCCTTCAATATATCACAGTCCAATGCATCAGATGGGGATAGACGTGAATACACGTCTAGGGCCTTCCCTTGGACAAGAGCACTTAAATTAGTAGCCAAATCAGTTCTATCCCAACCCGCGTTTTCAGCAAACCTCTCAAACCGTTTCAAATATGCATCCATTTTTATCTTGCCGTTCATTAAAAGCAGGTAATTTGGGCGATTTTGCTTTTACGTGATTAGCACCTGAACTGAAACTAACATGGGAGCCATCAATCTTCCTCAGCTTCTCCACATCTCTACTTCCATCTGAAGCATTTTAACTTTTGACTCAGTATCCTTCTTAGCCAATTCAAACTCATACTCTCTCTCTTTCGCCTCTTTCTCCAACTTCAACTTATGCATTTCTCTTTCACTAGCCCTTTCCTCTCTATCTAATCTCTCCGCCTCTTTCTTCTCAACAAATGCTAACAGTGTCTCTCCCTGTAAGCCTAATGCCTTCCCACAGTCAATTAATTTCTCATAACTAGCCATGTTCCTAAATGTTTTTTTGTTGTTGGTCAGACTAAGACTTTAATGTGCAGGCACTATGCAAAGCGATTTGCAGATCCTGCCGAGATCGCCATATGTCACAGAATTGTGTAACCGAAATCACACAATTTACACATGTTTAATATGGCACTATTTATCCAGTAAAACACAATTGACAGTATCTCGGTGCAGCCTCTTTAAAATTATCCAATTCTGAGGTAAAATATTCACTTTAAAACCATGCCGTGCCACGTCATTTGCGGAACTACAGATTGAATGTTGCATGTGTTCTCAATCATCATCCAGAGGCAAATGTACTATCATGGTAAAAACCAATTCCCATCCATGAGTTTTCTCTGAAATTATTTATTGTTTGAAACTCCCAGAAAAATCTGTTGTTTTGATTATTTGTTGTCACAACATACCCTCAATTCGTATTTGCCCATTTCTGATCAATGGAAATAGGTCATATGGCCCTGGAATGAGCATTCATCAATTAATACGATGTAAAATCTGAATAAAATACAAAATCAACTACAAAAAAATAATTAAAATGAATTTTAATGAGCAGAAAGTGTAATATTTGTAAATTTATAAATTGGTCTCTGCTACCTCATGTAAAGCCCACTAGTAGAGTGTGCACTCAGACTCCGGTAGTTTGGATTGGTATAATTTCCTCGTCTGCTCGTGTAGTACAGTCGATAATTACAACTGCTATCAGTAGCATTACAGACGTGAAGCCCAAGTCTACAGATGATGAGGTTATATATAAATATCTCTTGTATATTTTTACAACTGGCAGTGATCAGCTCTAGTTATAACATGCACGTACACTGCTCTATTGGTATCTAGGCAAATTGATATATGAGGTTGGTGTGTGGACATTGGCAGCATACATCAGTTTAACTCGTCTGGGTCTGTACTAGGATGGGTTTTGAATAGTTTATGTTTGAAAAAACAAAAACATGATTATAGTTACTTATATATAATTAGGTGTGTCATGTTTTAGTATGTCAGTCACGGACCGAACATGTTCGCTCCAAGTCAGTAGTATGTTTAAGGCAGTATAGGTCATAGATATATACATTCAGCTTCAATGATAATTGCTTCATAAGAGTGATGTGATATGTCACAGAATTGTGTAACCGAAATCACACAATTGTGAGACAGGTTCTTTTAATATAGGTCTGGTGTGGCTATACATAGGCATAGACAAATAGTCAAAGTCAATTTACACATTTTTAATATGGCACTATTTATCCAGCAAAACACAATTGACAGTATCTTCTAAAAGTTCCACATAGCTAAGTTTCCCTGCGAATGCATGAGTCCTAGGTTGTCACTGAATACACAAATGTTCATAGATGCACAACACATATTCACCCACATGGTATGTGCACGAGACTAAATAATATGCACTGAGAATCCGAACATTCAAAATGGTACACTAAGGTGTCACACTGGTGCCATGGAGGATAGTATACCACATGTACTATGATGTCACAAAGATGTCCACTGAGAATAATATACCACAAAGATGTTCCATGTATCCACTAAGTATGTCACCGAGATGTCATTAATATACCAATGTCCAATAAGGACATAATATCACAAAAATTCCACGAAGATATCCAATATGGATAATATCATTATGTCACTAAGATGTCATGAAGAATTCCACTCAGGATTGCATACCCACAAAGATGTCCACTAAGGACAATATGTCACTAAGATTCACACGTGTTCACTCAACCGACAATCTGTCAATTACATCTGACGAATAATGGTGATAATACCCCAGTAATGTAAGTCTATCTCATCAATGTTCACATCAGTTCACTCACAAAGGTACACTATCTCTCATTCACACAAATGACATCGCCTCATGTCATTCTCGGTTATTTACATCTGTGGAAATGTCAGTCTCGACCCGCCATATGCTGCTCAGGAATGGCAATGCCCGTGGAATGAAAAGGAATCCCCCAGAGGATGGACACCCAGTAATCGCCCAATCAACATAAGCCACTTGCAATTAAGTGGTCATTACCATTAACTACCAGTGTGGTTTGAAGATAATTCACCAAATTCCACGCGATTTAAATGGCTAAAATTGCATTACAATTCACAAACTCCACCTCGGTTAAATATGGGGTAAAATAACTTACAGTGTCTGGAATCCACAGATCTAGCTCACATATACAGGAATAAAATTAGCCAACGTTCTCCACACAAAGCACTAATAGGTCTTCCCACAATCAGATCTCTCTAAGCACTGACCACACATGCATGCCCAGTGAACTATTCACATAAATGCCCAATACTTGTCAAGCATGACTGACCACTGTATGTGATATCCACTACCAGTAATTGTTAACAATGCAACTCACCTGTAAAATGCACCTGGGTACAACTTACCTGTGCAATCAATAGTACAGGTATGTATATTGAACACAATTAGACACAATCTATACTGAGCAACTGCACAAATTTGTGACATGATATATGAATATAAATTATGTAAATATTGTCTTGTTACTGTATACTATATGGTTCAATGAGTTGCCATCTCCACCATCTTTGTATTTACAAGCCATCGTACAGTTTCACCACTTCGTGCGTTTGACACATACAGCAAATAATATGACAGTAAACCAAATAAAAGTTGGTGCAATACATACTAGACATAAATGACAACGGCAAGCTTTAAATATTATGCCAGCAAACTATACAAAAGACGATCGAGATATCTGAGTATTTCTCCCATTAATTAATCTCAAAATAAATTTTGATGTGTAAACTTTTCAATCAGATGCACAGCCTATGTTAGTGTACATGTTATCCATAGGTAATGCCATATTTACTCGCATAATATGTGAGCAGACACCAGGGACAATACGCTGGTAACTGCTTACACTGGATTTGGCAGCTATAATGACATAGTACAGTAGTGGGTATATACGGTATGTGTTGTGTAGTTTTCAGTTTGGTGTAATATAATGGATTGGAGTCCGTTCTCCTGCCTTTTCTGCATGTGATTAGCTACATTATATCATAAGTTCTACTTCACATTTTAAGTTTTTTGTCAAACGGCAGAACAGGTGCAACTGGCTGATGGCTGGAACACACAAAGATGGCCGACTTGGTCACTACATGTTCCGTATAGGATACAGTAACGAGGCAGTATTCACATATATGTTATACATATATTCTATCACATTTACGAAGCAAGTATCATCTTTGAATCAAACGATTATCATGTATAGAACGAGTCAATGAGGACCGTGGGACCCCTGATCATTGTTCAATTCAAACATAATTGGTTTCTAAATGTGGTGGAATATATGTAAAACGTATATGTGAACATTAACTTGTTACTGTATAATATACGGCGCATGAAGTTGCTATGTCGGCCATATCAACTTTGTGTGTACAGGGCATCATTCAGTTCTACATCTTCTGGCGTTTGACACATATCATAAATAATATGGCAGATACATAAATACAATTTGGCGCAATATCTTCGAAAGACGTTTCTGAAGAGTTTGTTGACCCGTTGTTAATGTTTTTGAGAAGCCAGTAATTGCTGTGTAACAGCAGGATAAATATATATACACAGTGCTGTCGATATTTACCTGCATTACCATACATACTGTATCAAATCCAATGGCATGTACGCAGTTATCTGAGTGCATTGTCATTGGTGTCTACTCGCCTAATATACGAGTAGATATTGGCTTTACCTATGGTGACGTGTACACTAACAATAAACGGTGCATCAAATTAAAATGTTTACACATTGAAATTTATTTTGAGATTTATTGGAGAAATGCTCATATATTTTGTATCGTTTGCTGACATAATTGTTATAGTTATATGTATATGTAATAAGGCAACATATAAAGCAATAGCAGGCGACAATTGTTGTGTGAAGCGTAGAAAACCCGCTTCAAATAATAGTTTTCATAACAAATTGGTCACGGAAAATAAAACAAATTAAAAGGGGACACCCGGGTTCGAACCGGGGACCTCTCGATCTGCAGTCGAATGCTCTACCACTGAGCTATATCCCCAGATGATTAGAATGACACTTCTTATCAGAATTGCTATTGACATGGTATACATTTGTCTGATTGAATGTCAGATCCTGTCCAGTTGCATAATATTATTGGTTTTACACAAGTGGTCTCTGAGGTGTGTTACATATTAAGAGTCATGTGACACTGGCACGTCATCTGTCGTTACTGGTTCTGTCATGGTATCCAATGGAAGTGTCATTTCCTCTCCATATACATATCGATGAGGTGACACGTCGATGCTCTCATGTGGTGTGCTGTTGTCATCTGCAATTGTGAGCAGACCCGTAAGCAGAATAGTTATTAGTGTAATTATCGTCTTATCTGTATAATTGTCGTCTTTATACGGGATCTAATTCGCCATTTTCCTTCTAGGTATTATTCCTTCAATATCGTTCCATAGCCGTCTTCTTGGAACAAATGTTTGAGTCCCAATGTCTGATCCAATACTGCTAACACATGCCATATGCATAACCTCGTATTTATGAGTGGCTCCATACCATATTGGAGTACTTCCTGCAACCGGCATATTGCTTGGAGGAAAAGGAGTATTGGTCTGTGGAGTATGTGCAACGCTACCAACATCTGCCATGAATCCCACAATGTCACTATAGACTGTTCTACACTTACTGTATTACAGTCACCAACATGCGTAGAGCCTCTGCAGAATAAGAAATACTGCCAAAGCCAGATGGGATAAATACGTTGTTGACATCAATATTATTTGGAGAGGAATTTGGAAAATGTAATCCATCCTCAAAGGTGACTCATTCCCATAGGCATTTCCTCCATGCCATTCTGAAAAACCTCATTCCATTGCTGGCCTTCTTTGACTACATTTCCGGAATTGTAGTTTATTGCAGCGTGCTTATGGGGCATTGGTGCACGTTCTGCCATCATTTGTATACTTGAACACACTGACTTATGTTTAAGTATATATAATTACGAGTAATCCCCCACACTACTGCCACCACTGTAACAGTCGCTGCTCTCGGGGTAGCATGATGCAACGAATGCCACTATCGAACATGATCCGTGTGATTTAACTACCAAGACGGTAATTTCAAGACACAATTTATTCCAAGCAATTATGAACACATGCTTCAATGAAGGTTTCCTCTCCTCGCAACTGACTCGTATAATCCGGGACTCTCGACGACACTGACTGTGGTAACTGACTGCCACGCGTACGACTGTTGCTCATGAGGCCGTTTAAAATCCTACCTGCTGCCACTGTTTGGAGCATCCAGTAGGGGCTCATAACATGCTCCTACATGTATGCTGTTTACTAGCTCCGTGTGGAGCCGGTCTCGATAGGAAAAAATCTACCCATACCATGCATAGCTGGATGATTGAGACAACTATGACAAGGTACACAAGGCATGAAAATTGAATGAGTTACAATACTAATATTTAATATTTAATATATCTAATATTTAGATTCGCAATAAAATACAACATAAATATGCAATATAATAATGACAGAAATCCCTGAGCTAATATTACCCGGATGTCAGAATGGAACTCCTGGTGAAACTATATTCGAATAAGAAAAACGCAAAACTGATATCTGAATTTCTTGACTACATTATTTGCAATGGTATAATCATCAAACTATATAGTACACGATAAATGAGTATGTAATCATTTAAAACAGTTATTCCCTGTATGTATTATATTAGTTTCACGTTTTACGCTTTATAGGCAATATGTTGCACTATATCGCTACACCACAAGCAACGGTAAAACGTAGCGTACGATATCGCTGCGCTGCGGAACGAGTGGCATATATCCACATACAAATCAAATTACCTTTTTTATTATACGTACATCACTCGCAATTTGTATGCGCCTCAAAAATATATACACAATATAAATAGAATAAACAAATTAGTGATGATGTAGAAGTAACTATTTTGCGAGGTGAAACGTTGCTCTGGCACCGTGACTGACCAATATGAACTCACGAGACGCCAATATGGAAACATATTGACGGGTTTCGTTCCATTGTGTTTGAATGGGAAACGAAAGTACGCATACTAATAATTTCCTATATTGATACTGAGAGAAAATTATACAATATGAGACAAAACTATTATCATAAACTTACCTACTAAAAGTGTGTATTAGCAAAATTATAAGGTTGCTCTCCGCGAAGTAGAAAGAAAACAAAGAACACTTGGAAATACTATTCCGTCATAACGCTTAATATGTAATGTAGTGTAATTGGAGTTATGTACGCATAACTAGTATTATATGCATGTATGTGTACGTATTGATAGTTATTTTTCAAAATGGTAGCCATACTACATATGTTTGTAAACAATATGGATTAATTGTCCATGCAATTTATAATAAGTACATTGTACATGCTGTATTGTATTTATCGAAATTGACCACGGACATACTAAGAAATGGAGCCAAAAAATGCGTCAGTTGCTATTAGTGGTCGGTGGATTGGCGCATAAAATAAAGGGAACACCCGGGTTCGAACCGGGGACCTCTCGATTTGCAGTCGAATGCTCTACCACTGAGCTATATCCCCATTGATAACAGCTTTAACAGAAGATGTATTTGTTGTAGATTGACCTAGCAATAAATTATGCAGTGTACTCATACATAGACTGACTTATCTCACAAATTCAGCTGATTAGATACAATGTTATCTGTGCTGATTTAAACTGCCAGACATTGATATATTCAGAAATACAATTTGTACATGACATTAAATGTCTATGTTTGCGTGCATTGTCTTGCATAATGTAAACGGATGAGCCGTGCCCATCGGAACTTTTGACTATATATTGTAGAAGTACTTTAATTTCCATTCTAGACACTAGAGTTAGTTTAAACACAGATCATTTTAACACTTGATTTTTTCAGTAACCTGTTTCGTCACTTTCTGAGCCTAACTGTGACAGGGTACCTTTAAATTGTAAGTATTTGTCATAGTAAACATACGTCAGCAATATTATCCATAGCACGTATTAACGAGCATAAGGAAAATAAAATAATAAACTGGGGGAAATTAATGTTCCGACAGATATATTTCGTCATAGAGTTTGTAACTTAGAGCTATTTGGCATAATGTAAGAGTGGTCCACTGAAATGCTAGAGCAATATATTATACTATGTGCTCAGAAAATCTAGAAGCATACGGCATTTGACGTCAGTTTGAGAAAATTACGTCTAAAACTGACGTAATTGCATGCTAAGTCATACCATAATTATTGCAATAGAAGTTTTTTATCTTCATATCTATCAACATTTCGCCTAATATTCGACTTAGTAGTCTAAGTAAATATAGGACCGCATACAGTGATAATAAGTAATAAATAGTTTGACCTATTTATGATAAGGAAAACAAATAGAACTGACATTTGATAAATAAAGTTAATTATGTGTTAACAATTGTCATCTTAATTTCAAAACGTATATATATATATATATATATATATATATATATATATTTAGTTTGCTGGCATAATATTTAAAGCTTGCCGTTGTCATTTATGTCTAGTATGTATTGCACCAACTTGTATTTGGTTTACTATATATATATATATATATATATATATATAGATATTTAAGCTACGTCTTTATTTATTGAACAAAAACAAAATATTTAATGATCTAAATTAATTCGTATTATTAACACATTATCGAGAAATATTAAAGTGTAAATGGTTCAGCACCGGGCAAAGAATTACTACTTTGCGTCTTCTGGAAAGTACAGGACTTCAAATTTCGCATGGATCCTTGTCAGTTAGTGTAGTACAGTCGATGATTATAGCTGTTATCAATTCCCTCGAAGATAGCGATTTACGTTACGTCCAAGTCTGTTGGCTATGAGGTTTCGTACCTCTTGTAGATCTCGATTTTAGTTCCTTGCAGCTATGGGAACCGGACACTTTGTGATCATGTGGGCTCTGTCTTGTGGTTCTAACCTCCATTATGGGCATTTAATTCATGTTTACCTCATATTTGTTGAACTTGGTCTTAATTTTCTGGAGGGTGTAGGTTCTTATCAGTATTATGGCTTTAGTAATGCTTATCTTAACATCGGTCGTATTGGAGTCAACTGTATCCCAGACTGGGTGTGCTTGACCTATTCTAAGCCTTGTTATATTACAGTTTTCAAGGGTTGAACGTTGTCTTACATATTATGATTTACACGAGAAGGGAATTAAATTCTGGTAAACAGATATTTTGACAATTCTTGATGTTTGAAAGCTCGATAGTGTTTTCTCGTAAATCTCCCGATGTATCACTCCAATATATTATTGGAATAGTGAATTCGAAATTAGTGGAACATTTTCATGTTATGAGAAGTGATAAGGAAAGGTTAGTTACTAGAAAAGGGAGGACATATTTTACTTTCAAGTTTACTTCCCAGTTGGAACATTACCTTGGTTGTATTGATACTTTTGAAACACGCAGTGCTATTACTATGTTTCGCATAAGCGGGCATAGCCTCAAAATTGAGGGGTAGGAAGATATAACATTAATGTACCAGTGAGATCTTGTGAGCAATGTGCAAGTAACTCGGTTGAAGATGAAATGCATTTCCTGTTCCATTGTCAGCATTATACTATAGAGAGAGCTGTATTAATGACATGTGTTTTATTACATCTAGAATGCCATAACTTTAGTGGTCTCTCCTTATCAAATCAGTGTGAAGACACAACACTTTTGAGATCATTTGGTAATTTTTTAATGAAAGCAATTGATCTCTAAATCTATATTTATAATTTGATAATATTATGGATATTTGAAGGTTATAATATTATCCTCATAGTATTTAATGTTGTTGTCCATTTGACGTTATTACATGTATAATGTTCATAACTGGGCATGTGGCTGTGAAAATTGGGCGTATGGGCATTGGCTACGCTTGTTGACCAGACCGATGATCATATTCATCACTGCTGCTACTAATTCAGTTATTTCTATCTGCATGTACAATTGATCCATATTTCACAGTTACAGTTTCGGGTTGATCTTGTTCTTGTTTGTTGACTTGTTTTCAAATCATTATAATCTACGTATGAAATTGTTTGTCTCTTGTGGAATCCATAATTGGAAAGAAAACATGATGTATACATGGTATGATGATGACTATGACGATTATGATTTTGATACATATAGTATTTGGGGAAATCGCTACTAAACAGTGACATTATGTGATTCCTCTTGTTGACGTCGGGGGCGATGCGATAACTGATCCCATACAATTTATTTTATTAATGTTTATGACCTTCTACGTCGTTATTGCTTCAGACAGTCTGACGATACACTGATCACTCTCATATGGACCATGCCCCGCTGACTATCCACTGTCGTTCAATGTAATCGAACAAATAGATGAGCCCCAGGGTCGTTGCCTTGGTATTCAGTGCGGCGAACGCTCGTTCCATGTGTTTGGACTGGAGGAAAGGCAGTGCGCGAGGGCGAGGCCGATAAATCCATGGACTCCTTCGCGACGTTCGTATATTGGTTTCAGCCGCACGGATGCAAACTTTCCTCACCACGGAAATACGTCTCGAACTGCTCCACTCATGCTTATAAAAATAGCGATAAAGTTGTATGGTTTGCGTCCTGACACTAACGACAGTTCTGTAACGTAATGCCATTAAATATTCGGTTTAACAAACGGTACGTTATATTTACTACGTTCTGGTCAGGATGTTTGTAACAAATCGATGCATGAACCAGACATGCATGTACCAATCACTGGTATTTCATCAGATAACGTTTATGATTCGCGTGTAATTACACTAGTTAACGTCAATTATGTAACATAATGTTATACTGTTCGACCAGTGATACGGTATGTTTACTACGATGTGACCAGGATATTTGTAACAAGTCAATGCGTGAACCAGACACGTTTCATTTACTTACCTGCTTCAAAGTCCATAGCGAATCTTTGAACTTCCGGGGGTCCAGCAGGAACGGTCACGATCTTCTCCAGGATCAGTAAGTGATAAATAAAGTATGCATTCCCTGTAATACATGTACATGTACTATATTCAGTGGTATGCAACTTTCAAGATCAGGGCGATATAACAACGAGTGTCATATTCCACATTGGTATTAGATTTAGTGTGAATGTAGAATATGATCAGTCCGCTTCTAACCATCAGCCATATATACCGCATATAAATGAGCTGTAATATGTAGCTTTGTATGGAATATCTGACGTCGAAACTATCATTGTCGGCAGCGTCGTTCACGAGTGAAGCAACACATTGTCTACGAGTGTAGTAGAGAGATGGTGCTTTGTTTTGCATAAGACCCACATCCGACTGCCCGAGGTCAATGCCACTGCATAAGAACTTAATTATGTTCACGTTGTTTGTATAGGCAAACATGTTAAAGTTTTTTCTTCTTATTCATTATCAAGGCTGCTGGCGAGGGGATTAGCTTAGTGATAACGATGCCCTTGTTTATCATGGTATCGTATGACAAACGTTGAAGATCCTGGTAAGACTGTTTGGCTAGGCAATATGACGAAATGGCTTGGTTATGAATACCTGCAATAAGGTTAACTGTAGTTTTCCGTTGTCTGGCGTTTGGCACCCGCGGCATGTAAACGTTAGCTCACCACCCCGCTTCGCATGGAAATATTACTGCTGCGTAATTCCTAAAAATGCACAGACTACGTGGCATTAAATAAACAAAAAAAATATATTGATAAATCTAGAAAAAATGCGAGTTTCGATAATTACCTTTGAAGTCGAATTGTAATGGAGATGAAATAACAAGAAAATGACGTACCAATTAAACAGTATAATTAGGCGATTGATTTTCCAGCAAGTCAATGAGAAATCGAAACACAAGAGTACAACAAAGACAAGTGCTGATAAAGTACATTCCTTCAACAAATGTCATTCAGTATCAACAAAATGCTGAACAAAATAACATGTGCCAAATGAACGATGCGACTTCATGAAACCCAGAAAACATTTTTCTGCAGCCGCCTTCACAGGTTAGTCGTAACATACTACCATGAACAATACAATACATATAAGAAACATACCGTTTGTTCTTCATACATGTAACTTCCGCATTATCTCCTACATGTAAATGAAACAGGTTATGCATTAATAAATAGATTGATATCAACAGATATTACATTCCAAGGGCATATGGGTGGGCGGGTTGAAGAAAAATATTTGCTGTCAAGACTTGTTCACTGAAATATCACCTGTGCCGAAAGCAGATAGGAATTCTAACAGAGCGGTGCGTGCTACGTAACAACCAATCAAAACACCAGTAACAAAAAATATACAAAACAACAATGGTAACTAAGTTACAAAGAATTTTGTAGCCAAACTATTATTATTTAAAAAAAACAGCAAAACGTCTACACAATTAGAATCGGTTATTAATAAAATAAATTCTGATAAACTGAAAACAAACCAGCCTAGAATACCAGGTTCCACAACACTAAAATAAAACAAGTTACAAGCCACTAAAACTCTATATTCAAATTATTTTTTATTTTATATCAATGAAAAACTTCCAATGCTATAGTTTACTTCACGTAAACTAATTATCTGTACACATGTATCGGTTATAGTTGATTAGATTATATAACACGTAGACCATGTTTGTTTATTACCGACGCGTGGCAACTAATACACAATCACGGGAGGCATGAAAACCTAGCATACGTAGCAAGTGTTGCTATTATATGCGTCTAAATACCAGATTACTTATGTTGTTTTGAATTGTATTTAATGAACATAAATTATATAATTATTTAACCATTCAAATTGTATGACAGTCTGTGAGAGAACGAGAAAGGAGAGAGAGGGAGAAAAGGAGAGACAGCGGGGAGAGATGTGTAGAACCCAGTTAGGGCCGATTTATCATAGGGCCGAGTTGCCGAGGTGTCGATGACCGAAGTGTCTCAGGGCCGAAACAACCTTAAACCGTTTGTATAGACTTTGTCAATCTTACGACGATAAAAATGCGGTAGGTATAATATTTTCTATTTTCGCTTTCAGATTGTCTTTCTATCATTCACAAAATTGCTATAGGCCTAAGGCTTACGATTTACATGTATTGGTATTTGTATTCTTATTTAAAATTTAAATAGTGTCTTGGAAATATTGTTGGTTTTCGCGACAAAAGCCCAGCCAAACCATTTCGTCCATTTTTTTTTATAGTCTAGCGAGGTCAACGCTATTGTTAGAACAGCTATTTATATCTGTCAACAGCCACAAGTCATATTATGAATCGGCATACTATAGTCTTATTTTAATATGAAACATGTTATTTTAAACTTCTTTCAAAGAAATATACATTAAACTAATTAGAAATTAATTACAAACACAAATTTATCACCTCCTGTAACAAGTATGATGGTAGGTCTATTTTTCGGGGTATTAACAAGTTCATCAATTAGCGGGTTATATCGTACGATCCTCTAACTTCGATAGCCGCACAGATTCGAGGCCATTTTTATTTTCTCGTTATATCGCGAGATTTACGTGTTACGTCACTTCCATTACACTTGTGCATTCAACCGAAGCCAGATGAAAGGTCACAAATGCCAAGTTAGAAAAATGCGATTTAAACAGGACTATTACATTGCCAAACAACACAACACACCTAAATGTTGTGTTTTCCACTAATCCCATTAACCCCCTCCATTAAAATCCGGATTTCGATAGGAAAACTTACAAATAAATTAGTTCGCTTGAACCCGTATGTTGTTTACATGTTTAGCAATGGAGGTCACCTAATATTTGTAGGTAGAAAGGCACTAATAATGTAGGAATATGGATTTTCATTCAGTCACCACCTTATCCTATTTTTTTTTAAATTGTCACTTTTAAGTTCGTCCACATCAGTCCAATACACTTACCTCCATTTATCAGCAGATATATGCAATCTGGTCTTTGTTTTTTGTTATTCCCATTGTGGACGAGTACCACATGCAGAAGGGATTTAAATGTCTTACTCCAAAAATAGACATTACCACTTTATAAAAAGTATTAAAACCAACAAGTTGAAACTTCATATTTTTTAATTTGTTTAATCTAGCAAATTATATTTTCCAAGTTGGCAATCGTTTGTCTAATCATTTAAGTTCGAAACAATATGTATCGTGACCCCTGAACGCAATGGTATTATGCAGTCACAATTTGTGGTGTTTTCCAACAGGGCACCTGCACCGGAAGAGCATATGACGTCATAGGGTCAGAGGTCGCGACCTTTCATGGTATGCTGGAGGTGGCCATTTGTAGACGAGTGTGTTTTGAAAGTAAACAATTGCATTTCTCTGTGCTTTTGAAGCCAGTAAACGCAATATATATACAGATAATTGGATTATATTTGCATGTAGCTAATAAAAAAGGTTTATACTCTATTATTTATTACGCATGTTGTTTAATATCGTTAGAGTCTCGAATTATGAGCAGTCCAGGATATAAAACATAACATATTAGCTAAATTGTCAGTTCAATAGAATGATAAACATTTCGTTCAATGTTTCTTGCCTTCAAAATAAGATTGTTGTTAGATTAAAATTCGCGTAAGCACGTTTAACAACACATGAGTCGGCCATTTTGAATATTGACTTGTGGTTGGAGTTTTCGGGGTATGTTCCGAAAGTGTCAATAAATTTGCTAATTCGTCCCAAGTTTTCATTGGTTATAAGATAATCTCGCAGATGAATGAGGCACAGTGAAGGAAAACGTGAAACGTTTCTATTGATTATGATTTTAACAATATTAAAGAGCAGATTAATGGCGGACGCAGAAAATCACGAAAATCACGGTAGATTCGTGAACAAAATGACCTAAATGGCAAAAATTACCAGTATTTAGTCCAAACACTGGATTTGGTGGCATTTTTAAGAACTTCCTATAGGTAATGTCATGGTTATTTTAATCACCTGACGTAAAGCATATCGCGGCTGCACACAGGTCTACAAATTACAAAATAAGTGAATACCCCGAAAACTCCGACTACCCCGAAAACTGGCGTCACGACCATATAGCTGTTTAAAAACCACTGACATTCGTTCGCGCAAATAAAATTTCCGCCATCTTTATTTTTGTATATGTATATAGGTCATAGGATATCCCTAACAGCTCGGCTAAATATACTCGTTGAGTTTTTTGTCAGATAGAGGCCAAGGGGTGTCCTATAGGGTATTAAATTATTGGCAAGAAATGTTTAATTTTTAGTATAAAAAAAATGCAATGAAAAATGCCCTTTTTTATAGTCAAATATAGCAAAATTACATTGTTGCTTCAGAAATCTTCACACTAGAGAAGTTTGATTCCTCTCCTTTCATTTTTACTAAATCGTTTCTTTGAGAATGCCCACGCATTCACGATTATTTCGCTGGTGCCCTCTCAGGAAGTGCGGGAATTTGTAACAAGAGTTGTCGCACATGGTGTAACTTATTTTGGCGATTGTAGGCGAGTCATCCGAAAATATTCTTATATCCGCTTGACAACAACAACATTTTGCGCGTTCTGTCACTCTGTTTTGAAAAAGATCTTTGTTATAAATCGAAATAAATTGTAAGATTTATTTGATACAACAATAATTACATATTTGCCTGATGTAGTTACTATGATGTAGTTAATATAGTTTAAAGCCCCAGTGCATCAATCAGGTGTTAATTAAAATGTGTCGTTCCCCATCGTACCTACATAAAGTCGTCCCAAATTATAGTCAGTTCATGTATGTGGCAATCGCGGCAATCGGTATTTTTCGGTCAAAACAAACCACATCGTCACCTAGCGAGTGTTTATCTTGTGGAGACAATGACCCAGAAGTTACTCTGGAGTAGTTCCGTGAATATTTAATAAATATATCATTATGTTAACTATCCAATTAATTAGCCATCGTTCCTGTCGTGAATTTTGGTAATTTAGAAGAAATGTGTCGGGCTGTGGTTCGCTTTGTGGTCTGTTGTAAAACGGGCTGCTCTGCGAGAAATTTGTCCCACTATATTTGTGTATCACGTGCCCAACAGTGAACTCCAAACATTTAGACACTTATGTTATACATGTACTTGTATTATTTGTATGCATACACATGTGATATACGTCAGTATTTTCTAATTACTGCTGCCCTAGAATTGAAACCAATGCCCCTGTACCGTACTGAGTTTTGACCTGTCGTACAGTATGTATGAATAAAAGTAACGTCATGAATACAAGTCAACGCCTTCAACGTCATGCATAGGTCTCACGTGCTTTGTTAGGTTTCGAATCAACTCGTACCTTGGTCAACTCGTACCTTGGTCAAGTTGTACCCTATTTGGTCAACTCGTACCCCGAGTCAACTCGCACCCTATACTATTGTACATATTTTTTAATAACTGATGTACCATCATGTTTTTTTTTGGTCTGAGCTTTGCATTCAAACAAGACTGAAGTACCAGAACAATCTTTGGGAATTAGAGGGAAAAAAATTACGGCAGAAGTTTCTGGACGTTTATTAAATATACGATAAATATATAATACAAGATGTGTCCTAAGTGTCCGTGTAATATTTAAGCATTCAATTAAGGAAAACAGAATTAAGTTAAATATTACAGATTTATCCTAATCCCAATTATCAGCAAATTGCATTCGGAATTCTCACATGATCAGCTCGGAATTAATTAAGGTGAATAATAGTTTGCCTCCACTACTTACCTGAGCTGAAACTTTGAACCAATTACTTGTCATTAACTAGAATTTCAAACAGATATATTGATAAGTCGGGCTAATTTGCTGAAGCCAACAAAGGAACAAATTATTTGGTAATGCACTTGTAGTTCAAACAGCTTAGTCTGACTAATTGACTGAGCAGTTTACTAATTAATCCGAAGCCGTTGTGTTAAAATCGAGGAAATTTACATAAGGCTGATGTTCAAAATGGTATAATTGTCTAAAAAAATGTCATATATGGAATATAAAGGCATATTTCAGTTTATATGTGCACACACTTGTAATAAATATATGGCAATGCATTCTGTCAATTCTACAATTTTTATGTTTCAGAAACTTCCAAATAGCATACTATGCCTATGTACACACAAAAATGCTCTATATCTGACAGACGGAAATAACATTTCGATTTTCAAAATGCTATAATTTTTTCAAAAATGGTCATATGTGAACAAAAATTGCATATTTACACTTGTATTTGTGTATTCTTTCCAGAAATATAGTTTTATGTGTATTTTGATTTTTTAGCTCACTTGAGCGAAGCTCATGTGAGCTATTGTTACCGCAATGTGTCCGTCGTCCGTCCGTGAACATTTTGTTAAAATGGTGACCCCGGGGTCAAAAATGGGCGTGGCCCGTAGGGTCAAATTGGGGTCAAATTTTATTTTTGACCGAATATGGTCATGTCATATATCAAATCGAAGATATCAACGCGGCAATCACTGTGGTGCATTTATTGTCGAAATCGGATGGTTATGTCATCCAAGATGGCTGTCAAAAGGTCGTTCTTTTATTTGAGATTTCAAAATTCTTCTTCACATGAACGGCCCATGGTAGCCAAACTTAAAAGTTATGGTCCATGGGTGAAGCCTTTTCAGATTTGTTAAAATGGAGGTCATCGCTAATCCAAGATGGCCGCCGTCTAGAAATAGCACTTCTTTTATTAGAGATTTCAAAATTCTTCTTCACACGAACCGCTTGGCCCATGGTGGCCAAACTTCACTGTTATGGTCCATGGGTAAAGCCTTTTCAGATTTGTTAAAACGGAGGTTGTCGCTAATCCAAGATGGCCACCGTCTAAACATAGCACACATTCTTATAAAAATCTTCTTCTCATGAACCGCCAGCCGGATTTCGACGAAACTTGGTAGGAATGATCGACGTAGAATGCTCTTTCAAAGGTGTTAAAATGGTGACCCCGTGGTCAAAAATGGGCGTGGCCCATGGGGTCAAATTTTATTTTTGACCAAATATGCTCATGTCATATATCAAATTGAAGGTATCAATGAGGCGATTGCTCTGGTGCAATATTTGTTGGCATCGGATGATTATGTCATCCATGATGGCCTCCAAAAGGTCCATTTATTCAATATTTTGAACATTTTTTTCACAGGAACCACATGGCCGATGCTGGCCAAACTTCATAGTAAGTGAATATCCTTGGGTGAAGCATTTTCAGATTTGGTAAAATGAGAGTCATCGCTTAATCCAAGATGACTGCCATCTAAAAATAGCACAATTTTTTTAAAACATATGAACTCAATGTCATGGAGTCAGGTTAGCGAATTAGGGCTATTATGGCCCTCTTGTTTTAAAAAAGTGTTGACCTCGCTAATGACTCCAGGAAAAATAACATGATTCAGGCCATGAACGTTTCACATTGGCGCAATTAAATATTGTAAAACATTATTTCTTCATAATTTCTACCCACTGATTGTGTTGCTTGCCGATAATTTTGCAACCCGTGGGAAAGTCGCATTTCATCAATCAAAATTCAAGAACAATTCCTTCAAAGAGTCAAATGAGTGGTTCATAAATGTTCACTGGGCATCGCCAAGTTGATCCCCTTGCAATTGCTTTATATATTTTTCTTGCATTTCAGCCAGTAGTTTACAGAAATCTAACGGTGAATTACACCACTCGCCAACAGTAGTTTACTCCACTCTCGAGTTAACCATATACAAAGAAATGATGTCAGTAACGTCGCAATGACTTGTTTCCTTTGACCAATCAAATCATGTTCTCGGACACACCCTCTGAATGGCGAGACAGTTGGCTTCACTACGGCCCCCTCCAGAAATTAAATACTCCGATATCTTTACCATATTTTACACTTGATTCGCTTTGTTTTTATGAAGAATCATGTGTGAAATGTAAGAAAATGTTTATTTAACCAGGTGAGCTGATTATCTTGAAATAATGCCCTTGTGATTGGGTCTGTCCGCTAAATAAACTTGGTTCGCTACGCTCACTCGTTTATTTAGCATAAGGACCCAAACACTTGTGCATTATTGCGTGATTATCAGTTCACCTGGTTAAATAAACAGTATAAATGTCACCGGCACCATGTACCTCCGTGTGGGAGCCAAGCCTGTTGGTTTGAGATACCACTTGATGCAAGTACACAGAGCTCCAGATAAGGTGCGTATTGGCATATCTTACGCACTTATTTCAGCAGTATACTCATTGATTATCAAAAGTGGGAGTACAAAATACTCACAGCAATGTGAACATACACATTGATTTTCAAATTGAGTAGTGAAAATATAGTAATAATGTTGAAAATTTACTTAGTTGAGCTGCAAAAAGCAAACAGTATAAGTGATTTTTAGCCAGGTTTTTTGAGAGAAAAAAATCCAGACTATTGGATTGGCGAAAGCCAGGCGGGCGGGCGGCGTCCACAATCAATGTTAAGTTTTCATGTTTGAGTCCATTTCTTTGTTACTGTACCACCTAGGACCACCAAACTTTCACAGCTTCATAATCAAGGGGTGCCCACCACATATCACTATCCAACATGTTGCTTTTTTTTTAACTTGACCCATTTTTTCTGCGCAGTCGACTTAGCCATTTTCAATGTTAAGTTTTCGCGTTTACAATGTTAAGTTTTTGTGTTTAAGTCCATTTCTTTGGTACTGTACCACCTAGGACCACCAAACTTTCACAGCTTCATAACCAAGGGGTACCTACCACATACAACTGTCCAACATGTTACCATTTGTTTACCTTCACCTATTATTTCTACGTAATTGACTTAGCCATTTTCAACGTTAGCTTTTTAACATACGTCTGGTTAAATGTTTTGGTTAAAACTTTTTTGTTATACTATATCTCTGCAACTGCTTCACCCATTACCTTGAAACTTCACATGGGTGTTTATCATCGTCCATATTTTCATTCTAACCCCCAACCGTGCGGCCCCTGTGCGCAATGTCAAGGTCAAATTACTTTGAATTTATTTGTTAAAGTTTTTTCGTGTACTATATCTCTGCAACTGCTTCACCCATTACCTTGATACTTCACATGGGTGTTTATCATCATTGTCGCACCCGCTTGCGGAAAGCGCGATATCGTCGGCATTTTGGCATACGTCCGTCCGTACGTCCGTGTGTCCGGTTAAAGTTTTTTCGTTAAAGTTTTTCCATCTACTATATCTATTTTTTTAGTGTCCATGCCTCGCCCCAAGGCGCGACATGCAGGCCACGGCCATCTAGTCTACAAAAAGTGGGTATAATTATGTTATCCAAGTGTCCATGCTTGGAAAAAACCTGGCCTTCGTGGCTTTGCCTCGTTTCTTGTTTTTTAACTTGACCCATTTTTTCCGCGCAGTCGACTTAGCCATTTTCAATGTTAAGTTTTCGCGTTTACAATGTTAAGTTTTCGTGTTTAAGTCCATTTGTTTGGTACTGTACCACCTAGGACCACCAAACTTTCACAGCTTCATAACCAAGGGGTGCCTACCACATACAACTATCCAACATGTGACCATTTTTTGACCTTCACCTATTATTTCTACGTAATTGACTTAGCCATTTTCAACGTTAACTTTTTAACGTACGTCTGGTTAAATTTTTTGGTTAAAACTTTTTTGTTATACTATATCTCTGCAACTGCTTCGCCCATTACCTTGAAACTTCACATGGGTGTTTATCATCGTCCATATTTTCATTCTAACCCCCAACCGTGCGGCCCCTGTGCGCAATGTCAAGGTCAAATTACTTTGAATTTATTTGTTAAAGTTTTTTTGTGTACTATATCTGATGGGCCAACGGGCGCATTAAATATTCGGTCTAAGTTCGCGGGTTGCGAAATTAAAAAAGTCAGAACTGTGTTTGGGGCGCTTGTGAAATGTACCGGAAATGTAAAATTCGCATTGCAACAACGCTTAGCTATACATCTATCGATGGTTTTCATTGGATGGTATATTTACATAAGTGATACAAGTATAAAGCGAACTATTTTGGTCCGCCAATCAGAACAGCCGTTTGAAATGTGCGTATTGTCATCAGCTTGTCTTATGAATGACTAAACATGGATTCGTTTGCCAAGAAGACATCGCGAACTATTTTCAATTTCTTTGATATTTAATAGTTCGAAGCAGTGTTTTTCTTCAAAATACCATGTGTGACCCCATCATTTTTGAAAATGTCCCCACTTTTTTTTACCCATGGGGTCATTGGCACCATGTCTCCGATTTCTTGGCAGAACACTGCATTCAAAGTTAAGTTTTTGCGTTTAGCTCTGTTTCTAAAACGTAACACTCGGGTTGATTCATTGTAACTTCTGTTTCCCTCAATGGAATGCTTTAATATTCCATACATGCATTTGCAACTAAAATCCCCATCATTCTACAGAAATCCCATGGTGCCCGCTAACCCCAAAGGTCAAGGTCACTGACTTAGAAATGTTTGTGTTTGGAAAAGTTAACGCTCAGTTTATGCTTTGATATTCCATACATGCATTTGTAACAACATCCCGCATCATTCTACAGAAAGCCCCTGGTGCCCGCTAACCCCAAAGTCAAGGTCACTGACTTACAAATTTCTGTGTTTGGAAAAGTTAACGCTCAGTTTTTGCTTTAATATTCCATACATGCATTTGTAACAACATCCCGCATCATTCTACAGAAAGCCCATGGTGCCCGCTAACCCCAAAGGTCAATGTCGCTGACTTAGAAATTTCTGTGTTTGGAAAAGTTAACGGTCACTCAGTTTATGCTTTAATATTCCATACATGCATTTGTAACAACATCCCGCATCATTCTACAGAAAGCCCATGATGCCCGTTAACCCAAAGGTCAAGGTCACTGACTTAGAAATTTCTGTATTTGGAAAAGTTAACGCTCAATTTATGCTTTAATATTCCATACTTGCATTTGTAACAACATCCCACATCATTCTACAGAAAGCCCCGATTGGTGCCCGCTAAAACCCCCAAAATGGTCTAAGGTCCACTGAATTAGAAATTCCGTGTTTTTGGAAATAAAAGGTTAAACAGGCTTTTGTTTATGCTTTAATATTCCATACATGCATTTGTAACAACATCCCGCATCATTCTACAGAAAGTCCATGGTGCCCGCTAACCCCAAAGGTCAAGGTCACTGAATTAGAAATTTCCGTGTTTGGAAAAGTTAACGCTTTGTTTATGCTTTAATATTCCATACATGCATTTGTAACAACATCCCGCATCATTCTACAGAAAGCCCATGGTGCCTGCTAACCCCAAAGGTCAAGGTCACTGAATTAGATATTTACGTATTTGGAAAAGTTAACACTCAGTTGATGCTTTAATATTCCATACATGCATTTGTAACAACATCCTGCATCATTCTACAGAAAGCCCATGGTGCCCGCTAACCCCAAAGGTCAAGGTCACTGACTTAGAAATTTCCGTATTTGGAAAAGTTAACACTCAGTTTATGCTTTAATATTCCATACATGCATTTGTAACAACATCCCGCCTCATTCTACAGAAAGCCCATGGTGCTCACTAACCCCAAGGTTATTACAAGCTCCTTATGTACTATCAAACTGCGCTAGGCGGGACATCTTGCTCCGCGGAGCTCTTGTATTAGTTAGTATGGCATGCAGACAAAACATTTATTTAGGTCGACCACAATTCTACTAACCTTGTGTTAGTTGGCATTCTCATTTCAACACCTGCTATAATGTTTGTTTGTAGGTTTATATAGTAGAATTTACCAGAAGCTTCCTACTCAAGTAGGACGTCAATATATTCGTGCTTAGAAAGACAACAGATACAGACATGTTTGGTGCCGCTACTGCAACGACAAACACAAATGCAATGAGGGATATTGAGGTAAGGACAACGACGATCAATAGTTTCATTGATTTCACTGTTTATGAACAGAGAATAATCTATTAATACAATGTCTGCAATTAATTTTACACAACCCGGTCTAAAATGACCATAGCTGTTGACAGGCCATTACACACCATTAAATAAATAAATATTTCACACATGTATGTATTACCACAGTTGCAGTCTAAATCCAGTTGTTAATTCAGAGCTCCATATAAGGTTTGTATCAAAAGAGTATTACACCCCCATATTTCAAATTCAATGCATATTTTACTTTCACAAATGTATCATTGATTTTTCTTCCATATTAAATAGGGAACAAAATTGATAAAAAAGAAAACAAATTTAAAAATTCACTTATTTGAGTTTGCTTTTTGCAGCTCAACTATTAGTAAATTTTCAACTTTATTACAGTATTTTCACTACTCATCAAAAATACTTTCATAGTATATCCATCCCAATGGTCTGTCGGATGACACTTTAAGCTGTGGCCTCGTCTCTATAGGACCTTAGCTGTTAGCTGACCTTAGACGTTAAACCCTTTCACTTTCTTTTTTTTTTTCTTGCCCATGAGTGGAAATTTTCAGGACATACCATACCCTAAATCAGGATTTGAGGTTCCTGATAATTGCAGAAAATTACTAATGTTCAACATGGGAAGCACAGCTTTATGCAATTGTGGGTGCAATTTTAGCTATTTTCATGATTTCCAAATCTGCTTGCAGCTCATATACCAAGATACAGTGGAATCTCTCTAAAGCGGACACCCTGGGAGGTTCCCGTGGTGTCCGCTTTTGAGAGGTTCCACTTACTCACATTGTGTGTGTCCTGTGTAGAGAATTTCCAGCGTACTGGTTGGGTTATTCAGGTGACGTCGCCACCAGATGACAGCGTAAGTTGTCTGAAGTTCAGCCCGTCCAGTGTCGGTCAGTCAACGTTCCTGGTCGCTGGAAGCTGGGACAACAATGTAAGTCAGTCACCAAAAATCAGTGTTCTCCGTGACTACATAAAAGGCTGTGGCCCACCATCTTATCCTGCAGCACAACAAACTTGTAATTTTCAGGCTGAAATTCTGATCTAATTACACCAAGACGTTTTATTTTTATTTCCCCCCATTTGTACATGTACTTGAGCATGTACTTGTACAGGTAATATATGGGATTAAGTACTAAATCATTGACCCGGCATTAAATGACCTTAGCTATTGATAGGCCGTTAAACCCCAACAAACAAACATACACCAAGACGTGAACGTTTCTGAACATCAATTGGCAATATCAACTCACAATAAAGCAGATTGATTGGCTGTGTCTGAGCTGTAGCACAGCTCAGACTCAGCCAATCAAGCTGCTTACTTTCAAACACACTATTCAAGTATTTTGCAATAAACATTTTTACAAATATTGGCAAGATCAGGGCAGGCTGTGATGTAAATATAATCATTTTACAAAAAGTGCAGATCCTGATGCGACGGCTCGGCTCGTCACGAGCCGGCTCATCTGGATCTACACTTTTTGGTAATAGCAATTATCTTCCCATTCTTCATTTGGACTTCAATCCACCAGTTGTTGGAGAAGACTACATTTAGATTTTTATTTCTGTAATCACTTGAACAATAAATAATTGAAAAATTTAGTCCACATTAATTTCGCATCTTAGTTTTCAAAATGCCATCAGCTTTTAATTTCAGTAGTGGAGAACTCTTCAGGCTTGTACTTAGCCTATCTCATGCTCGGAATCGGGTGGTTTGATTTGTATTCAAAATCAAACCGTTTATCTTTCACATTTTGTATGCAACAATTGAATCTGGTTATACCCCTTATTACAATTATTCGTAATCTTATTTTATGGGGAAGGGGCCAAGTGACTGGTGTGGTATGGACCTGGCACCAGGTCAGGTTATTCTAATTTCAGGGCTGAATATTTTTTTCTCTATGTATATATTCTGTTCTGATTTTGGGGTTTTCCCCCCAATGGAGCAGGTTAAACTGGATCAAACCTGTTTTCCCGGCCTTACATGACCATAGCTGTTGATAGGCCGTTAAACACCAATAAACAAACAAACCGTTTTGTTGGCTGAATCTGTGCTGCTATTCCAGTGAACTGGCTTTCAACCCCACTAACCATAAAGCAAACATTTCCAAAAACTCTACATCCAGGGTCTGCAGTGTTTCAGTATTTCTTTCAGATATTTTAAAAATATGATGGTTGTTAATGTGATTGTACAGCAGATTTCCACATAAGCTGCGTATTTGCTTAAATACCCAATTAAAATTGCCAAAAACCCAATTGAAGTCGGAAGTAGTGAGTATCAAAAAGCAAAAACAAATTGTGGTACCTTTATCATGCTGCAGAAAACAATAAACAGACCACAAATATATCATATTTTTCTTATTTTCCATGAAAACACATCTTGGTATTTCATTAGAATTGTCTCCAATGAAATGCCAAGACATGTTTTCATTTCGAAGCAAACTATTCAATAATTGCTGTTTGTTGATGTGTAAACAGTAGTGTGATTTTATGTTACCCAATTGAAATTTTGAAATACCCAATTGCTTCAGTGACAATACTCAATTACTAATTCCTTATCTGGAGCGCTGGCACAGGAAAGATAATTGATATTATTTAGGGGTTAACGGGTTACTGACACCAAAACTGTTGATCATGGTCAAGCCCAAATTCCGACTGCCTTGATTACAGATCCGATGCTGGGAGGTACAACAGACAGGACAGACGGTGCCCAAGGCACAACAGACCCACACCGGCCCTGTTCTAGGCGTGGATTGGAGCGACGTAAGTACCGCCATTTGTATACATTATTATTCACATATGTGGCTGTGATTGGAGAAATGGAGCTTATGGGATTTGTGACCAGTGTAGCTCCTTATCAAATAGGACACTCCTGTAGCCTGATAGCGATCTATATTGCTGGTTAGAAGCATGGCAGGTGTTTTTTGGCTGTGATAATGTAATAAATTCAGTATAATAAAAATTTATAAATTTATCCTTAAATTGTAAAATTTCTCCCTCAAAGTATACTTTGCTAGATAAGTATACTTTGCAATGTTGATGAAGTAGGCTACTGGTCTTGGTAAAGCCGGGAGACATATTGTGTTTGGACTGTTGTGTCCGTGTGTGTGCTCATCTCGAGCCGTCTCGTCAGGATCTGCACAGTTTGTGGATACTTTCTGATATTGGACAATGTAATTCTTTTCTGCAGCCTATTTCACCAACACTGCAAAGTATACTTTTCTAGCAAAGTATACTTTGAGGGAGAAATTTTCAATTTTAGGATAAATTTATTATTTTTTATATCCCCACAAACAAAGTTTGTTGGGGGTATATAGGAGTCAGCTTGTCTGTCGGTCTGTCGGTCTGTCGGTCGGTCTGTTGGAAATTCCCTTCCACTCTATATCTTCTACACCCATGCATGGATTATCAAATGGCTTGGCACAAATGTTTTTCATGATGAGAAGGTGTGTCGCGATCAATAACCACGCACCTACGTCCAAGGTCAAGGTCACAGTTGAAGGTCAAAGGTCAACCCTATCGAAATTCCCTTCCGCTCTATATCTTCTACACCGATGCATGGATTATCAAATGGCTTGGCACAAATGTTTCTCATGATGAGAAGGTGTGTCGCAATCAATAACCACGCACCTACGTCCAAGGTCAAGGTCACAGCTGAAGGTCAAAGGTCAAACCTATTGAAATTCCCTTCCGCTCTATATCTTCTACACCGATGCATGGATTATCAAATGGCTTGGCACAAATGTTTCTCATGATGAGAAGGTGTGTCGCGATCAATAACCACGCACCTACGTCCAAGGTCAAGGTCACAGTTGAAGGTCAAAGGTCAAACCTATTGAAATTGCCTTCCACTCTATATCTTCTACACCGATGCATGGATTATCACACTATGCCCAGGGTCAAGGTTACAGACTTGATGCGTAACGCTCGGCTAAATGGCTTATAATAAAAAATGCCTTGTTTTCTTTGGCTGCCAGTGGGGGTATTCGTGTGCCGACAGGCCACATTTCTAGTTATTATACTGAATTTTTTACATTATCACAGCCATTTTGCTGTGATAATGTAATAAATTCAGTATAATAATTCTGCATACTTTTAATCATCAAATATATGCAGTCGTTAGTTATATATGAAATAATGCATTTCAGGAAAAATAAATGATTTCTCCCTCAAAGTATACTTTGCTAGATAAGTATGCTTTGCAATGTTGGTGAAATCGGTTACTGATTAATGGATGCATAAATGTTGCTGTGACTGGAGGAAATGGGTCTAGTGGGTTTTTCGACCAGTGTAGATCCAGACCAGCCTGTGTATCCACACAGTCTGGTCAGTATCTGTACTGTTTGCCATTCCATCAATGAAGCACCCGTTATGCTTCTAACAAGCAATATAGATTGTTATCAGGACACAGGTATGTGTTATTTGATTATGATCTACACTGGTTAGTACGGAAAAATGTTTTATATCATCAGGCCCTGGGGCCCGCCCGTTTCACTAAACTTTGTACGATAAGCATTTTCATACAAAGATTTTTATAATTTTTCTTTACGTATCAATGTGACTCACTGATGCTATCATATAGTACTTACATATAGGGGTCACTGAACATGAACAAAGTCACCAACGTTTCTCAAAATGGGCTGCTACGAGTCCCCGTGAAACTCGTTGAATGTTTTGTGTTTACTTTCCTATTCTAAGCTTAAAATCACCTTCCTTTGGAATGCCCATTTCTGGTTGCATGATGCTAGCTAGCTTGACTTACAGGACTGATATACTTAAAAGCTCTTAAAAAAATATTTCTTATTCAATGTTGTTTTGTGCCTGGTAAATTTTTGTTCGGTCTGGTAAAAATTCAAGTTTTACCAGACCGAATATCCAGTAAAATTTTGGCATTTTCGCGGAGACTGCCAATGCAAATGCTGTTGTCAATTATAGTTTTGCATTTAAAAACTACTTGGTCGAACAAAGTTTAATGAAACGGAACCCCTGGAACCTACGGTACATGTGTTTGCAGGATGGCACAAAAGTGTTCACGGCATCATGCGACAAGACGGTGAAGATGTGGGACCTCAACAGTAATCAGGCCGTCCAAGTGGCACAGGTATGTGGCTTTTGTCTTGCCCATGTAATAGTAAGATGTAAATGCAAAGTAAGATATAGCAGTCACAATTACGGCATCGTCGTTGGTCACAATCGCCGACGTTTCTGAACTTCTATTGCCAATCTCAACTCACAATCAAGCAGCTTGATTGGCTGAGCCTGAGCTGTGGCCACAGCTCAGGCTCAGTCAATGAAGCTGCTCGATTTCAACCACAATTTTAAAGTATTTTGAAATAAAAGAATTTGCAAATATTGTGAAGATTAGTGCAGGCTGTGCAGTAGGCAGTCAACAGTTTTGGACGTACGTCCAAATGTTGAATATCTGTTAGTCGAATCATTACAAGACTTCATAAATAGCTTCCTCACAGTGAGGGCTATCCACCCAGTGTCTTTCACCTTGACATGTGCAGTTGGGAAGGTACACATATCTTGACTAATGATGAATCCATTTTTAAGGACTCGTGTATTCAAGGTAACACTTTTATACACTTATTTAATTCCTATAAAGAACATTTTGTGCCTACTGAGTGGGTAGGTACCTTTAACGACGAATCTTACTGGGATTCACACCTGTAGCCAATTTCATCAAAGTTGCAAAGTATACTTATCTAGCAACCCTTTGAGGGAGTATTCATTTATATTTCCCGAAATGCATTATTTCATATAGAACTAACGACTGCATATATTTGATGATTAAAAGTAGGCAGATTTATTATACTGAATTTATTACATTATCGCAGCAAAAATGGCTGTGATAATGTAATAAATTCAGTATAATAAAAATTAATAAATTTATCCTTAAATTGAAAATTTCTCCCTCAAAGTATACTTTGCTAGATAAGTATACTTTGCAATGTTGGTGAAATAGGCTACTGGGGTAGGGGTTAGAACACTTGAC
Organism: Conchocele bisecta; assembly: GCA_029237695.1. Taxonomy (NCBI): domain Eukaryota; kingdom Metazoa; phylum Mollusca; class Bivalvia; order Lucinida; family Thyasiridae; genus Conchocele; species Conchocele bisecta. The sequence continues at coordinate 68,420,671 of CM055268.1, forward strand.
TTCCAATCCGGAGGTTGTGTGTTCAAACCTCGCCTTAGACATCATACGTTCATAGTATTTGTATGGGTAAATCAGCTGTTTGAATGGAGCAGATTATCAAAGTACCGAAAGTACTGCGTATATGCTCAAATGACACGATATTTCCGATGGAAAAGTAACAATAACGTTCGACCATGTCCAGCAGTTCTTATGAAATTTGTAAACTCCGTTTTATAATTATCATATTAAATCATCCAAGATCGTGTTTTTCTGCCATAGCGTGTTTGTATTGCAGCACGAGGCACCAGTAAAGTCGGTACACTGGGTGAAGGCCCCGAACTACACCTGCATTATGACCGGCAGCTGGGACAAAACTCTCAAGGTACCTCTCGGCACATACACACAAGCACATAGGCTGGAAACATTGCACACCGACTAGTATGTGGCGGTGACTGGAGAAATGGGGCTTATGGTATTTGTAGATATTCCAACTGCTGATTCCTGGTAACAGAGCTCCAGATAAGGTTTGTGTCTAAAGCGTACTACACCCCCTGATTTCAAAATCATTGCATATTTTACTTTTACAAATGGATTATTGATTTTCTTGATTACTAAATAGGGAAAAATGATAAATAAATATAACAAATTTAAACATTCATTTATTTGAGCTGCAAAAAGCAAACATTGTTTGCTTTATGCAGCTCAACTAAGTGAATTTTCAACTTTATGACAGTAGTTTGACTACTCAATTTGTTGCTGTGCATATATTGTACTTCCCCTTTTAATAATCAATGCGTACTCGGCTAACATAATGGCGTAAAATACGCCAATACACACCTTATCTGTAGCTCTGTGATAATGATCAACATTATATGTATGTACGGATAGTGCAGGCCCTGATCAGATTGCGTGGATGTGCAGGCTGGCCTGGGAAAACACTGGCATAACCTATAAGTCCCATTTCCCTAGTCACATCCACATATATAGAGAATAGTAGGTTTGTGCCGTGAATGGGGAAAAAAAGTAGGCCCTGGTAAGACTGCGTGGAGGCACAGGCGGATCTGGGGCTGCACTGGTCGCATAATTTCCACCGCTGTGGCATCCAATCGAAGATGATGAATGCAAGAAAGGGAGGTAAATGTTGTATGGCCATTACAGTGAAAACCCTCTAAGCTGGACACCATGAGGACCGCATTGTATTTAATTAAGATAAGTTTCAATGTAATTTATTTCATGTGCTGTATGTTCACGACTGAAAATAACAAAAATTGATCATCGAGTGCTTAATTACAGTGACACACCTATATACCGGACACCCTGGGACCAGAGCTCCAGATAAGCTGCGTATTTGCATAAATACCCAATTAAAATTGCCGAAAAACCCAATTGAAATCCGAAGTAGCGAGTATCAAAAAGCAATAACAATTTTGTGGTACCTGTATCATGCTGCAGAAAACAATAAAGAGACCACAAATATAGCACATTTTTCTTATTTTCTATGAAAACACATCTTGGTATTTCATTAGAATTGTCTCCTGCCAAGATATGTTTTCATTACAAAGCAAACTAATTGAATAGTTGCTGTATGTTGATGTGTAAACAATAGTGTGATTTTATTTTACCCAATTAAAATTTTGAAAAACCCAATTGCTTCAGAAATGATGGAGTGAAAATACTTGATTACTAATTACTTAACTGGAGCCCTGCTGGGGACCTCCCAGGGTGTCCGGTATAGAGGTTCCACTGTAGCACTACTGAGTTATCCCCATTGACACGTGTACTAATCTGGATGGAGGTTATCACCATTCCTGCACTAGTTATCTCGGTAGCTGTCTGTTTGTTTCAGTTCTGGGACACAAGACAGTCGTCGCCAATAATGAACATCCCATTGATGGAGAGATGTTACTGTGCCGACGTCGTATGTAACTCTTGCATTGTATTTACATAGTGTGCCTTGCCAGAGCTGGGCAAGTTATTATAAAACTCATTCAGCCTGAATGTGTTGCTGAATAGTTTCGCTATCACAGAAAGCAAATATTTTAATTTTAAGCCCTTCTAGCTGTTATCCCAAGTCTGCAATGTTTATTGAGTGATAATTATAGGATTCATTTCAAACAGCTTCATAATAAAACTCAATCTTTTCTTTGTTTTTCCTCAAGAAGAAAAGCTAAACATAGTTTGACCATGCATGTAGAAAAATCTGTAGTTTGTGTACTTTAAATAATTAAATAACAAATTACATGTGTTGATATACATGCATGTAATACTAGTAACACGTAATGTTTCAATTATATATGCAATTAGTAGTGCGTAATCGACATCAACATGTTGTGAGTAGCGGTCTAAGGGTTAATAATTTTATTTAATGAAATAAATATTTTCCAATCAAAACAATGGTTGTGGTAAAATAATAAAATAAAACATGAAAACTGCATACTTTTAATCATCAGACATAGACAGCAGTTTGTTCTATATGAAATAATGCATTTCAATATAAAATAATCACTCCCTCAATGTATACTGAACTAGATAAGTATACTTAGCAACTTTGGTGAAATCTGCTCCTGGTCTATTGGAGCATTATTGAAGCCTGTTGTTGTCGCCAGCGTGGTTTACCGTGTTTGGTCACCCATTTATAAGCCTTTGTTGTTGTTGTGGGCAGCTTTACCCGATGGCGGTGGTGGGGACGGCGGGCAGGGGGCTGATCATCTATCAGCTGGAGAACCAGCCCCAGGAGTTCCGGAAGTTCGACTCGCCACTCAAATACCAGGTTTGTTGCCCCGCTTGCTCGCACTGTGTCAAAATACCAGGTTTGTTGCCCCGCTTGCTCGCACTGTGTCAAATACCAGGTTTGTTGCCCCGCTTGCTCGCACTGTGTCAAATACCAGAATACCAGGTTTGTTGCCCCGCTTGCTCGCACTGTGTCAAATACCAGGTTTGTTGCCCCGCTTGCTCGCACTGTGTCAAATACCAGGTTTGTTGCCCCGCTTGCTCGCACTGTGGCTCTTCCATCCTCTGGGGATGGGCTGTGGCCTTGAGATAGGCTCCCTTCAACAATACAGCCCTCTATTGCTGTATTTGCAAACAGTGTAAATCCAGATGAGCCGTCTCATCAGGATCTGCACTTTTTGCAAGTACGGTAGTTTTCATATTTTTCCGGAAAAAAACACCCCTTTTCATAAATCAAAATGGACCAGTCTGTGGATTGGTCGGCAAAGTATCGTATCAAAATCCATTAAAGTTATTTAGGGTTGAAAGGGTTAGAGCACTGGACTTCAGTAAGTCCCATTTCTTCAGTCACAGCCACATTTATAAGACTGATCTCAAATACCAGGTCTGTAGCCCTGCACTGTGGTTCTCGTGGCCTAGTCGTTAGCAGGACTGGACTTCAATACCAGAGGTCGTTTGTTCAATCCCTGTGCTAGGCATGCGCTTTTCCAAATATTTTTCATCATGAAAAGTACTTTCATAGTATCTCCAGCCCACTGGTCTTTCGGATGAGACTTGAAACCGAGATCCCGTCTCTACATGACCGTAGCTGTTGTTCACTTTTACTTTTTCTCTTTCACCTCAAAATATCTTGCTAATTTGTATTCTACACGGGCTCAGTGTAGTGCTTTGACTGCAAGTTATGCAATGTTTTGTAGTAGTGTCTACATACCATAACTTCAAGGATTACATGATTGTCAATATGACTGTTACTGTTTGAACCCCACAATGTCACTGAAACACATCGTCATTCTTTTTTAGATCCGGATTAGCCTGTGCATCCACACAGTCTGATCATGATCTGCACTGTTCACCATACCATCTGATGACAAAGAACACCATTCCGGTATTCTCTATATGTGGCTGTGACTGGAGAAATGGGTGTAGATCATGATCAGCCTGTGCATCCGCACAGTCTGATCAGGATCTGCACTGTTCACCATACCATCAATGAAACACCCATTATGCTTCTAACAATGAATATTGATCAGTATCGGGCTACCGGAGTGCTATTTGATCAGGAATGGTGTTTGGTTAGGAGCATGAACGGAATCCCGATATCCATGGTTTGGCGCTCGGGTACATTTTTTGGGTTATGGAAAGTTTCCTGATGCCTCTTAAGAAAACTTCAAGCTGCATGCGTGTTCTAACTGATTAGGAACTACACTTATCAGTTCCATTGTGTTGAGACTTCTAGCATCGGTGTGTCAGTATGTTAGTCACTAATCAGTTCCATTGTGTTGTCACTTCCAGCATCGGTGTGTCAGTGTGTTCCCGGACAGGAAGAGTCAGACTAACCAGCCTACCGGCTTCGCCCTCGGCAGTATAGAGGGGCGGGTGGCCATCCACTACGTCAACCCCACCAACCCCAAGGACAACTTCACCTTCAAATGTCACAGGTCCAACGGGGCTGCAAATGGAGTTCAGGACATCTATGCGGTATGTTCGTCTGTGACTATGTGTCTGTCCAAGATTTGCATTAATCTTTTTGGCTGCCTACTATCTCTGTTGGTGTACAACACCACCTGCACTAATCTTGCCAACAGTTGTGAATTTCTTTATTACAAAATACTTGAATATTGTGCTTGAAAGCAAACAGCTTGTTGGCTGAGTCTGAGCTGTGGTTCAACTCGGGCAAAGCCAATCAAACTGCTTGATTGCAAATTGATATTGTCAATAGATAAGGTGGTGGTGTAAGTCGAATTGGCTTGAAACTTCATATGCCTATTTGTCATCATCCATATTTTCATGCTCAAGATGAAGGTAACATGACTGAAATTTGTGTTAATGTTTTTTTAGGGGTACATCCATCAGCATTACCGATTTCTTGTTTTTGCCAAGATTAAGCGTGTTGGAAATGTGTAGATGTTATTCCTTTTGTTTCAGTAATGTTTTAAGTTGACCATTGTCAATTATGTTTAACCCTTAGACCGCTACTTAATTTTTTTTGTCGTCTGTTTATTTTCCATTTTTATCATCAAAAACATGCTTTTACAGAACTTCAGAATAATTTACAACATGCTTTGACAGCACTTCAGGATCATTTCCATTGGAAATGATTCTGAAGTGCTGTCGAACCATGTTTTTATTGAGAAATAAGGCAAGATATAAAAGCAACAGCAGACGACAATTGTTGTGAGTAGCGGTCTAAGGGTTAACAAGAAAGTTTATTACATAAAATGGGGTTTCACAGTGTAATAACACAGTGTAATAAAAATCATAATACACTAGTGTAATAAATATGCAAATTAGGCCGCTGCAGAAAACATGGTAGATGACCAGTATTCAATGCTTAATCAGAGAGCTCCAGTTAAGGTGCGTAATTTGATCAACTTTTGGGAGACTTTCGTTATTTCTTCGCCAAAATTGACAAGTTGGGAGTGCTTTAGAATCGTCTCGATGAGACGATTCTAAAGCAATCCCAACTTGCCATTTTTCGTGAAGAAATAAGAAAAATACCTGGAAAATTTGGTCCAATTACGCACCTTAACTGGAGCTCTGATAATATTGTGCTTATTCATTAAATAGAATCTAACATTTGTATTGATGTACCCGTCTCTATATGACCTTGGCTGTTGGTGGGACGTTAAACGCTTCACTTTAATTTTTGTATTGATTTAATATGATATTTATTAAACTTGTTGACTGATTTCATAAGAAACTCGGCATAGCCTCGTTTCTTATGAAATCAGTAAACTTGTTTAATAAATATTATATTAAATCATCACTCGTGTAAGATCTTCTATGTATTAAAAAGCATACTATACTACTGTCTGTTTCACGAAACCTGCCCAAATTGTACGGCTATATAAACAATGCAAAAAAAATGTTTTTTTGATAATATTTAATATTATCAAAATTGTAGAATAAGCCTTCTTTTTATTTCGTGAAATTTGGTCAAATATTGATTTTATTTCGAAAAATTAATTCTCTGGGTTAAATCATGGGGAAAAAGAGGTGGAGAACCTGGAGGAGGAGTCAAAAAAGTGAAAACCTTTGAAAATTGATTCTGAAACCTAGCTAGATAGCTTGGAAATGATCTAACTAAGAAAACAAAAGTTACATTTTGAAAATCGGTCCAGTATTTCTGAAATTAGAAAAATGTCCCCATGTTAAATCCCCATAGACATCTTCACTCTGTGAAGATGTCTATGGGGATTTAACATTTGGAAATTGTTTTTTCGCAATAAAATCAATATTGGACCAAATTTCACAAAATAAAAAGTAGGCTTATTCTTAAATTTGCTTTAATTTAATATTATAAAAAATATTGTTTTTTAATTATTTATATAGCTAAAATTTGGGCAGGTTTCGTGAAACAGACAGTAGTGTAACAAATATGTATATGAGACCACTAATAGTCCAGTCAGCCTGTATGATCACCTCATCATAATTGCAACAGAATTTATTTCTTTACACATGTGTTGAAGATAGCATTATAAAGAACATATCAAAAGTCTATAAAAATCTAAATAAGGGAAATCCCATAAAAAATAACTTTTAAAACTGGTCTATTTGACAATAAGACGAATGGCCGTTGCAGCCCACCATAGGCAAACATGCCAAATACCGCGTGATGACGTGTATTGGTGACGTTGTCTGTCTGCACGTAGTTTATCAATGGTTTTAATGAGAGTATCATGGATTTCTAAAGACGAGTGTTTATTTTACATTCTTTTATCATGTTTGCGGATAATATGACGTTTATATAATACTGATGTTACATTCATACAAGTGTAATTCCCATGTTTTACAAGTTTATTGGCGTCGTCATGGATTTTCGCAGTTCTCAACAATCATCAAGAAACATAAACAATGTAAAATATTTATTATAGAGCTAATCTACCTACTCTGTCATTATACAATAATACATGCTGATCACATAATAAACGACACGTGATTGAAGAATGCTAATAAAAACTTGTACACTGCTAGTTTCTCAACGTATGGTGGTCAATTCCGGACATAAGCCAGTTGTTTTTAATATACATTATATATTCATTGTTTATCAATATATTACATATTCACTTATGTTTTGAAGTATTTTACTTCTTTACCGTATGACAGATTGGCTTGAAAGTTCATGTGCATGATTCTCATCATTCATCGTCCCAGGCGTGCTCCCTGTGCCCAAGGTCACGGTAAAAAAAGGTCAAATATTTGTTGGGTCCGTCATCATCCATAGTTTCATTTCCCACCCCAAAGTCAAGGTCAAATAACTTTGAAATTTCCACTTGAGTAGACTCAAGGCAAATCATCAGTATTTGTATGCCAATGATCGATGTGAACTTGAGTGACATGTCGTGTGTATATACACAATTTTGAAATTTGTCTGATCATGCATTGAAAAATGGTGTGAATCCGGTAATTACCTTTGATCAACCGCTGTACTGGAAGGCTCTCATCGTGATTATAAATGAAAAGGCCAGCAGCTTTTTGAGTGATATCATATTATGATTAGGCTGATTTCACACAATCATGAGCTTCCTCGGATGTATTGTTCAGCTTATGCAGGGATCAGTAGCCGATTTCATCAACATTGCAAAGTATACTTTAGTAGCAAAGTATACTTTGAGGGAGAAATTTTCAATTTTTTGAAAAATTTATTAATTTTTATTATACTGAATTTATTACATTATCACAGCCATTTAATGGCTGTGATAATGTAATAAATTCAGTATAATAATTCTGCATACTTTTAATCATGAAATACATGCATTTGTTAGTTCTATGTGAAATAATGCATTTCTGGAAAAATAAATGATTACTCCCTCAAAGTATACTTTGCTAGTAAAGTATACTTTGCAATGTTGATGAAATGGGCTACTGATCTCTCGGAACTGTTGCCAAATGCTGAACGGAAAAGCAGTAGCACGAGCGGTCAGGGGTCATTTGCTAGAAGACAACGCTTTGAATTCAATCCTCGTCTCACGGAGCTTTGGTGTGTCAGGACATATGACAGAAATGTCATGATAATTGAACCCCTCTTAAATGAGGGACCTGCTCGAAGTGAAAAAGAGATTGGACATATCACTCTAGATAATTATAGTGCTGAAACCCATTGCGACATTACTGAAGTTAGCAAAATATACGACGTTCTTCTTAATCTTACTGTTCAGTCTATAGTTGAAAGTGATCTTCTTCACGTCAATTCACGTTTCTCTGAAGGAAAATAGTCATTGAAAGAATACCGAACAGCAGCACTTTGACTTCAGTATATGGAAATGATAGACATATTTAAGAACATTTATAAAAGCAGAGCGAACATGTGATGGGGTTACTTAATTTTACACACACTATCTCTTATAATGCTTCCGTTCTTGGCTGCCGCAGGCCACAATCAAAATCTGAAATCAGCGTATGTGTATGTGCAAATGATGCAAGACCGAGACTACCAACAACAAACTACATGTACATCAAACTTTCAAATCAGGACATCATGCTGGTTGTAGGAGCGCCAGGTAATGGGCAGTCTTATGCGCTAATCTCGTCATTGAACACGTCTTAATAAGAAGTGTAAAAGCGACTTGAGATATGACTAGAGGCAAAGGCATGACAAAATCACAGCAATCAGAATGGTTATTATCATTATCTTCATGCGCAGAAATAAACAGTGGTATGCAGGAGTTCTGTTGAAGCCAGTATCACACAAGTGGCCAACATATTACTACAAAGACACGCAAACGTTCTCAGTATTTATTCTTGAAAGAAATCCGTTCAACGAAGATCATTTGTTGCGAAATATAGAAACAGGCGTCATCTGATTCCTCAACAAATGTCCACAGGGCAAAAGAAATTGTGTCCAATGTACTAAAGAAAATGATTAGCAATACTGTAATGGATTATTCATTCAAACGATCACACAAAGCAGTGACACATAGTCACATAACACAAAATCTTCAGTAAAAGTAGACAGTGAAGCAATAAATGTCTATCCACAGTTGCTTTTCCAACGACTTACAGTAGTTTCCAGCAAATCGGATGTGACATGTCACACGTATTTAAATACGAACTGTGCAGTATCCCGTCATCTCTGTTTGATTCATCGGGTTTTCTAAGACAGACACAAAAACAACAGCGTTAGCAGATGCAATATGGGCCATGGGAAACTGTTGCAACATTGAGATGGAAAACGAGAACGTGAATCATGTGATTGATTGTGGATCTCTATTACACCGTATTCCATGGCAACAGGGTTCTAGATTTTCTGGCATCTGTCAGATATATGTAGATTACAGGGTGTGACACTGCATCACGGCGCTTCTGTATAGGTAAGGGGCCTGCACTGACGAAAGTAATGAATGACAAACATTTAAAGGAATGTGCAGAAGTGTTCGTTGATAGCAGCGCAAAGGATGGTGTAGTGCGAGCTGGTGATAGTGTGTACTTAGTAGGATTTTACGGTGGGGTTATATCAGAAGGACTAGATACACTTCGCTCCAAGAAATTTAATATCAAAGTCTCGGTAGGTACAACGTGTGTACAGGTGCGTGCACTGCCACCCACATCAGCAGCAGCGAAATACCACAGTATGAGGGTGTACCTTCAGGTACATAACTGGATTGATTCAGAGATGAACTGGCACCACATGATTGGGGATGGTTTGTTGTAAAACAAGTTACTTCCTAAAAAGACATATTTTCTTCTGCTTCCGAAAGTCTTCTGAAGACTATTAGGGTGCGGCGAATGCAGAGGTGTGACATGCACTAACGTTACAAACATCAGTTAGTCCGACCCATTGAGTAGACTGAGTATAGACCCAACTGGCATATTAATACGAAATGGACAATCAAACTGAGGTGAGTGAATTGATTTGAAGAGCTAATTATCTCTATTTCAAACTACTTGTATCATAGTTTGCGCAGGAAATCTGTGATATTACACATTGAGATAACGAGACTCCACCTGATATGTTATGTTTGCAATTTGTTGTGAATGAGCGAGTTTTTCGTGCACATGCTATTTTAGCGGCCATTTTGAATTTTAATGCAAATGACAGAACAATTCAATTCATATATAGTATCATTATCAGAGGTTTTTACCTTTAGCTTCATGTATTTGGGCACTGTAAATTGCGCCAAAAATATTTACAAATGATAATATGACAAAAGTAACGTGATATATATGTATACGACGGCCATCTTGGATTTATGCAAATTAAGCTTGTTTCCCCTGCTTCGATTTTTCTAGACTTTTAGTACGTTATCATAAACACTTCACAGACACGTATGCAAGTAAAATAGTTTCTGTTGCAATTTTGTTAAGGTTGGGCTACAAATTGATATAGACTGACTGGACTATAAACGTGTTAGGCATTCAGTACGGCTTCAAAGCTTCAATGTATTGTGCTATGTGTAATAAATACCAGTTAGCTTCACCGATATTTATTGATATAGCATTAGTCCATGTACCGTACACGCGTTGGTAAGACCTTTCATTTTTCAATAACTTGTGAACTCTTCACCGATTTTGATTATATTAACAAGTGTCGCCCCAGATCTGCCTGCACATACCGCAGCCGATGCTGTTCACCATACACTCACCAATTGCCAACAATTAGACTACTATCCGACTGTAAATGTGCACGAAGATTGATATCTGATATAGGTGAAAATGCCTTAACCTTTTGAACCCTGCAGACCATTGCAAAAACTGTTGATACAGGTGAGCCGGCTGGTAACAAGCTGTCTCATCAGGATTTGCAGTGTTTGTCGTTATTTTTCAGATTTTCAAACAATATCTAGTTTTTATGCCACTAGTCTCTTTAGAGACCGGAGGCATATACAGAGCTCCAGTTAAGATGCGTAATTTGATCAACTTTGGGGGGAATTTTGTTATTTCTTCACCAAAAATGGCAAGTTGGGAGTGCTTTAGAATCGTCTCATTGAGACGATTCTAAAGAACTCCCAACTTGCCATTTTGAGTGAAGAACTAAGAAAAATACCTTGAATATTTGGTCAAATTACGCATCTTAACTGGAGCTCTGATATAGTGTTTGGACTAAAGTGTACATCCGTGTGTGCATCTGTGTTTGGGTTTGTATCGGGTTAAGAAGTTTACCGGAGTTTCTCCAATCTGCCATGGGTGCATTTGTGTGCTGACATTCCACATTTTCTTGTTCATTAATGAATTGATTAACACGCTCCAGATAAGGAATTAGTAATTGAGTATTGTCACTCCATCATTTCTGAAGCAATTGGGTATTTCAAAATTTTAATTGGGTAAAATAAAATCACACCACTATTTACACATCAGCAGACAGCAAGTATTGAATAGTTTGCTTCTAAATTGTCTCCTTGGAGACAATTCTAATGAAATACCAAGATGTGTTTTCATGGAAAAATAAGAAAAATATGCTATATTTGTGGTCAGTTTATTGTTTTCTGTAGCATGATAGATACCACAACTTTTTCATTGCTTTTTGATACTCACTACTTCTGATTTCAATTGTGTTTTTGGCAATTTTAATTGGGTATTTAAGCAAATACGCACCTTATCTGTAGCGCTGGATTAAAATGGAATATACCATGTTATATATGTGTCAATGGCTGGAGAAATGGGGTTTGTGGGATTTGCTACGAGTGTAGGTCCAGGGGAGCCTGTGCCTCCGCATAGTCTGATCAGGGTCTGCACTGTTCGCCATTCCATCAATTAAACACTTGTCATGCTTCTAACAAGCAATATAGATCGTTATCAGACTCCAGTCGTGTGCTATTAATCAGGAGCTACATTGATCATAAAACCCATAAGCCTCACTTCTCCAGTTACAGCCACATACTTTGTGGGGAAAGAATGATAATCCATTTCCCCATTTGTGGCACCAATTTGCAGGTGAACGACATTGCATTCCACCCGGTTCATGGAACGTTAGCGACCGTTGGCTCTGATGGGAGGTTCAGTTTCTGGGACAAGGACGCTCGCACGAAGCTGAAGACGTCCGACCAGTTTGATCAGCCGCTCACCGCCTGTGATTTCAACCCACAGGGTAACATCTTCGCTTATGCCACGAGCTATGATTGGTCTAAGGTGAGTAGTGAAATGCTGTGATTTTGGTTAATATTTCCATATTACATATCAAAGAAAACTGTTTGACCGTTTCAACTCTACAGACCTCTATAGTGGAGTTTGCAAACAGTGCAGATCCAGATGACGAGCCGGCTCATCAGGATCTGCACTTTTTGCAAGTCATTTTCATATTTTGAGAACAAAAACACCCTCTTTTCTTAAATGGAAACCCATTGACCCAGCCTTAAATGACATTAGCTGTTGATAGGCCGTTAAACCCCAACAAACAAACAAACAAACAAAACTTAAATGAACTAGTCTGAAAATCATTTTGTGACGGTTGGATTAGTTGCAAAATTAACATATCAAAATCCATTCTAGTTACTTAGGGGTGAAAGGGTTAAAATAAATAAATAAATAATTTGACCAAAAGTTCTTGGTTTATTGCCTTTGCGAACAATGTAGACCCAGACCAACCCCTGCCTCATATAATCTCCCCCTACTGGTGTGTTCTGGCTGTATAAGTCCTTGTTGTTACCCCTTACACTGCGGAATTAAATTCTGTCGTCTGCTGTTCGTGTTCTATTTTAAATTCTTCTCATAAGAAACATGGTTTGTCAGCACTTGAGAATCATTTCCAATGGAAATGATTCTGAAGTGCTCTCAAACCATGTTTGTTATTGAGAGACGAGACAAAATATAAAATAACAGCAGACGAGAATTTTTGTTTCCCGCATTCTAAGGGTTAACGGATGTAAACCCAAAAATAAATACATCTATCAAGCAGAAAGCACATCCGACTACTACAGCTGTCTCTAGTAGCGGCCATTCCACCAATGTTCTTGATGATACTTGAAACTGATGCTTCTTGCCTGTAATACAGTCGAACCCCTCTAAACCGGACACAAATAAAAGTTAGTTCTACTTAATTGTAATCGGGTTCATTGTCATTTATCTCCGTCTGTTTGTGATCGCAAAACACCCACGCGTGTGTTGGAGTAGCTGTCTGTCTGTTTTACAGTGTAACCTCTCTAAACCGGACACCCTGGGGGGCCTCCCAGATGTCCGGTTTAGCGAGGTTCCACTGTAGTATGTCAAATTGGCGTATTTCTATCCCTATATGAATCACGTTTAATATCGTTCAACGTATCTATATGATCGTGTAAAACCCTAATCACTCAATTCATATGTTTCCACAGGGCCATGAGGGATTTGACCCACAGAAAATGAAGCCCCACATTTTCCTGCGCTCCTGCTTCGATGAACTGAAGCCATCAATGAAGAAATCTTGATTCGATGGAATAAGAAAAAAATACTGCACTTGTGTGTTGTTCATCGAAATTGCAAAGTATACTTTGAGGGAGTAATCATTGATTTTTCCCGAAATGCATTATTTCATATAGAACTAACAACTGCATATATTTGATGATTAAAAGTATGCAGAATTATTATACTGAATTTATTACATTATCACAGCGAAAATGGCTGTGATAATGTAATAAATTCAGTATAATAAAAAATAACAGATTTATCCTTAAATTGAAAATTTCTCCCTCAAAGTATACTTTATGCAATGTTGGTGAAATGGGCTACTGATTACCTGACTCGGGCATTAGAATCTTCAGCAGGGGGCCGTTTCACTAAACTTTGTACGACTAAAATGTTCGTAAGTGCAATTTTAAGATCATCTGAAAATTTCAATTGATGAATTTAAATCCAATAATTGTTTGTAAGAAAACATTGTTCATGTAACATTTACATCATAATTTGGCACTTACGAACATTTTAGTCATACAAAGTTTAGTGAAACGGACCCCAGATCTGGTGATTTTCGATGATTTTGTCATAATTTGAGTTTTCTGAAATGATTCTGGTGTGCTCAAATTAGATACTTTTGCACACAGGCTGAGGGGATTTCAGTGGATTTTCAGATGTATTCAGCGAAAGCCATTCTCCTGCCTGCTGGCTGGAATATTAATACATTACATGCCGAGTCTACTCAATTTTTTCGAACAAAAAATGTAAATAATTCTTTTAATTATGCACAGAAGTATATGTTGTTACCATCCATTGGAACCGTCTCATGGAGACGGTTCAAATGAGTGGTCATGTACTTTTCACATGTAAGAAAAATAGTGAAAATTATATCAAGATATCCATACCTCATATGAGCCATGCCATGTGAATTTGTACCTAAAAACATGTGCGATTTTTCATGAAAAATATTACAGAAATTGTGATTACAGAAATTGTGATATTTAATGATGTCAAAAGTTGATAATTTGTCATTGCAGTAGCCGATTTCACCAACATTGCAAAGTATACTTTTCTAGCAAAGTATACTTTGAGGGAGTAATCATTTATTTTTCCTGAAATGCATTATTTCATATGGAACTAACCACTGCATATATTTGATGATTAAAAGTATGCAGAATTATTATGCTGAATTTATTACATTATCACAGTCAAATTGGCTGTGATAATGTAATAAATTCAGTATAATAAAAATTAATAAATTTATCCTTTGCAATGTTGGTGAAATTGGCTACAGATGCGGAATAGAAATATGGATATGCTATGTTAATTGCATCAGCTTTCCATGTGATTTGCATAAAATATTGTAAATTTTGTAAATTTTGTAAATATTGTCACGAAATATCAAACATATTTGAAAAAAAATCACATGTCGTGCCTTGTATAGTGGTTTTCAGCATGAATTGCTTAATAGACTGCTTCCCTATATGGTATCAACATTGCCAGCTTTGTTCTCCTGTTTTATGAGTTCCTCAAACTTATGTGTTGTGGCCACTCCTTTGAACCATCTCAACAAGCATATATGTGGCTGTGCCTGGAGAAATGGGGCTTATGGGATTTGAGACCAGTGTATCTCATGATCAAATAGCACACTCATGTAGCAGCCTGTTGAATATCCATATTGCTTGTTAGGAGCGTGACGGATGTTTCATTGATGGAATGGCGAACAGTGCAGATCCACAGGCTGATCTGGATCTACACTGGTCGCAAAATCCATAAGCCCCATTTCTCCAATCACAGCGACATATTGTCATGAATAAATATTCACATTTTACCAACTACAAAAGTGTTGATACTCCATGTAACGTAGTAATATGCGGTAAAGTGTTTGGTTACCAAGCAACAACAGCCACCTGCCTGTGGTGACAGATTGAGATTTCAGTTCAACACCAGTAGCCGATTTCACCAACATTGCAAAGTATACTTTTTTAGCAAAGTATACTTTGAGGGAGTAATCATTTATTTTTCCTGAAATGCATTATTTCATATAGAACTAACTGCATATATTTGATGATTAAAAGTATGCAGAATTATTATACTGAATTTATTACATTATCACAGCCAAAATGGCTGTGATAATGTAATAAATTCAGTATAATAAAAATTTATCATAAAAATGTAAATTTCTCCCTCAAAGTATACTTTGCTAGAAAAGTATACTTTGCAATGTTGGTGAAATAGGCTACAGATCCCAGCCCGAAATGCCTTCGCTGTTGACAGGCCGTTATTCACCATTAAATCAAATCTACACCAGACTTTGTGGAAGGATAGAGCGACATATTAATAGTGGCCCGATTTTCCATGGACTCCTTGCATGTATTTAATGATCAATCTGTGACTGGAGAAATGGGGCTTATGGGTTTTGAGATCAGTGTAGATCCAGATCAGCCTGCGCATCCGCGCAGTCTGATCAGGATCTGCACTGTTCGCCAATCCATTAATGAAACACCCACCATTCTTCTAATAAGCAATATACAGATCGTATTCAGGCGTGTGCTATTTGATCAGGAGCTACACTGGTCACAAACGCCATTAGCCACATTTCTCCAGTCACAGCGACATATCGGATGCTGGTCTGGGGATACAATTGTCACGGCACCATAAGGTAAGATATCGGCCGTTAGCCCATTTATGTGATACTTCAAAATAATGTCATTATCGTCCGCAATAGCAAATGGTGTTACTGCTATGTGTATTGGTGAAGGCTACGAAAATGTTAAAGTACATCTATCACAATCATGAATTTATTCCATAAAATTGGCTTTCACAGTGTATTAACACAGTGTAATAAAAATCATAATACACATAGTGTAATACATATGCAGATTAGGCCACTACACAAAACATGATAGTCTAGGCGACCAGTACATCTTCAATGTATAATCTTTTCTTTATGCAATAAATTAAATCTAACATTTATGTTGATTTAATATGATATTTATTAAACTTGTTGACTCGGCATAGCCTCGTTTCTTATGAACTCCGTAAACTTGTTTAATAAATATATTAAATTATCATACGTGCAAGATCCTCCAAATATGTATACATGCATGAAACTGCCATAATTCATTACTACTATGAAAAATAGTATAAAATTTCGTCCACTAAGTGTTCACTAGGCGTTTTGGGGGCCGTTTCACTAAAATTTGTACGACTATAATGTTCGTAAGTGCAAAATTTTGATAATCTGTAAATTTCACATTAATTTCACCATTTTCTTGTAAACAATTATTGGATTTACATTTATTGAACATATGCTGCATTGTTCAATAAATGTAAATCCATCAATTTGAATTTCCAGATGATCCTAAATTTGCACTTACGAACATTTTAGTCATACAAAGTTTAGTGAAACGGCCCCCTGGTGTACAATATTTCACAACAGTTTAAATTTTATTTGGCAATTGAAGGGGTCAGTGGAAGAAGGGGGCTAAGTCCATTAGGACTTAGCCCCTTTATTCCACTGACCCCACTTCAATTTGTTGGTATTTTAGTAGCCCTAGTGACATACATGGATTTTGTTGTCCGAAATTTTAAACTTCGAGACAAAATTTGCCAGATCTGAAAGTGTTCATTTTGTAATTTATGGGCTGTTGTCTAGGGATATTGCATTGGAGTTCCATCCCACTGGTCTGTCGGATGATACTTTCATGACCTTAGCTGTTGCTGGGATGTTAAACTCAGTCACTGTCACTGTTTTTCACCGATCGTTTGAAAATTACCATATTTGTCATGTTCATCAAGTATCACCCATGTCACAATTTGTCATTGTTCTTCTGCGATAGTTTATAAATCGACCATATTGGTAGTAAATTATGTCAAAACATATTTTTTGAATCAATTTCAGCAATCAATAATATAGATAGCAGACAGCAGATAACAGCGACTTGGCTAGTGTATCTTTGGAGAAAAACTAGCCATCTTCCAACTCTTATTTCATTGAGAAAATGGGAACATTTGTTGCCAGCTGTTTTTATTTTCCATTTTTCTCATCAAAAACATGGTTTGATAGCACTTTAGAAGGATTCTGAAGTGCTGTCAAACCATGTTTTTATTGAGAAAGAAGACAAGTTGTAAATCAACAGTAGACAACAATTTTCGATTCACGTGTCTATGTTCATCTGTGAATGCTCTGTTTGTGAATGCATTTGGACTATTTTTGTCGAGCCGCTTGCATAAAGTTGAACATAACTATCACAATAACATACGGCTGTTTGTGCGCTAGTGTGTCTGTCCAAAATATTAATTCTTTATAGATCTGTGACTGGAGAAAAAATAGGGTTTATTGCATTGATGGCTAGTCTAGCTCCTGTAGCCGATTTCAACATTGCAAAGTATACTTTTCTAGCAAAGTATACTTTGAGGGAGTAATCATTTAGTTTTCCCGAAATCCATTATTTCATATATAACTAACGACTGCATATATTTGATGATTAAAAGTATGCAGAATTATTATACTGAATTTATTACATTATCACAGCCAAAATGGCTGTGATAATGTAATAAATTCAGTATAATAACAATTAATAAATTTATCATTTTAAAATTTCATTTGTCCCTCAAAGTATACTTTGCTAGAAAAGTATACTTTGCAATGTTGGTGAAATAGGCTACTGCTAGTGCCCTCCTGTGACATTTGGCACCAGGTCGGGTTATTCTAATTTCATGGCTGAATATATATTTTTTCTGTAAATACATGTATTCAGGTCTGATTTTGGGATTTTTCGCCCCATCACAACAGGAGAAATATGGGATTCGACCCCGTAGTTAGCCCAGCCTCATAAAATGACCTTAGCTGTTGACAGGCCATTAAATACCACTAAAAACATAAATCAATCAATCTTCTGTGACATGATAGGGATGTGTGTATTTTATTAGGGGTAGGACGGGTGTTTCATTGTCTGATTGGCGAGCAGTGTAGATCCTGATTAGACTGCGCGAATGCGTATGCTTCTCTGGATCTGCACTGGTTGCAAATGCTAATATGTCTTATTTCTCCAGTCACACCCACATGTGTGCAATCCACACGTGCAATGACTTTGTTATGATCCATGCTTTCATTCTGTAGCCCGTGGGTGGAAGGTGGGAGCATGCGATGGGTAATTTAACGATCGGGTTTCATCCTTACCGGAATTCCGACTGGAGACCTGTAGCCTATTTCATCAACATTTCAAAGTATACTTTACTAGCAAAGTATACTTTGAGGGAGTAATCATTTATTTTTCCTGAAATGCATTATTTCATATAGAACTAACAAATGCATATATTTCATGATTAAAAGTATGCAGAATTATTATACTGAATTTATTACATTATCACAGCCAAATTGGCTGTGATAATGTAATAAATTCAGTATAATAAAAATTAATAAATTTATCATAAAATTGAAAATTTCTCCCACAAAGTATACTTTGCTACTAAATATACTTTGCAATGTTGATGAAATCGACTACTGGTGGTGGCCCTCACATACGTCTTTGTCATTTTGTATGTGACAGTTGAATCTGGTTTATACCCCTTATGTGAGTATTATGATTATTCGCAATCCTATTTTAGGGGAAGGGGCCAAGAGACGTTGGTGTGGTATGGACCTGCCACCAGGTCAGGTTATTCTAATTTCAGGGCTGAATATATTGTTTCTTGATCTAAATATTCAGTTCTGATTTTGGAATTTTCCCCCCAATGCAGCATGTTAAATCGAACCCGTTTGCCCGGCCTTACATGACCTTAGCTGTTGATAGGCCGTTAAACACCAATAAACAAACAAACAAACATTCTTGTAGCCCACCAATACGCCACACATGTGCATGGTCAAGGTCAGATTGCTTCAAATCTTGCAAAATTTGCATTTAAATAACGTGTATCGTTTTAATCTAGTCGCATTGACTTGGTGGGCTCTAGATACGGGCTGTTGTCATTTGGTTTTCTCTTTGCAAGATGTACTTATTTGCCTTGTGGAGTCGCACTGGTCAGCATTCTTGTCTTGTACATGTACTATGCTGGTTGAATGTCTTGCTGTTATGTCAGAAATGTGTATAATGATTAAAATTATTTTAAAACTGTTTTCAACTCTATTATTAGGCTACCCAAGATACTATCCAAACGTTAAATGTCCTCCCCCCCCCAGGCTACCCAAGATACTATCCAAACGTTAAATGTCCTACTCCCCCCCCCCCCCCCCTAGCTACCCAAGATACTATCCAAACGTTAAATGAACTACCACCCCCCCCCCCCCCCCCCAGCACAGCAGGTTAAATACGGGATCGAATCCGTTGGTCCGGCCTTGCAGACAAATCCACGATCGTCCCTCGCTAAGCCCATGCTCAAGGTCGCACACTTGATGCATTCGAAACCTTAACGCTTGTGTGAATGTCTTATAATTTCCGTTTCCTTACACGGATTTGCTTGATATTTCACACACACATTGCTCTAATGGGCCTCTACCGCCCTATGAAAAATCCACTATCGTCCTTGTCCCCCCCCCCCACTCTAAGCCCATGGTCAAGGTCACCTGCTTGGTGCGTTCAAAACTCTGGTAAGTCGGGTTTCCTTGCATGGAGCTGCTTGTTATTTCACAAATGTGCATTGATGTTTTCTTTGGGTGTCAGCGCGGGCATTCGTGTACCGACAGGCAACATTTCTATTGCAGAGTTCCCACTGGTCCTTAAATTCCTGGAAAGTCGTGGAATTTGCCTCTTTTTCTGAAAAGTGGAATTTAGATTCCTGTCCAATTGCAGCCCCGTGCAGGCACCGGGGCGGGATCAACTGATCCTGAGAATAATGCTGCAGTAGCCATTGCTTGTCGTAAAAGGCGACTAAACTGGCTTAACGATTGGGTTCATACTTTCCGGAACCCACTATACCGGATTTGGCCCTCATGTACATTTTTGGCTTTCTTGTATGTGAGAGTTGAGTCGGGCTATGCCCCATATATAAAAGTAAGATTGGCACTAATCCTATTACTTTTAGGGGATGGGATAAATGATGCTGGTGTGGCGAGGGCCTGGCACCAGATCAGGTTGTTCTAATTTCAGGACTGAATATATATTTTGATTGTAAATATGGAATTCTGAAGTTGGGATTTACCCCCCTTGGACAGGTGGATACGGGACACGACCCCGTTGACCCGTCTGCGTGTAGACTCCCTGAGGCTTGTACCTCTATGTCAGAAAAGCGGACGTTAAACCCTATTCACTCACTCACTCACTCCTGTCCAATTGTTGGTGTTCATGATTTTGAGCCAAACGATTTGGAATGGTCAGGGCACCTGGCACCAAATCAGGATTTTGTAAATAATAAAACAACTGAATTACTATTTCACACCCCAACACCGGTGTATTCCAGGCTCGAAATGGCTCAAGTTATGAGTCGATAAGCCGTAAAACACCGTTTCACCAGCATCATCCAGCAAATATGGGTCCTTGAATTTTGAAAACAGGTCCTTGAAAGTCATGGAAAAGTCATGGAATTTGGTCTTCCCAAAAGAGTGGGAATCCTGTAGTATTTCACATGTATTCCTCTGATGGTCCTCTATCATACTGTGACAAATCCACGGTGCTCGGGCCCACGCTAAACGCAAGGTCAAAGTCACAAACTTTGTGCGTTCGAAACCTTGACGCTCGGGTAAATTTCATTTCTGTTTTGGATGTGCAATCCCTCTGTCCGCCAATGTTTGTATATTGTTACTGTATTTCTTGGCGCGACCGGTTGGTTGGGAGCATGCGAAGGGTAATTTAACGATAGGGTTCATCCTAACATGAATCCCGATACCCCTGGGTTGGCCCTCCGGTACGTCTTTGGCTTTCTTGTACGTGCGAGTTGAATCCGGTTATACCCATTATATAAGTAGTAATATTAATGCTAGTCCTATTATTTTTAGGGACTTGGGCTAAGCGACTCTGTTGTGGTGAATACCTGTCACATGGACTTCCTACTTTCAGGGCTAATATATAGTTTTTAATTAGAATTTTGCCTTGTTTCCTATCCAAGCGGTATGTGTGGCATCCGTGTTCTATGAACACATTGTCTAGTTTCTGTAAACACTCGGTTCTGATTTAGGAACTCTTATCCGTACAGGTGAAGTTGGGGATTCGAATCCGTTAACCCGGTCTAAAATCATGATCTTAGCTGTTACATATATTTCTTGTCATTATGACCATTAGAGTAGTAGAACTTGGCAAACTTCCTAGCATAGGGAATTTGTGAAAACGGTATTACAGCCTATTGGGGGGAATGTCGATGCTATCATCTCGTTAGGATCATTACAGTCTTCCACACTGCTACAATCCACAGGTTGAAGTAACGTACCAAGGTATATAAATACATGTACATTAAATATACCTAAAAGTATCAATAAGTGGGAAAAAATCAGTTGGAAAAAAAATGTTTACTCCCTGTCTAGCAGGGAGTAAACATTTGTTTTCAACTGATTTTTTCCCACTTATTGCTATTTTCAGGTATATTTAATATATTTATAGACCTTGGTACGTTACTTCAACCTGTGCTACAATCTAGGACACAACTTATACGTCCAAATATGATGTTTACCCCATATGAGACACGCCATGCGATTTTTTTTTACTTGCGAACATGTGCGATATCTCCTGAAAAATATGTTTACAAAATTTACGATATTTTCCGTAAATGACGTCGGAAGATGACAACATTTTCATAGCAAATGTGGAATAGTAGTTCCACATGTTCTTAGGTACAACATCGCATGTTGTGTCTCAATTATGTGTAGGTTCGATGGACATCTCCGTTTATATGTGGATACATAACGACGTCGATTGAAGTCATGTGGCCGTGACTGGAGAACGGGGGCTAATGGGATTTGTGACCAGTGTAGGTCGTGATCAAATCTCATAAACGTATGTTCCTTCTAATAATTCCAGAACAAACATATTTACACGATTCCCTAACATTTGATTGGTCCGTAGCAAGTCTCTGTCCAAAATTTATATCCCAGTAAACTCCCATTAGACTTGTTCCGGCCTCGTCCAGTATTCCCGCGACTTTTCCAAGTTTATACCCCGATAAATTCCACAAAAAGGCCATTCATTCCTATAATGTTCCGTCTAGTAACCGGTGCAACCGGTGCAACCGGTTACTATACGAAACAGTGTTGAGCTCTATCTTCTGCATGTAACTGACAGGCAATACGTCAGGGGCCCGTTTCACTAAACTTCGTACGACTAAAATGTTCGTAAGTGCAAAATTATGATGGACTGTAAATTTCTCATTAACAATGTTTTCTTATAAACAATTATTGAATTTACATTTATTGAACATAGGCTATGCTCAATAAATGTAAATCCATCAATTGAGATTTCCAGACGATCCTAAATTTGCACTTACGAACATTTTAGTCGTACGAAGTTTAGTGAAACGGGCCCCAGGAGTCCGGCGCCTAGTTCGACGTGAAACATTTTACTGTGCCGCGGAGTGCAGCAACTGTGAGTCTGATACAATGTACCTATTCATCAGTATCTAACAAGACATGCGTATTGAATTCCGAACAGTTGTTTTTATTTTAAACCATTACATGCTCACAAGTACACAATTGTACTATGGAAAATATGAATGGTAATACCATACACTTTCATAGAGAAATAAAGAAAACAAATGTTGGTAAATTCTGATATAAATAATCGTATCCCACATGAAATGGGTATTGAATTCCGATATCATCTCATAAAGTTTCGGAAACATTGTCGCTTTCCAATCATTGATACTACTTTGCATTGTCTTCGCTCTCCACGCTGGCTTCACTGACGTCACGAACAGCGTCATCGACATTAGACGGTTGGGACTCACCTTGCTCTGTCGCCGATGCGTAATTTATGAAACTATCCCGGATGGCATTGATGCCGGGGAATGCGGGATTAAAGCGATGCCCCGCTGTATGGTTAAACGCGAAGGTGGGAATCCTAAGCTGGAAATCGCCGCCGATGTAACACGGGTATCTGTAGACGCCGCAGGAGAAATGTTTGAACGGTGAAACTGACGACATTGGTGATAGTGATGAAGAGAATGGCGAGGAGTTGACGGCTTGAGTAGCAGATGGATACATTCTGGATGAATGTGCAAGATTTTGCCTGTGTGAAAAATAGTCCTTTTGTTTGCTGGGATCTTTGTCAAGAATGATATCGATAGCGCTGGCGATGTCGTTGTTAGTGTTCGTTAGAATTTGCTGTAAGGATAAAGAGTCGACGTACGGGAACAATTTTGACAATATGTCCAGCTGTTTTCTTTGTGAAAGTAGGTCTCTGTCTGAAGTACAGTAATCAGGAGCTGGTTTTGAATCCAGACGGTGTGTTTTGTTTTCTTCCCGGCTGTGGTCGTTATATGTGTCGAGGTCCGCAGTGTAGTCCAGCCGTAGACGTGGCGACGTGTTTGATTGGTTGACAGTATCATGACTGCTGTTGTCGATGACGTCATCGGGCAGACGGTTTGTAACCGTGGGGCTCTTGGAATCGTTTGAGTAAATATCAACTTGGTTGACGATTGAAGATTTCTTGAAATCTGAAGTTAGAATAATAGGATATATGGGATACATGCGATTTTGTATAGGAATGAATGGCCTTCTTGTGGAATTTATCGGGGTATAAACTTGGAAAAGTCGCGGGAATACTGGACGAAGCGATAAAAAATTACAATTTTCGAAGAAAAAAAAAAGATTTTTATTTTTGATTTTTTTTCTAAAAATTGTAATTTTTTAAGGCCTCGTCCAGTATTCCCGCGACTTTTCCAAGTTTATATCCCCGATAAATTCCACAAAAAGGCCATTCATTCCTTATAATATCAGCATTTGAAAGAAATTCATCAAGAAAATGTGTTTATTTTCCGTTTTCTTAAGAATGTTACTGAAAGTAGTTCTTATGATATATCGCACATGTTCTTAGGTACAAAATCACATAGCTTGTATCATATTATGTTGAATAAACATACAGGTACCATAATATGACCCCAATGTTTTCCCTACCGGTAGCGTGCTGGGGTGGGGCGGTGGCAAACCCCCGTGACATAGACACTAAAAGTTGAGTCTTAATTTGTGCCTATTTTGTAGTGGAGTCTACTGTCTGTTTCACGAAAGCTGCCCAAATTTTACGGCTATATAGACAATTCAAAAACAATATCTTTTTCGATAATATTAAATTTTAGAATGAGCCTTCTTTTTATTTCGTGAAATGTTGTCAAATATTGATTTTATTGCGCAAACAACGTTGCCAAGCTGTAATCGGGTCAGGAGTCGGACACACTTGTTACTAGTTTTTGTTTGTTTTATTTTGACCCCTATACACAACATTATAAACTAAACAAATGGTTTCTAGCAATCTATGTTATTAGCAATTTCTTTATTTCAACGTGTTGTACGTTAGTTGTCATAAATTCAACAGAATCTAAAAAACACTCAGCAAAATATATAATGCGATATATATATATATATATATATATATATAGTAGTAGTAGTATAATTTATTATAGTGACACATGTGAACAAGCATACATACACGAATATTTACATACATTTTGTTCGCTTAAGGCATATTGGTATGATATGTTGCTCAGCACCCAGCCATATGAATGGCTTAGGAGTCACTTCTTTCATTATAATGAGTAATGAAAATCGGTAATATGACGGTAATTAACCCATTTCATATCATATACACAGTATTAGGACACATTCTAATGTGTAACTGCACATGTCTTGACCGCCCATGTGAACCATCCGAAATGGACGGTCCAATGCACGATCACAACATGTTGCGGCGGTCGACCTGGAATGAAATAAAGCAATAAGGTGTATATGTGTATATGAGATGAGTCAATAGGACGAGTGTATAGTGTTGAATACATTCAACTTGGGTTTTATACCATTTCTCATAATGTTTCTTGGTTGTCTGTACCAAAGTGTTTTTTAATTTCAGAATTAATAATCCATTTCATGCCAGACACAGAACACGACACTTACATTGTGCATGTGATGTATGTGTATAATATGACTTTTAATCGGCCACTGTGACCGTCTCGCCAAAGGCGTGAGGGTCAGAGTCACATGACTGACAACGAATGCGGACCAGGTGATCTGTATATGCTATGAACTAGATTAAACAAAATAATTTTTTTAGGGCATTTTATTTTTTTTTTTTTTTTTTTTATTGTATCAATTGAATATTTCTTTGCTAGATGTGCAATATTTATCCCAATCTCATGCCAGACAAAGACTAGTTTAATATGTACGAAATGTGAATAGTAATTGTTCACTGCGACCGTCCAGATAGGATGGTCACAATGGGCAGCCACTAGCGGCACGCTACACGCGAAAACGGATATGCAGCGGGATTAAGGGCTTTGTTTATGGCACGAGATTAGTCAAATGCTTACACATGGTATACGATGAGTGTATTTATCTGGTGTATCTTGTACAGATATGCGTCGGTCTTCGTAATACTTGATAAGCATGGTTTATTTTACCCGTTTCATGCCAGATACAGTAAATAACAACCTTTCCCGTCTCTCCAACAAGTATGAGCTGAAATCGCTCACTGAGACTGACCCGGTGTACAGTGTGCGACCATTATATATCGCATTATATATTTTGAAAACAGGTCCTTGAAAGTCATGGAAAAGTCATGGAATTAAATTTGGTCTTCCCAAAAGAGTGGGAACCCTGTAGTATTTCACATGTATTCCTCTGATGGTCCTCATACTGTGACAAATCCACGGTGCTCGGGCCCACACTAAACGCAAGGTCAAAGTCACAAACTTTGTGCGTTCGAAAACCTTGATATATATTCCTTGTTATAAGCATGACAAGTGTTTCATTTACGGCATGGTGAACATTGCAGATCCTGAACAGACGGTGCGGATGCACAGGTTGGTCTGGTTCTACACTGGTTGCAAAACCCATAGCCCAATTTGTCTATTATTGATTGCAACATATGTATATTTTCAAATATTAATACGCCGTTTATTTTAATTTACTTTTAGATATTGAATTAGCTTCAAGATGCACGATTGCTTGTCTATTTTTATTTTTTTTATTGTCGAGTTGTTCATGCTTAGCACATTTATGCTGTGTTTTGTTATATTAGAACAACGTGATAATATGTATGTATAGTCTGTTTCACGAAAGCTGCCCAAATTTTAAGGCCATATAAACAATTCAAAAACCATATTTTTTTCGATAATATTAAATTAAAGGAAAATTTAAGAATGAACCTTCTTTTTATTTCGTGAAATTTGGTCAACTATTGATTTTATTGCGAAAACAAAATTTCCCCATGTTAAATCCCCATAGATATCTTCACGGGAAATTTTTTAGAATTTCAGAAATATTGGACCGATTTTTAAAATTTAACTTTTGTTTTCTTAGTTAGATCATATCCAAGCTATCTAGTCAGGTTTCGGAGTCGATTTCCAATTGTTTTCGTTTTTTGACTCCTCCCACACTTCCTCTACCTCTTTTCTCCCCATGTTAAATTCCCATAGAGAAATCAATTTTTCGTAATAAAACCAATATTTGACCAAATTTCACGAAATAAAAAGAAGGCTCATTCTTAAATTTTCCTTTTATTTAATATTATCGAAAAAAATATGGTTTTTGAATTGTTTATATGGCCGTAAAATTTGGGCAGCTTTCGTGAAACAGACAGTCTCTTACATAGAATGACACTGTAGTACTTGATTATATTAGTAAATGCGTGTGTGGTTGTACATTGATGAAATATTAATAAACATTTAAACGTTGGAATGTATAATTCATGGAACTTCACACGTGACAGGCAGGCATGCAGGGCACATTCTAGTGTTTGGTGATCATAATTTAAAATTATAAAATAATAAACTACAATGTATATGTATTGATAGCAGTGCTAAGAACATAAATAAATGAATAGTGAAATACCACTGTAGCCGATTTCATCAACATTGCAAAGTATACTTTAGTAGCAAAGTATACTTTGAGGGAGAAATTTTCATTTTTTTTTTAAATTTATTAATTTTTATTATACTGAATTTATTACATTATCACAGCCATTTAATGGCTGTGATAATGTAATAAATTCAGTATAATAATTCTACATTCTTTCAATCATCAAATATATGCAGTAGTTAGTTCTATGTGAAATAATGCATTTCAGGAAAAATAAATAATTGCTCCCTCAAAGTATACTTTGCTAGTAAAGTATACTTTGCAATGTTGATGAAATAGGCTACTGATCATACGAACAATTACAAAATAAAGGGGACACCCGGGTTCGAACCGGGGACCTCTCGATCTGCAGTCGAATGCTCTACCACTGAGCTATATCCCCATTTATACTTGTTCATGTCTACATTGAAACTCTTACTGCATATCGTATATATTTGCTTGGCGACAGATGTCCACGTCATATGATATGATCGATAAATGTGATAAATAGCAACTTGTATATACAATATGCGGATATACGAATATAATAATTCCAGCACAAAAATATTTATTCCCTAACATTTGATTGGCCCGTAGCAAGTTTCTGTCCAAAATTTATATCCCAGTAAACTCCCACGCCGAACTACTTTCCGTAACCGTGAGGCGCAGTTAAAATAATTCTTAAGAAAACGGAAAATAAACACATTTTCTTGATGAATTTATTTCAAATGCTGGGATTATAAGGAATGAATGGCCTTTTTGTTGAATTTATCGGGGATATAAACTTTGAAAAGTCGCGGGAATACTGGACTAGGCCTTCCGGCCTTCCGGCCTTCGTCCAGTATTCCCGCGACTTTTCCAAGTTTATACCCCGATAAATTCCACAAAAAGGCCATTCATTCCTATATTATACATATACATTGTTGTCATACTAATATAGCAGAAGAATACAGTATTTAGATCTCGTACCAGTCAACAGACATCAAACATGTACAACTTTTTTTCACGAACAAACATATGCTGCCAATCATCGTTGCAAGCATGAAGCATATATTGAACTGCAAAACAAATATGGTTTCACATCGAAAATACGTTTCTTGAATAAAAAAGTAATTATATCACAGACAGTCCTGGACTCGAACATACGGTACAATAGGTTTTGCCAATTCTGGTTGAATATCGATTTTCAAAAGGAATTGCAATTACATAACCACACCCGTTATCCGGAGATACGCAACTAGGGGAGGAGAACATGGAAAGGGGAACGCACAAACTAGTGGGAATTTGGAGGGTTTGTAAAATTAGCTAAAACAATATATTTTATGCATGATCAGAACAATGTGAGCTTGCAACGTTGAGGAAGAATGATTGAAGCACATGTAGCAAAAATATTGAGCTCGAACGCCGTCGTAAAAGTTGAAAATTTATAAATTCAATATAGGATTTGATTTTTTTTTGTCAATTTTTTGTTTAAAAAATCGTCTTTCCTGCACCAATCGTGTGCTTTTCAGCACTATCAGGCATACAGTTATGTTTGCTGATCATTTACACTGATACCTTGAAAGCGACAGCGACCAGGATCTTCTGAGAAAAAAAAAATGGCTGGCGCCGTTTTATGCACCGTGGTATAGCGCAAAATGGTGCACAAAAACTATGGGACTGGAGGACACAAATTGGGGGACGAGTGCACACAAACTGTGGAACGCGCTGCACAGAAAATGCCAATATCGTGGGTTTTAAGTTGCAAATTCACGTATGTATTTACAAAAATATTATATTTGCAGACGAGGATCCACGAATATTTACGCAGGGGCCGGTCCAAATGTGTCTGTAAGGAATTTATGCAAGTTTTTAATCAATATTCACCACAATTATGCATTGTTTTAGTAAGTGTTCGCTGTTCAATGCAGGCTTCTTTAGCAGCGCTCGTTTATTAATGGGCGAGCAGAGCCTCATTTCGTATGCAATCAGTAAACCCGTTTAATACATATCACACATTAAACCATAGGTCACCACCTAAATCGGAGGAAACCCGGAGTACCCGGAGAGAAAAGACCACAGCAAGCTTGCACGGCATACGACAAGTCGACATGATTTAATCCGCAGAATTTCGGGGGGTCGCCATAAAGTTTTGTCCGCGATAACCAATCCATCGATTCACAAGTGCATTCGTTCGTCCTACGACCATTCCGTCCGTCATAGAATGTTTGTGACGCAATCGTTGTTGTTTCTGTAGCACCCACTGTTTGTCGGAGAGCACCGTGATGTGCATATACAACATATAAACACCATACTTATACTAAGTAACACTGCAATTGTATTGTATGTATATATATTCCTCCGGTGTCCTCGGAGCACCCACCCTCGTCCTAGCGAGATATCTCTTTATTTCCCATCACCAAGGGTAACTGCGGTACGTCTTATCTGTGTACATTGTACCATCTAGACAGTCACCATGCATGTATTACATGTGTAAAATATTTACACGATCACCACCACAAAGTGTCTTGCTCAAGGACACAACACGCCGGCTCCGACCGCGTCTCGAACCTGCGCAGTTCGGGGACCTCCGATCCACAGTCCATCTCGCTACACCCTAGGCCACTCGCGCTCCAGCATCACTGTCTTTACCGGTGGAAAGTTCTTAAACTTGTGGCGGTGGGTGCTCTATGTGTGTTTTGCAGCCCGCTGACGGACTGTGCAGTATCTCAATTGCAATGAGAGTCGGTCCTTATTCCGGGATAATTCCGACTGGAATGTGTCGCTATCTGCCTCGAGAATACACAGAACACTCTCATTATGGTTATCATTGCCAAACGTCTTGCTAACGCCAGGATCCAGGGGGGGTGAGAGTGGGGGCGTGAGAGGGCGTAACGCCCCCCCCCCCCCCCCCCCCCCCTATTTTTGACGAAGCAATGATATTCAGATTAGAAAAGGCTATCAGTATTCTGTTCTCAAATGCCAGGAAAATGCATCAGAGACACTCAAATTTTCTAAATTTTCTAGGGAGGACCCCCATACCCCCCTCACCACGCCCCCCCCCCTTTCTCCAAATCCAGGATCCGGCCCTGACCTTGGCTGCACTACTTCGCCTGGTCATCGATTAGCATGGTTAACTCAGTTCCGCATGGTTGATTCTCCCAAACCCCGTGCTTCAAGTTATAAACGAAGTGTGGTGCGAGTTTAGATGGTGACCTATGGTTTAATGTGTGATATGTATTAAACGGGTTTACTGATTGCATACGAAATGAGGCTCTGCTCGCCCATTAATAAACGAGCGCTGCTAAAGAAGCCTGCATTGAACAGCGAACTTACTAAAACAATGCATAATTGTGGTGAATATTGATAAAAACTTGCATAAATTCCTTACAGACACATTTGGACCGGCCCCTGCGTAAATATTCGTGGATCCTCGTCTGCAAATATAATATTTTTGTAAATACATACGTGAATTTGCAACTTAAAACCCACGTATATTGGCATTTTCTGTGCAGCGCGTTCCACAGTTTGTGTGCACTCGTCCCCCAATTTGTGTCCTCCAGTCCCATAGTTTTTGTGCACCATTTTGCGCTATACCACGGTGCATAAAACGGCCGCCATTTTTTTCTCAGAAGATCCTGGTCGCTGTCGCTTTCAAGGTATCAGTGTAAATGATCAGCAAACATACTGTATGCCTGATAGTGCTGAAAAGCACACGATTGGTGCAGGAAAGACGATTTTTTAAACAAAAATGACAAAAAAAAATCAAATCCTATATTGAATTTATAAATTTTCAACTTTTACGACGGCGTTCGAGCTCAATATTTTTGCTACATGTGCTTCAATCATTCTTCCTCAACGTTGCAAGCTCACATTGTTCTGATCATGCATAAAATATATTGTTTTAGCTAATTTTACAAACCCTCCAAATTCCCACTAGTTTGTGCGTTCCCCTTTCCATGTTATCCTCCCCTAGTTGCGTATCTCCGGATAACGGGTGTGATAACTACATGTAGCCTTCTTTTTGGTCGTCACATGCCGTCAAATGAGGCCGAATTGCTGATTTGACGGCATGCGACGAAAAACTTGTCGGGTAAAAGATAACAATTACATGACGACACTCAGGTAATATGTTGCGTACTTATATCTAATAAACTAATCTAATTAATTTGCGAAGTTAGCTTTAACGGATGGCTGTAGTACAGACAACGATGGGAGTGAACCAGTTTCAAGAACATACTTTACATGTAATGACATATGTCAACCAACCCAAGTCACCCAATTGATCTTGAAACTTCTCATCAGGTTCGTGCCCTACAACTTTTTGCACATTCGAGTGACATTTCTTAATCACTCTCAAAATGAATTGGGGCAAGCTCTATTTGAGTTTATGTTCATTTGGCGTTCCATACATGTGCAAATATTCATCAAACATTTCTCTTTTGCAAAAGAAAGTTATCACATTATGTACCAACGGTAATTGTACACTGCATACAGTTTGCCGTTACTCGACTATGGGTCCATGGGTAAATTTAACTCATGATCTCAGGTCAGCACCTGTAGCCGATTTCATCAACATTGCAAAGTATACTTTTCTAGCAAAGTATACTTTGAGGGAGAAATTTTAAATTTTAGGATAAATTTATTATTTTTTATTATACTGAATTTATTACATTATCACAGCCATTTTGGCTGTGATAATGTAATAAATTCAGTATAATAATTCTGCATACTTTTAATCATCAACTATATGCAGTCGTTAGTTCTATATGAAATAATGCATTTCAGGAAAAATAAATGATTACTCCCTCAAAGTATACTTTGCTAGAAAAGTATACTTTGCAATGTTGGTGAAATAGGCTACTGTTGAGAGCCTTGCGTTTCAAAATAAACTATTCGATGGTTCTTTCTCGCACTCTGTTCCACAATTATTAAATTCGTTAGATCTTAGTATCAGGAATAACCACCCTCAATAAATGTAAAATGTCCACTAAACATTCAATATTTATAAAATCAAATGCGAGTCAATCGTAGTTTACACCAAGCGGTGAACAGTTTTTCATCTGCAAATGGGCAATTTCAGCCAACACTGCGAGTAGCTGGGAATGCCTGTAGAGCCTGTTTGTAGACGACGGCGGCCACGTTCCCCTGTAACACGGAGTCCTTTACCTCCCATGCTAGCTAATTCTAGTTAATTCTAGTATCTTCCATGTATTTGTATATGTATACTCAACAAAACTAGAAACGTCCCTGTTTTATAGCCGGTGTAGCTCTGTCTATGTATGTACCACATGTTCAAAGTACATGTATTTTAAACCGTGGCGATGTTCAGAATACGATCGTGTAGAGTTTAGCCGATACACACGGTTTACATAGCGGCCAGTGACCGGAACGTTGATTTCCACTTTTTGCACGTGCACGCTATACTTGTCATCGATAAGGTGATTCAGTTCATGTCGTACCATTCATGCGATAGGGACTATTCGGAAAATTAAAAAACTTTTTTAATTTTTCACTGTTTTCGATATGCCACGGCTTTCCGAAAACGAGCGAAATCAGGCAATTGGGATGCTTGCGGGTGGGATGGCCGCCAGGGCGGACGCGCCTCGGTTTTTGGTTGCTGTCGGAAGACGATTGATCGTCTGCAGCCCGGTACCAGCAGACTGGGGCTGTTCACGACCGGCAGCGACCTGGTAGGCCTCGTGTAACGACGGCTAGAGCCGATCGTTACATTACGTTGACGCACTTACGTCAACGTCGATTGGCAGCCACAGTCACTGCTAGGCGATACGGTGTCTCAGGGCAGACCATTCGCAAACCGGTTACGTCGTAACGCCCAACCAAATCCGGGCACGCCGCCCGGTACACTGGTCAGATAATGACCCAACGTCACCGTGCTGCCAGACTGTTATGGGCGCGACGTCATCTGAACTGGAGAAGGGCTGACTGGAACCGAGTTTTGTTCACCGATGAATCTCGGTTCACAGTTAGTCATGCTGACGGAAGATTACGGGATACAGGCTTAAAAAATGAAAGATTCACCGATTGTTGCATTGTTGAGAAGAACAGGTTTGGGGGAGGGAGCGTAATGGTCTGGGGTGGGATCATGGGAACCGGAAGACAGATTTGGTTGTTGTACAGGGCAACATCAATGCACAACGTTATGTTGCAGATGTGCTAAATGCACATGCCTTACCATTTATCCGTCAGCATGGTCCTGGTGTGACATTGATGCACGACAATGCCCGCCCTCACGTAGCCAGGGTCACCACTCAATACTTACAGCAAAACAACGTCGACGTCATGCCATGGCCCGCGGTCTCCCCGGATCTCAATCCCATTGAGCACATATGGGATGAGCTGGGCCGCAAAAGCTCGAGCTTACCATCAGATTGACAATGTTCGCGATCTTACACGGGCGTTACAACGGGAATGGAGGAATTTGCCCAACGCACTGGTATTGCGTTACGTCACGTCGATGCGGCGTAGGATCATTGCATGCATTCATGCAAAATGGTGCCACACTCGGTACTAACGAGATTTACTGAATTTGCCACATTACTTATTGAAATTCCATCTCTAAACATTAAGTAACACATTTCTGAGTTTTTGTGATTTTTGATTTTGACCCCTACCGCCCTTGGCCGGTTATCTCTCGAATATTTAACAAGATATCCAAATGCAATTTATTGGCTTTGATACAGAAATGAATGAACTTGTTTTTCCATTTTGATTTTTAAAAGTAACCCTTTTGGTTTTTGATGAATCTTTCCTTAAACATGGAGGGACGTTTCTAGTTTTGCTCAGTATATGTGCGCTTGATTTTCATATAATTGTGCAGTGAGGGCCACATGGTAGACTGACATGTTCAATGGTGTCACACTCGTTAGAAAATATATACATAACATAAAGATTAGATAATAGTTATTCAACTGCCACATGGAGCGTAACATGTATTTGTTCCTATTTGAGCATAATCATACAGTTACCTGCTGTTGTCTTCGTCACCGTCTTCCGTTTTCTATGGCCGCCATTTCCTCCCGCCTCGTGTAGACTGGTACAATTTCCGCCATCTGACTCTCGTAGACTGGCACAGTTCCCGCTATCCAACTCTCGTAGACTTGTACAATTCCCGCCATCCAACTCTCGTAGACTGGTATGCGGTGCTGCCCCCACCTCTCGTACGTTTGTATGGGACGCTGCTCCCGCATCATGCAGGCCTGCGCGTGGTGTGCCCTCCGCCTCTCGCAGGCTGGGGTGGTTAATCTGCAGAAGGCCGCCCGGCCCGTACAACATGCCCAGTTCCTTTGCCTCATTCTCCTCCTGGGCCTGCTGACGACGCAGCGCCACCTACAATATTCAGACAATTTATATCCAAGTTGATTCTTAATTTACCTGCAGATCTCTCACGCTCCAGTGCATATCGTATTCTGAATTTATTGGCAATTCCCTAACTTACTACATGTATTCTAAAATGTGGGATTCGGAATTTATCAGCAATTCCATTACAATACATGTATACTATAAGTGAAGCGTGTATCATACAATGGTAGAACTAGAGATCATGATTTGGTGTTATTTGATTTGATTTATTGGAGTTTAACGGCCTATCAACAGCTGAGGTCATTTAAAGCCGGGCCAAATGGTTCGATCCCGCATGTAACCTGCTGCATTGGGGAGAAAATCCCAAAATCAGAATGGAATATTTACATCGAAATAAATAATATTCAGCCCTGCAATTAGAATAACCTGACCTGGTGCCAGATCCATACCACACAACAGCCCCTTCCCTAAAAGTAGTAAGATTAGGAATAATTGTATTACTCATACACGGGTATAACCAGATTAAACCCTCATATACAAGAATGCCAGAGACGTACCCGAGGGCCAAACCAGTAGCCTATTTCACCAACATGGCAAAGTATACTTTTCTAGCAAAGTATACTTTGAGGGAGTAATCATTTATTTCCCCCGAAATGCATTATTTCACATAGAAATAACAACTGCATATATTTGATGATTAAAAGTATGCAGACTTATTATATTGAATTTATTACATTATCACAGCCAAAATGGCTGTGATAATGTATTAAATTCAGTATAATAAAAATTAATAAATTTATCCTAAAATTGAAAATTTCTCCCTCAAAGTATACTTTGCTAGAAACGTATACTTTGCAATGTTGGTGAAATAGGCCACAGATCTCCGTTCGGGGATGAATCCCGATCGTTAAATTACCCATCGCATGCTCCCTCCTGCCACCCACTAGAGATGTATCACTGAATGTATCAGTAAATACTACATTGGTAGAAAATGAGATACTGAATGTATTAGTAACTCATACAATGGTAGAATATGAGATTGTGAATGTATCCGCAAATCCATCGCATACATTGTGAGAATACGATCTTTTGAATAATCGCCAAATCCCAGACACGCAATAGTAGTATTTGGAATTTTGAATTTATCGGCGTTTCGTCCGCCACTATATTCATTAATTACACCACTTTATGTTTCTTTACTAGTATACTGTATCAAACGGGCGGTCGTAACTTAATACATGTACACTAGTTTATCCCGTCAACACAGTGCGTATGTGCCGTGAAACACGGTGCCGTGAAACATTTTTGATATCCTGTCAATACGATTTGGAGATGCGGCTGGGGTTATCTTTTGCATTTTAAACCTAGGTGTAATGTTGACGGGATAAATAGAACAGTAGGTTAGTGTCGTGAATGGGAAAATATCTGGAGCGGCACGGAAACGGGATGTGCTCGGCAGAGCCT
The DNA here is from genome assembly GCA_029237695.1 of Conchocele bisecta. Classification (NCBI taxonomy): domain Eukaryota; kingdom Metazoa; phylum Mollusca; class Bivalvia; order Lucinida; family Thyasiridae; genus Conchocele; species Conchocele bisecta. The sequence goes on from CM055268.1 coordinate 68,456,639, forward strand.
CGCCCATCCCGTTTCCTAAGCCTTGCCAGATATTTTTCCCATTCACGGCACTAACCTACTAGTCTCTATATATGAACCATCATAATGTACTAGTTGACTAGTGTAACTGGATTGGTCATTAAGCGAGGATTTACGGAATACCCTGCCCATACGCGTTGACGCTGAATCCAGTTTTGTTCTAAGTCCTTGACCTTGACGTAGTCATACACGGGGGCCGTATATTTGTCACATAATGGTGGAGAATCACCGTGTGAATGCATGTGTGAACACTATCAAGAAGGTCTGTGAAAGTAAACACAAATTATAAAGCATTTACCCGCTATGACAAGTTTGTAAACTAATTTCAGTTGGAAGTATTCTGTTGTGCACTTAAGTAATAAAACCATGGGCTGCTGCATTTACTGTAGTATGAAAAACAGTTGGTCTTCAACAGCCCATGACTTTATTATTTATATATTTATGTGTGCATGTTTTGATAGTTTAAAAAATGTAAATAGCCAAATATGGCGTTAAAATAAAAAATAATCATGGAACAGCGGCGTTGCCGGTCAATAACGTGAAATTAATGACGTCACACAAACTTTAACAAATCAACAACGTTGCGCGACGTTACGTGGGGATAATGTAATGCATGGGGATATTATAAAGGCAATACGTTTAATGGGCGTTTCCATTATGAATTTATGGCAGGTTTAGATATATGGTATTACCTGGGCGGCCATGACCCGCTGCCGTTCGGCAATCAGGGTACACTTGGCACACATACAGTCCCGCCATCGACAGTAACGCTTGTGGCCCTTCAAGGCGGACACTACCCCGTGGTTTCTGGAAAACAACAAAGTTAACCATTTCAACACTACATATCTCTTGAGCAGTGATTACAAAAGTGTAGATCCAGATGAGCCGGCTCGTAGCGAGCCGTCTCATCAGGATCTTCACTTTTTGAATGTTTCATACTTTTTTTTAGAAAAAATCAAAAACAACACCCTCGTTTTATAAATTGACTAGTGTGAAAATCATTTTGTGACGATTGGATTGGATTGGCCCGAAAATTTACTTTTCTAAATCCAATCAAGTTATTTAGGGGTGACACGGTTCTTGGTAGTAAGTAATAGTTACTGCCCTAATCGAGGTGTTCATGTGTTTGAACAAACTACATGTGCCCATGGAACACCGAGCCGCGAAACACATGGACACCCCGATTAGGGCAGTAACTGACTTACACATCTACTTACTGACTATCGTTGGCTAGTATTCATTGGAGATTTTGAATTTCCATTTGACAGTAAAGGAACTGTCTCTACAGTTATGACAGTCGAACAATAACATCAATTTACGTATGCTGCCAGTGGGATTATACGTGTCCCATTGACACATTTCTCATTATTATTTGTGTTTGACGTCTAACGTATACGTATACGAAGCAAGCACTCAACATGCTGTATAATATGCATGGGAACATGCTTGCATACATCATACTAATTCACAGAGAATACCAGGCTAGTGTAGTTTGAAATACCAGTTTATCAGGCAAGACTGGGCCGTTCCCGAGCCGAGCCTCATTATCGTGATATCGAAAGACATTAGACTAGATTTTATTTTATCAGGTAACGTTTTATGCTAGCCAATAATCAAGCTTAAAGCAGTTTTCGTTAAAAAGAACGCCGACTTGTTTACGTTACGTGTCTGATTAGTCTGACGTCGTTCGGTAACGTCATGTGACGTCGTTCGCAGGGTGTCCAACTTAGATAGGTACAACTGTAGCAATAAATGGCAGCTCTAAGCGAAGCTTATGCCCTCGCTGTCTGCCTTGACAATAAAAAAAACACAAGTCCTCTGTGACCTTGACCTTGGGCAGTCGTACTGGCAGCCTTGATAATTAAATAAGGACTTTAACATTAGTGTCTTAACAATTTGTCGTATTGCAAACAAGGTGAACATAGGTCCTCAGTGACCTTGACATTGGGCGGTCGGATGCGGGTAACATGCATAACAAAGCACGATCACATTGTGGCCAAATATTAACAAAATTGATGAAGCGGTTCATGAGTTTTTGAAAAATGAAAGGTGTTACTATGCATGTACGTACGTACGTACGCAGTACATGGACTACCGCTATATTCCCTTCTTGCCTATGAACGAACTACAATCAATGCCATATAAATGAAACGCAATGGGGTCCCCAGGGTGTCCGGTTTACACGTGTATACATAGCCCACCACGTTTACGTTTAGCAGTTCTCTGTCAAAACATCGACGAAGTGATAAGCACCCGGCCATGTAGAATATATTTGTAATTGAAGGGCCTCTCATCGTCTGGTGCAGTACGTACAACTGTACATGCACGCGCAGCATTTGTATGCGTATATCTATTATTGGATGGTCAGTAATAAAAGTCATTTACGAGGGGTGTTCAACAATTAATTTCCAAACACATACATGATCCCAATAAAATTAAATGACATTAATTTAATGAATGAAAAATATTGGCATACTTACAACAACAATTACATTTAAAGATACGTTGTCTTATGTATGTGCAGAAAGTGATTAAACATGTTTAACTTAGTAACCAATAATATAATGGTAAATTTACATGGACTGTATTAACCAAATCGTGCCTATAAGTCGTCTTGGTAAAATATGTTTATTATACCAAATCATAAATAGCGTTGCGAACGCTAGTCTTGTTGACAGTCGATGGTACTTCATGTATTTGTATTTAGTTGAAGTAATTTCACATGTGTCTATAAATAGCAACATAATATATGTGTGGAACAGTATATTGATTTCAAACTAAAACAAATGTTATGTTTCACAAAATGTGCTTCCTGTTACTGAAATAGCGAACGGAAGTGCGTTACCAACTTATCTCCCCTCTTCATCAGAGTCAATTGTAGTACATTGTATATAACAAAACACACACTCCTTATATATGGCATTTGGATTCAATAATGCGAACATTAAAGGAATATTGAATATCTTCGACAACATCTGAAACATCATGTGAGACACTGTTTCTTTAAAATAAGTTAGGACATCTCTTTTGTCATATATCATCAGCTGTGTGTCTGTAGAGTGCACATCTTAACAATGTAATCCTTCATATGTTTAGCCACTGTATTTTCACATGCAGCTGCAGTAATAAACCAACTTAAATGATTGAACTTAAGTGACTGATCATTCAACAATGAAACATGCCCTTTTTTACGATAAAAAAACTATTCTCTGTCAAAATACAGAATATATCATAGTTGTATGCCAGTTCACGTGTACATGCATTTTATTATGCATAAATTTGACTTTCGTAGGTGGCGTAAAACATAATATGTCCTATTTTTGTATAATTGGGATCAAGTGAACAATGTTCTCGAGCCAAAAAAAGCGTTACAGCTATTTTATTGTATCTTAAATATGCACTGATCACAAGTTATCAATAAGCATAGCTTAAGTTCGACTCGTAGTCCCTAAAAGGCCGGCACTAGTTTATATTCAATATCATTATACACTAGTGAAATAAATGTGCAACTCAGACGGGTACAATAAAACACATTAGGTGATCAGTATATGTATGATGCTGTGCTCCTGCAATAAAGCAAATCTAACATTTGTGTTGATGTAATATTATATTTATTAACATCATTAAAGCTCCTTCGCTGATTTATAAAGAAACTCATCATAGCCTCTTATGACATCAGTAAACTCGTTAATAAGTATCAAAGTATCATCACGCAAGTAAGATTCTCTCTCTCTATATATATAGCACTGTTTTTGAGACCTGATAACACATGCCACTTCACGAGTGGGTGTAGGTGTATAACACTTTCTGTCACTTACTGAACGCCCCTCAATGATATCCCTATTGTTGTCGTTGACAAGTGTCTTTCCACGTGCTAAACTATGCGTAAACAGAAATATACTGTATACAACGTGTGAGAGATTCACCAGGTAAGCTTTTATTTAAAGTATTTCAACAATGTTACATTATAGTTTAGACATTTCTGCAGTCCGTCTGTATATATATTTTTATGCCACCGGGTTTCGAAGAAACGGGTGGCATATAGTGTTTGGACCGTCCGTCTGTCCGTCTGTCCGTCCATCACACTTTTCGGTTAACCAATTTGTCAAAGTTTCTCAAATATGCTGCAGGTGGCATCCGCGTTCGACAGACGCATTTATTGTTGTTTATACATCTGTCCACGGCATTGACACGATTTGTGATTACAAATGCGTCACTGGCACGGAGAAGGACCTTGCAGCATTTGTAAGGCGAATATGTGTACCTTTATCATCATTCACCATCCAAATTAGCGTTTTATGTTCTACATGTAATCATTCCGCTGATCGCAAAACATCAACAACGGCTACACTGGTGACATGTAGTAAAGATAGGAAATATCGAATGCCGACCAAAACATGCAATGATCAAACTGCGCGGATGCGCAGACTGATCCGGGCTACGCTATCCATCGTAAGACCGCTTTTCTAAGCCGGTGTTTCTTGTGTCAAGCTATCAATTCACATAATGACCATAGACACATAACGTGTGTGGTTTGCCGTGACGCACGACTTTTTCGTGCCCAGGTTTGCATATAGATGCAAACTTTTCTTTTGTCTACAGAGGTGTTCAAGTTGCTTACCAACCTCTGACAAACAATATTCGATGTGTAAAGTTATATGGCCTCTCGCGTTGAAAGACAACAAATATGAAGCGCTTGTGGCCCTTCAATGTGAACACAACCCCGTGGTTTCATGACAACAACAAAGTTATGCTAACAGTTGGTAGTAAAGTTTTTCGAATCTCCCGTATGTTGAAAGACAAAAACTATTGATTAATAATGTTTAACGGCCTGTCATAGCTAAGGTAATTTTAGGCCGGAGTGAATGACAGGGTGATAACATAAGGGGTATGCTGATCTTTGGCTAAACTTGTCGCTTATGTCGTGTGGTATTTTTCATTATGAATAATAGTGTGGGTAGTGTCTTTTGATATCCAGACTATCAGGTGTGTTAGGACGCGTAGGGATACCGACGTTCACCGTTGTCACACTCTCACATATGATAAAGTTACACATGCTTACACCTCTTCATTTACTGACAAACATATACATGAAGGATGTAGAACAGTAGCCGATTTCATCAAAATTGCAAAGTATACTTTTCTAGTAAAGTATACTTTGAGGGAGTAATCATTTATTTTTCCTGAAATGCATTATTTCAAATAGAACTAACAAATGCATGTATTTCATGATTAAAAGTATGCAGAATTATTATACTGAATTTATTACATTATCACAGCCATAATGGCTGTGATAATGTAATACATTCAGTATAATAAAAATTAATAAATTTATCCTAAAATTGAAAATTTCTCCCTCAAAGTATACTTTGCTAGAAAAGTATGCTTTGCAATGTTGCTGAAATAGGCTACAGAAGTCATTAGTCAACATCCTACATCCTTCATCAACAGTTGGTCACTGACACTTGCATTTCATAGTCGGCTTGTTAGAGGAATGAATGGCCTTTTTGTGGAATTTATCGGGGTATAAACTTGGAAAAGTCGCGGGAATACTGGACGAAGCGATAACAAATTACAATTTTCGAAAAAAAAAAAAATATTTTTTTTTAATTTTTTTTTCGAAAATTGTAATTTGTTAAGGCCTCGTCCAGTATTTCCGTGACTTTTCCAAGTTTATATCCCCGATAAATTCCACAAAAAGGCCATTCATTCCTTATAATTCCAGCATTTGAAATAAATTCATCAAGAAAATGTGTTTATTTTCCGTTTTCTTAAGAATTATTTTCACTGCTCCTGACGGTTACGGAAAATAGTTCGGCATGGGAGTTTACTGGGATATAAATTTTGGACAGAGACTTGATTCGGACCAATGAAATGTTAGGGAATTGTGTAAATATTGTTGTGCTGGAATTATGTATTAATGGCCTCAGGTGACATATGGTTACAGATATATAAATACATAATACATGTTGGAAACACAACTTCAAAGCGCATTTCAAAGTGATTTGCTCTTGGGCATGGGTATATGTATCGCATGGTTGTGCTATAGAATGAAAATATGTGTGATGATAAAGAAAACTATTAGGTTCAGATCAAACTAACTTACGGTTGCAGACACAAATATATGGTTGCTGACTTCTGATGGGTTGCCATCGAATGAAAGTATGGGTGATGATAACATTATTTATAAAGTAAGTCCAACATATGGAGATATGTCGTACACAAAGCGACGGAAGGACAAGGAAACAAAAATACCATCCATACACTTATAAACGTCAGTTTTCGTTCCCATGTCATGTCGTGTGATTGATGTGTAACGCGTTAATATATTACATCACGTTTGGATGCTTCCTTTGAAACAACAAACATGACTCAACGTCCTGATCGCAAACAAATCCATATTATATCTCTAAATGTTACATTAAAACCACCCAAGAAACACAGCGTTTGTTTTGCGCAAATCAACTATATAAATAAATAATACATATTGGAAGAAAAACTTCAAAGCGAATTTCAAAGTGGTTTGCTCTTGTACATGTGTATATAGATCGCATGGTTGTGCTTATGACAGGAAATATGTGCGACGATACAGAAATATGGTTGCTGACTTTTGATGGGTTGCCATGGGTGATGATAAAAAGATATATAGTTACTCATTTGGGCTGCAAAAAGCAAAAGCTGTTTGCTGTTTGCAGCTTAGCTAAGTACATTTTCAGTTTTATTACAGTATTTTCACTACCGTACTCAATTTGAAAATCAATGCTTGTTTTCACATTGCTGTGAGTATTTTGTAATCCCACTTTTGATTATCAATGCGTATTCTGCTAAAATAAGTGCGTAAAATACGCCAATACAACCTTATCTGGAGCTCTGCGATCTAAAATATCGAGATATGTCGTACAAGTGGACTTGACAAACATATAGGGGACACCCGGGTTTGAACCGGGGACCTCTCGATCTGCAGTCGAATGCTCTACCACTGAGCTATATCCCCATATAATGTTACTATGAAGAAGGTACATTTGCGCACACACCTCTACACATGCATCATCTTCGTGAAATATGTTTTAATTTGCTAATCAGTATTTTATCATCGATCAACTCTCAGAGAGTCTCGGCATGTCTCGTTAATTTTCTCATTCTTCGCTTACTCAATCATCTCATCGCTGAGGTTCACTGATGGTTGTCAGCTAGTCTCGCCGTTCGTTCTTCGATGCTCGATGTTGTTATTATTTCCCGATACTTACAGTTCGTTTCTTCATTTCTACGTTACGTAGAGACAAGCATTTTTATCTCTACGCGACGCAGAAGCGACGGAACGACAAGGAAACGAAGATATATATATTTAAGGGAAACACTAAACAATGACCGTTCGTCATGTTCGTAGTCACTGGATCATGGAGGATACAAGAACGAGGAAATAAGTATTTGGTGGACATGTTGGAAACGCAACTTCAAAGCGAATTTCAAACTGGTTTGCTCTTGGGCATCGTATATGGATCGCATAGTTGTGCTATAGAATGGAAATATGTGTGACGATAGAGAACACTATTAGGTTAAGGTCAAACTAGGCTTACGGTTGCAGATACAAATATATGGCCTCATTGTGATTTTTTATTTTTCAATTTGTATTACTAACAATCATAGTGCTACCAGCATTTAACTTGTTGCCATATGTAACATTGATTTTATGAGTGATGATTACCTATATATGGCAAACATTAAGACATCTATGATTGTTCTTGATTTGACCCCTAAAATTATCTTGAAATGACCTTCAAGGTCAAATTTGAGAGGGTACACACCCCTATCCGATAGCTTACCCATCATAGATATAAACTAGCATGGGTATACATATATGGTTGCTGACTTCTGATGCCATCGAATTAAAGTATGGGCGATGATACAAACATATATAAAGTTAGTCATCATATTGAGATATGTCGTACAAAAATCATTGTGTCTCGCGGTCACATTTCACAAGTAGACTTGACAAATAATTAGGGGATACCCGGGTTTGAACCGGAGACCTCTCGATCTGCAGTCGAATGGTCTACCACTAAGCTATATCCCAATAAAATGTCAATTGAAGAAGGTGCATATGTGCACACATGTACACGTGCATTATCTTCGTGAACTATGTTTAAATTTGCTAACCAGTAATTATGTTATCATCGATCAAGTCTCAGAGAGTCTCGGTAAGTCACGTTACATCTCTTATTCAACATTATTCGCTTTCTGAATCATCTCATCGCTGAAATTCAATGCTGGTTGTCAACTAGTCTCCCAGTTAGTTCGTCGATGCTGGATGGTGTTATTATTTCCCAATACATGTACTTACAAACGTTTCGTCATTGCTACGTCATTGCTACATTGCTACATTTTCATATCTACGCGACGCAGAAGCGACAAGGAAACGAAGATATATAAAATAAGAGAAACACTAATCATTCACTGTTCGTAGTCACTGGATCTTGGAGGATTCAAGAACGAGGACATAAGTACTTGGTGGACATGTTGGAAACAAAACTTCAAAGCGAATCTCTAAGAGATTTGCTGGTGGGCATGGTATATCGATTGCATGGATGTGGTATACTGACACTATGTGTGATGATATAGAAAACTAGTAGGTTCAGGTCCAACTAACTTACGGTTGCAGATACAAATATATGGTTGCTGACTTCTGATGCCATCGAATGAAAGTACGGGTGATGATAAAACGATATAAAAATCAACATTTCGAGATATATTGTACAAAAATAATTGTGTCTCTCATTCCACAAGTGGACTTGACAACAAAATAGGGGACACCCGGGTTTGAACCGGGGACCTCTCGATTTGCAGTCGAATGCTCTACCACTGAGCTATATCCCCATATAATGTCACTGTGCATACGGTACATATGAGCACACATGTATTATCTTCGTAACATCTGATTACATTTGCTAATCATTAATTTTATCATCGATCAACTCTTAGCGCCGACCGCTGACCTACAAGTCGAAAACAGTCTTGCCATTTGTGGTCACGTATTACCCCAGCTTACCGGACATTAGAGGCACATTCCAGAGATACTGGCCCGTAATGGAATCGTCAGAACATCTCAGACGCGTTCTGCCTGAAAAGCCGCCACTTGCATTACGACGTCCCAAACGCCTGCGTGACATCCTGGTCAATGCAGAGATCAAACCAACACATGACAACACAACCGTGAACAGCAAAACTGCTGGACCGTGTGGCACGAAACGTTGTCCGGCTGGCATATACATGAGCCAAATATCCACCTTCGGGAGCGAACGCACACACGAAGTTATCGATTGCAAACAGCGCATCGACTGCAAAACCAAAAATTTAATCTACCTGATGACATACAGGATTTGCAAAATGGAATATGTGGGTGAGACTAAAACTGCACACAAGTCTCCGTATAAACTTGCGTCGATCAGATTGGAGAACCCACACGTTTACCAGATCACCGGCTTCAGTACACTTCGCTCTGGAAAAGCACGCGTTCAATGACATACCTTTGGTTGGGGTGGAGCACAATATGTGACATGGACTGACGAGATTAGGAAGAAACAAGGACAGTACTGGATCAACAAGCTGAACACAAACTACCCCCGTGGTATTACAAAGACGACTAATACCAATCTGACACATGGTTGGCAGTTAAAACTCCACACAGTGACACTACAGTATCAACATATTTACTTAACAACGTCTACAATCGGCATTGTTAATTCCTGTCTCGCCAATATGTTTTACATACAGAGCGCATTTGAAAGCATAGCGCTGCTAATTTGCAATTGTTGACCATGTTGTTTTATAGATTTCTCGTCACACACAAGCCTGCTGGCACATTCACACATGCTGTGAAAGTCATAGAGTTGCTAAATGGCCGTGGGCCAGTCAGGAAACCCGTCACAGTTCATTCTTCAGCATCTTATCTTCTGAGTATCTTGTTACACACATTGGGCTTCATTTTAGCGCAACATGCGATAATGTATATATTAGCACTGTTGAACAATTTGTTTTTCATTTGTATGTGACCTCTGTTATTCATTGTTCGTCATTGAGCAACTGTCTCGTCATGTATAGTTTATCCTCTAATCCTGTATTATTATTATATGTTATCTCCCTTGAGATAGCATATTATGTCACGCAAATGTCTATGGGGGCAGCCGTATTGTCGTGCTACGCCTAAACGGCGAGTACGACCAAGACAATAGTTCCCTGTGCCAACTTATCCTATGGCGTTTTGGTATGTCTTGCTTTGTATCTAACACTCTACATATACTATTCTCTATAGTTTTCACAGTTTTGGGCTCAGTTTATCAGTTAAATTCTAGAAAATACGAATCAAGACGTTTCGTGCGTATGAATACAGCAGCTAATATGAAATAGGCACTACCTATGACGGGCGACGTTAGTGTATGCAACTAAATTTACCTATTGATAGCTTTACCATGTTTACCATGATGTTAGTATGCTATGAACGGTACCGTAGTAGATTGTAGTATTGCAGAGCTACTTCCCGCAATTACCCTGGTGTTAAGTTAAAGCTTCTCTATTATAATTAAATAGTGTCATTAGCACACTTCTCTTATTTGAACCAGTGATACAAGTTATATATTTCCTTTTCATATATAGTACATTAATAGCCTATAGGGAGTTTAAAACAGTAATTTATTCTTGAGAAAACGTATGGATGGAAATGGGTTTGCACCATCACCATACATTTTGCCTCTTGATGATGATCAACTTTCAGTCTCCAGTTCCGCAAGTGGTCAGTCTTTGTGGAGCTAACATATTTCAGTACTTTGATTATTATCATGCTTTTGTTCTACAAATCCTTCTCATCCTTCTCAGTGTACTGTGGCGGCTATTATTATTTCCAGAATCTGTGTAGTCATTTAAAAACAACGTTTATTATTTATTTTGTAATGTATGAGGAAAGAGGAGTGCATGGAGAAAGCCAACAATCTCGCGTACTATCTCGATCAATGATCGAACCCGGGTCGCAGTTGTGAGAAACGCGAGAAACTGGCCCTAATGCGGAAAAAACACAGTATCAGTGTTTCACCGCCGTTTGGTCTATGTGATAGGCGACCTGTGGGAATTTAGCTAACACTCAACTCAACTCACATTTCCAGATTGCATCCACGGTTGGATGAATGGACGCAGGGACATACTTGTTTGGTATGATTCGCAGTCCTCAAGCTTGGCGGGGTGAGAGATAATGGGTATCAGTAGCCGATTTCACCAACATTGCAAAGTATATTTTTCTAGCAGTATACTTTGAGGGAGTAATCATTTATTTTTCCCGAAATGCATTATTTCATATAGAGCTAACAAATGGCTGTGATAATGTAATAAATTCAGTATAATAACAATTAATAAATTTATCCTTAAATTGAAAATTTCTCCGTCAAAGTATACTTTGCAAGAAAAGTATACTTTGCAATGTTGGTGAAATCGGATACAGATATGCATACCATGTGATGGAACAGAAACGGAAATTGCAGATTTGTATCGTATATCTGAACCTAATTATACATATTGGTCGCCTGTAACAAATTGGGGATTGATAAAAAAGTGAAAATTCGGGAAAATAACCAGTTTTGCAACGTTAGTTATTTTTCAGTATTATAAACATGTTTTGCAATCGATGGCTACTAAATTACAGTCGAACCTGTGCTAAAGACCACATGGGAATAGAAATTCACTGTCTACAGCAACCAGGCTTTTGCTTTCCCAATTACTATGTAAATGACCCTTTGAATAAAGACAACCTGTGAACAAATGCCTGATTTTTTCTCTTTCCATGGCTGGCCTTTATTCACAAGTTCGACTCTAGTTTATATACATTCATTGCTCTAGTGTCTATAATGGGAACATCTTTCAAAATGGTGTGTATTATTATCATTTCACAAAAAAAAATAAAAAAATTTTTTTTTACAGTTTTTCTTATGGGTACACGTATTGCGAAAATATCAAATTATGCAGGTGCCGTGTCGCACTATACCGACTGTGTATGGAACGCAAAACCTACATAAACTCGAACACTTAATGCTATCTCTTAATAATTGGAGATAGCTTCAATTATTTAGAGCTAGCTGGAATCGCTAGCTATACTAAAGTTGGGACTAGTCATACATAAAGTGATTTGGAATACATTGCAGAAACATGACTGGCAAAAAAAAAAAGATAAAATAAAGGGGACACCCGGGTTCGAACCGGGGACCTCTCGATCTGCAGTCGAATGCTCTACCACTGAGCTATATCCCCATATACAATTGGACTCGCACCTGGAAAATATTGCCCCATATTATGTTATGCGCACACCTGTGCATACAACACGTGGCGATGATAATATTTTATACATGTATTATAAATGGTGGCATATTTAATTTATGCCATCTATTTTAACATCTGGGGGCAGTTTCACTAAACTTCGTACGACTAAAATGTTCGTATTTTAAAGTGCAAATTTAGGATCGTCTGGAAAGTTCAAATGATAGATTTACATTTATTGAGCATAGCAGCATATACTCAATAAATCTAAATCAAATAATTGTTTACAGGAAAACATTGTTAATGTGAAATTAACAAACTGTCATAATTTTGCATTTACGAACATTTTAGTGGTACGAAGTTTAGTGAAACGGTCCCCAGATAGTGAAGTGGCATATTACATGTACCCGGGCGTCGTCAGGGGGAGGTACTATGAACAGGCTGTTTTTTTGTTATATAAATTAGGGCCGCCGGTGTATTGCAAGATGCCATTTTTCAGAAATACGCTTCTTAAATTGACTCAAAACACTTTGTCCGAGTTATTTCTCAATGTACATGATCACGTGGTTATAACAACAAAAACAGTGACTGAAAGTGTTGAAATCTTAAAAGTATTATTTGATATTTTCCTTAATATGAAACGGATTTTGATGAAATATGGCACAGCAAACGCGTCTTCATGAGCTGCATTTGGTGGTCCAGTGAGTTTTGCACAGACTTGTGTCGTTTTTGCGAAGAATCAATTTCCGTGTCAGAGAGACACGGAAATCGATTCTTCGCAAAAACGACATAAGTCTGTGCAAAACTCCATGGACCAGCAAATGCAGCTCATGAAGTTTGGGCGAAAATACAGAGACCACCAAATGCAGCTTAAAAAGACGCGTTTGATGCGCCATATTTCATCAAAATCCGTTACGTAATGAGGACACTATAAAAGAATACGTACTTTGAATCAGATGGTTTCTAGAAATTTCAGTACTTGTTGTTGTTGTTAGTACCACGTGATCATACACATTGGTTCTTGTCCAACTAGAGCAAGTGAGCAAATGCTCACAGACACCCCCCCCCCCCCCCCCAGCCGCCGTCTGGACCAACAAATAAAAACTGTAACGCAAACCTTACGAACAGACAAACGGAAGGAATGACGAAAACTGTATACCCCTCGATATACTTCGTGTGCTGGGGTATAGAGAATAGTAGGTTAGTGCCGTGAATAGGAAAAAATATCTGGCAAGGCTCAGGAAACGGGATGTGCTCCCGTTTCCGTGCCGCGCCAGATATGTTTTCCCATTCACGGCACTAACCTACTATTCTATTTATCCCGTCAACACCTACAAATGGCTGTAAAATGCAAAAATAGTATTGACTGGATATCAAAAATGTTTCACGGCACCGTGTTTCACGGCACATACGCACTGTGTTGACGGGATAAATAAACATACACGAATGCAGTATTTGGCTTCTAGAACCAAACAAATCGGGGCTGTGAAACAACCGCTATCTGGTCCCCTTTACAGATTTCGGTTGGTTCACAGCTGAAACTCGAAACCCATTTTCAAAAATGCTTTTTGTGTGTTTAACTCATTCCTTTCGGAATACACCTTTAATGGTATGCAATTTATTAAATATTTTATCTTTGTTAGTTCTCAATGAAAGTATATGTTCTGACCACTCACTTGAACCGACGAGACGGTTCAATTGGTGGTCACGAAATATACTTCTAATCACATATAAAGAAAATATTTATAGTTTTTCACAAACAAACTGACATCTTCAGTATGAGATGGGTTAAATAGTAAAATACATCCATATAGCTGAGCTTATCTAAGCTATTTCGCTTCCAGCTTGCCTTCTACAGTGGGGTCAGCGTGTAAGTTCACACATGAACGAACACGACAGGTTGGTTCCAACCTGTCGTGTTCGTTCGTGTGTGCATTTACACGCTGACCCCACTGTACATGTATGGGTAAACACGTACCTGCATCTTGCACATTTAGGAGTCCTTGGAAACCGTTCTACGCCCCTGCGCATGTCGCTTGGCGGTCTATGCCGTGATCCAGTTACGCTGTACGGCTTCCCGGAACACTCTGTTTTGCACATACTTCCGGTTTTCGTCAATATACTCTCCACGCAAAAACTTTTTGAAGACATTTTGAAAGAATACTATATCTACATTGAATACTATACTAGTATTGCTATTTTCGCCGCATGCTCAAGAAATACGGTTGCGTCTTAAATACTTCCTAATTTGGTAAAAAGGAACAGCTAAGGTCCGATTAAGTTAATATATAAAAAACGAACGACGCTTAGCAAACACTAACAATGTGACAATGAATAGCGTCAAAGACATGCAAAGAATGGTCCAGTTTTCGTGTTTTATAGATTGAATAGCAAACGCATAATTATATTCAACTTTTCAACGATGGAGGCGGGACTGTTGTGCCATCCATACTTTCAGGCGACAGAGCCATTTGGAAAGATATCTGTGAGCCATATGCTGAGAAAATGACCTATCGTATGCGACCAGCGTAGCCCCAGATGAGACTGCGCAACCGCAGTCTGATCTGGGCCTACGCTAATCGCCATTCAGTCATTAGAGAAGATGACAGGTGTTAATGAAATAATTATATTCTAACCAGGCAATGATGCCGTGCAGAATAATATGGAAAATCTACAATTATTTCTTGTAAGGACCATTTTGTCAGCGGATGGCACTCTATGTAGGCACCGCCTCGGTGACGTCTTGTCATACTGCGCATGTCAACAAGAGAACCAATAGCGACGGCTAATTATCGTCGCGTAGCAATCGAACACGCCAGCAGAATATATTATCGTTCAAGATAATCTAGCGACAACGCGGAATGTTTTGTTGCGTGTGGATTTGTTTTTCTTTCATGTTTTAGCAGAAAGAAATCAAAATTCCATTACTAATTTCAAAGTCGATAGCTATGAGCCAGTGTAACACGTTCAACACTAGATACATCTTTCCTGATATTTGCAAACAGTGTAGATCATGTATGAGCCGGCTCATCAAGATCTGCACCATTTGTGGACATTGTTTAATTTTTTACAAATGACCCCATGTTTCTGCATAATGGAACAGTCTCAAACTTAACATGAAATAGTCATTCATGATTGTCTAGCTGACAATCATGAATGACTATTTCATGTTAAGTTTGAGACTGTTCCATTATGCGGAAACATGGGGTCATAGTGGTGAAAGGGTTAATGCTTTATAGCAAAAGAGGACAGACCATCTAATGCCCACCCTGTATATTTAAAAGTGTATGATTACGCGACTGTATTAGTAAGCCGTTAGATATTTGATTCAAATGGTTTTACGATTAACTTTGCCACATAGTATGTAGACAGTAGTAAAAGTCTCGACCTTGGAGCCTGGGGCCCGTTTCGCTAACATTCGTACGACTAAAATGCTGTTCGTAAGTGAAAATTTAGAATCGTTCGGAAATTTCAATATATGGATTTACATTTATTGAGCACAGGCTGCATATGCAGCCTATGCTCATTAAATGTAAATCCAATACTTGTTTACAAGAAAACATTGTTAATGTGCAATTTACAGACTATCATAATTTTGCACTTACGAACATGTCAGTCGTACGAAGTTTAGTGAAACGGCCCCCAGAAAATGGCTCATTCAAAACAGTCGCCCGACTCACCAATTTCCTATATGCTATGTATTGTATTCACGACGTATACTTGATAGAAATTGGTGGGTGTAATGTTTATGAATGGCGCCGTATTCTAGGTCCTAGGTCCGAGACGTTCACCCTATGGGATGACTGTACAATGCCTGCTATATCTGTTTCCGGAGAAGCATACATACTTTACCTATTTGCGGGCAGTAATATATAAATATAAATGTTTACACCTTCCATGAATTCATAATGGAAACGCCCATTCAACGTAAATGTGTTCATATCCCGTCGTAAGGTCGCGCGACGTTGTTGATTTGTTAAAGTTTGTTTGCCGTCAGTAATTTCCGCGACACGCTATTGACCGGCAACGTCGATGTTCCTTGAACTGCGATAACATGACGTAAAACAAGATGATTCTTAATTTTACCACCATGCAATGTAAATATAAGTAATAAAATATGGACTGTTTCCTTTGCGAGGACTCCACACACTTTAAACAGCCCATTTTATTTCAAACTACAGTAAACGCAACAACCCATGATTGTACTCCTTAATGTGTATATGGTCTCAGCACATCACGATCATGCAATGCAGTTATATGATCAGCAGGCAACTGCTGTGTGTCGATAAATGGGGCTTATGACTTTTTTGGTAAGTCCAGTTTCCGATGTGCACTTCTGCAGCTTGATGTTGTATTGTTTGTTAGAAGAGTTGACTTTTCACCAACTGGATAGCGAACAGTGTGATCAGCCTGTATTGGTACTCTGGCCTCAAATGACAAGCCCCATTTTACTAGGAAAATCAGGGGGCCGTTTCAATGAACTTCGTACGACTAAAATGTTCGTAAGTGCAAACTTATGATAGTCTGTAAATTTGACATTAACAATGTGTTCTTGTAAACAATTATTGGATTTAAATGTATTGAACATAGGCTGCATATGCAGCCTATGCTTCAATAAATGTAAATCCATCAATTGAAATTTCCAGACGATCGTAAATTTGCACTTACGAACAGTTTAGTCGTACGATGTTTAGTGAAACTGCCCCCTGCACATGAACGGTTATTAGACTTATGTGATGATGGGTCAGACATGGAGTGCTGGGGGAGGAGGGGTGGGGGTTTGCGTAGTGGTGTCCGGTTTAGTAAAGCTCAACGGTACATAATTGAAAATCACAATAAAATGACTTTAGATGTTCATCTGCCTAGCAATTAATAAAACCTCTCTAGTCCGGAGACACTGTGAGAACAAACGGCATAACGTGCTACAATAATGATGTTTCTGGTGGGAAAACGTAGGCATAGGAACCGCGGGCCCGTTTCACTAAACTTCGTACGACTAAAATGTTCGTGAGTGCAAATTTAGGATCGTCTGGAAATTTCAATTGATGGATGCAGCCTATGCTCAATAAATGTCAGTCCAATAATTGTTTACAAGAACACAATGTTAATGTGAAATTTACAGACTATCATAATTTTGCACTTACGAACATTTTGATTGTACGAAGTTTAGTGAAACGGCCCGCAGGGGAGTTGGGGACAGGGTTTGCTGTTTTTTGTTTTGTTCGCCAGTACAAATGTACATGTACTTTGCTCCGTCCCCTCCCCCAATAATTCGCACGCTTCTACGCCTATGGAAAACGAACTTAAGTGAAGGCCAATAAAAACAACAACGATTCATGTGATAAAACTGACCTACGAGTAACGGAACGTGTTTTAAGTGACGCATAAAGCCCATGTTTCAATCTTTGAAGCGCATGTTGCATTCAATTTGCCGTGAGAAATAAACGACTACCGCACGCGCGCGGAACGACCCGATGTTTACCGATGTGGAATCGTTCGGAATAAATCGGCGAGCAATCGGAATTTAAGTGATTCCCAAATGAAATGATAGAATTTCTTCAGTTAAAATGGAGAAAAACCTGAATAAATGAAATTATGGCGGTTAAACAAATTGGGGAAGCCAATGTGAACAGTGAGGCATTTGGAAAGATTTGTATAATTATTATTTCTGCATTCGCCAACATTTGTCAACACTGTTAGCCAGTCTATACATACGTATCATATCTGTCAATTTTCCTGATGTTGTCACAGTGGGCGTGCATGACAGAGTAATGGAAGTTTGGCTTTGACTTTTGTATCTTCAGATACCCTGGGACAAACCTAAATCTTTCTCAGAATTTACTATGAGAAACCACTTACAGTGGGGTCAGCGTGTAAGTGCACACACGAACGAACACGACAGGTTGGAACGCTGACCCCACTGTATATATTTCATGTATAAAAAAAAAATGTAAATATTTTTCAGCATTTTTTCTCATTTCGCATCAAAAGTGTATGTTGTTACCACTCAGTTGAATCGTCTCGGCGAGACGGTTGAACTGAGTGGTAACAACATACAATTTTGGTGGATAGCGAACTAACCTGTCGTGTTCGTTCGTGTGTGCACTTACACGCTGACCCCACTGTACACATGCCGGCTTTTTACCGTAGCATAGACATTGCGGAATCAATATTTAATATTTTATAATAATAATGAGCCTACCTGTCATTCCGTCAAGTAATGATTTTAATATTACAAAAAAATATCTATGGTAATTTAACACGTGTGAACATGAGGAGATAACATGTTGAACATTTTTATTCTGATTTTGAAAATAATGGACATATTTTCAGAATTTTACTTTTGTATTCTTAGTTCCAGTGTTCGGCTACAATTTCTATGTGTTTTTTTTTCGTTTTGCTCCTCTGTGAAATGCCAAGTCTACATAAACTCAAATAATTATTGCTATCTGTAAATAATTAAAGCTAGCATTAACTATTTAGAGCTAGCATTAAATATGTAGAGCTAGCGTTAATTATTTGAGTTTATGTATATTTGGCGTTCCTGGAACGCCAAATCTACATAAACTCAAATAATTAACGCTTGATATAAATAATTTAATTCCAGCTTATTGAGAGATAGCATTATTTTAGTTTATGTATATTTGGCGTTCCATGCTCTCCACCTGTAACCTGGAGGGGAAAATATTGTCGTCTGTTGTCTTTTAGTTTGTAACTTATTTCTTAACAACATGTTTGGAATCACATGATAATCTAAAGCATAAACTGCAGTCGACGAACGTTAATTCAGCGTTGTATGGGTAATAGTGTAACATAATTATCATTTGAATCCCTGTGATTATTTATACATGTATCAATTATGTCCTGCCAAATGAATATCCTGTTTCAGCAGTATAAGTGAGTGAATACATGTCATCAGTTATCTATGGTAGTTCGTTAGTGGCATTTCGTCTCTTCGATTTCACGTCACATAGAGGCGAAACTGTTCGTCACCACGCGGCGTAGGAACGCAGGAATGAAATTTACGTATTTTAAATCCGTTTTACGCGGCAGAGAAACAAGGAAACGAAACTTACGGTTGTTAATTTTTTAAATTAATTAATTAAAATATTTATTCCGTAATTATGCCACGCAGAGCCGAAATATTAAGAACCTTAAATTTCGTTTCTGCGCCGGGTAAAAACTAAAATTAAGAAAATTACTAAGCTTAAATGTTGTAAAGAGGAAAATGTCTGTAACTAACCATCGTACCGTTCCCTTACATTTCCGGCTCTCTATGTTACTAATTGCATGTACAGTAACGCTGTCGGAAACTATTTCTAACTAACTATAAACGCAATTCGAGAACGCCTATATAATTACCAAATGCGACGTTGTCAAGGTGCATGATGACAACAACATGACAACAACAACAACAACAACGTCGCCCACTGTAAAGTAAGTATTATTTGATATTTTCCTTAATATGCAACGGATTTTGATGAAATATGGTGCAGCAAACGCGTCTTCATGAGCTGCATTTTAGGTGACGCATTTAATTTGTATAACTAATTAAAAAAGATCATGCCTCATTTGCATATGAAAATAGCCTGATACCACCGCGCGTCACTATCAGTAAACTAAATATTACTAAATTATTATATCTGTATAGCGGGCACTCGTACTTGCTTTATAACTGGTGGAATAGTGACACAATTATACACTTATTTAATTCCTGTAAATAACAGTTTGTGCCTACTGTGTAGGCATGTACCTTTAATCTTAGTATCTTAATGCAACGCTGGAAACGCCGAATATGCGATTCATGAGCAAGTTTATTGAATACATAATATTTGGCTGTGACGGGAGAAATGTGCCTTTTGCGACCAGTGTAGATCCATATCGGCCTGTACATCCGCACAGTCTGATCAGGATCTGCACTGTTCGCCATTTCATTAATGAAACGCCCGTCATGCTTCTAACGAGCAATACAGATCGTTATCAAGCTACATGAGTGTGATATTTGATCCAAAGCTGGTCGCCAAACCCTCAATTATACAGTCAAAGCCACATACGAGATATGCCATGTGATTTTGTACCTGTGAACATGTGCGATATTTCATGAAAATTATTTACAAAATTTAGTATAGTTTCCGTAAATGACATCGAAAGTTGACAACATTTTCATAGCATATGCGGAATTCAATTCCGCATGTGCTCTGAACATTTCGTCATCTTTCGACTTCATTTACAGAAAATATCACAGTTTTTAAAAATGTCTTTCAGGAAAAATCGCACGGGTACAAAATCGTATTGCGTATCTCATTATGTGCTACGTATCTAGCTAGGTTTGTTTTCGCCGTAGAAGCGGATAATTACGAACTGAAACTAGTACACATTGAGAAGGAAACTGTTGGGGTGTAATCATTTATCATCCGCTCTAAATAAGCAACACGACTCCGCATGTATAAAAATGAAACGTCTCTCAACTCGATACACCGCCACCATCGCTAATCTTGCCAATAAAGTTACTTATTACAAAGTACTTGAATATTGTGCTTGAACGCAATCAGCTTGATTGGCTGTGCCTGAGCTGTGCTACAGCTCAGGCTCAGCCAATCAAACTGCTTGATTGCGAGTTGATATTGCCAATAGATGTTAAGAAACGCTGATGACTGGGCAGGATTAACGCAGGCGGTGGTGTATGTAGTATATGTGTACCGAATGGAAACATGTCTTTTTCACGAAACCTGTCCAACTTTTACGTCTATATAAACAATACAAACATAATATTTTCTTCGATATTATTAAATTTTATCACAATTTAAAAATGAGCCTTCTTTTTATTGCATAAAATGTTGACGAAAAAATTAGTTCTCTAACCTGTATGGGAATTTAACATGGGAACAAAAAGAGGTGGAGAACCTGGAGGACGAGTCGAAAAACGAACAGTTTTGGAAATTGACACTGAATCCTGGCTAAATAGCTTGGAAATGATTTAACTAAGAAAACCAATGTTACATTTTGAAAATCGGTCCACTATTTCTGAAATAATAAAAAAAATCCAGTCAAAAACATTCACTCTGTGAAGAAGTCCATGGGGATTTAATATGGGGAAATTGTTTTTCCGCAATAAAATCAATAATTGGACCAAATTTCACGAGATAACAAAAGGCTCATTCTTAAATGTTGATAAAATGTAATACATGTATTATAAAAAAAAAGTTTGTGCATTGTGTATACAGCCGTAATATTTGGGCAGGTGTTGTGAAACAGACAATACAGTGGGGTCAGCGTGTAAGTGCACACACGAACGAACACGACAGGTTGGTTCCAACCTGTCGTGTTCGTTTGTGTGTGCATTTACACGCTGACCCCACTGTAGGTATTTGCAGTAAAGAAAGCAAATGGTACAAAGATGGTGACTCGTCATTACAAATACTTCTGTTTAAAAACTTTAGACGTTATTCCCAGAGACAAATGTCATAAACAAAAATATATACGGAAACGATGGTACATGTACATAGCAGATACAAATTCAGATTGTTATTCCGCATTCGCTCTGAACATTTCGCCAACTTTCGAAGTCATTTGCGGAAAATAATATGTTTCTTTGTAAATATATTTTATGAGATACATGTACCGTACCACACATCTTCTTGCTGTTACTTTTAGCTCCCATGTTAATTTTTTTCGCAAATAAAATAAATATTTGATAATTTCGTCTAACATTTTTTTTTTTGGGATGGTGACGTTTTTGTCATTGATGAAAAAGTACGGTACTTATAATTAAATAGTTTTTAGATTTAATGTGTTTAATAGCCAAAGGTTCGTCACCAGCAAAACGTAGAACAGACAGTAGGTACATCTGCTTAGACTTGTCTCAACTACAAGGTGCATGGTCACGTGGTTACAACAACAACAACGTTGCCCACTGTAAAGTAAGTATTATTTGATATTTTCCTTAATATGCAACGGATTTTGATGAAATATGGCGTAGCAAACGCGTCTTCGTGAGATGCATTTGGTGGTCCATGGAGTTTGGCACAGACTTAACAGACTTATGTCGTTTTTGCAAAGAATCGATTTCCGTCTCGGAGACACGGAAATCGATTCTTCGCCAAAAAGACAGAAGTTTCGGCGAACATACAGAGACCACCAAATGCAGCTTAACAAGACGCGTTTGATGCGCCATATTTCATCAAAATCCGTTACGTAATAAGGACAATATAAAAGGATACGTACTTTCAATCGGATTTGTTTTTGTTGTTAGTACCACGTGATCATACACCTTGAACTAGAAGAAATACTTATTAGTGTGTGTTGCACACCATGCAACTGAGATATGTCGCGACCAGAATATACACAGATCAGCGGTCTGGTCAGGGTCAACTTACTCATTGAAACCCTTTTGAATTTGCAAACGAAGTACACCTATGTATCTAGCATTGACATTTATTTCGCAATGTTGTATACATGTAGTATGATACTTTAACTAAACAATACATGTCACTAGTGTTCCTTAGGGAAAATGCATAACCAAATTATCTCCCCTGCTTATTACAGTTTCTGATAGCATTTGATTGCTTTATCAAATGGTATGCCCATGGCGCTAATGATAACACATGGGCGTCACCAGCATTTTTTAAAAGGGTTTCGACTTTCAGCTGTGAAGCGACCGAAATATGTAAGGGTTCCAGTGGCCCATTTCACTAAACTTCGTACGACTAACATGTTCGTACGTGCCAATTTAGGATCGTCTGGATATTTCGATTGATGGATTTACATTTATTGAGCATAGGCTGCATATGCAGCCTATGCTCAATAAATGTAAATCCAATAATTGTTTACAAGAAAACATTGTTAATGTGACATGTACAGACTATCATAATTTTGCACTTACGAACATTTTAGTCGCACGCAGCTGAGTGAAAGGGCCCCAGGGCCTGGACACCTTATATATGCCGGTTGCTTCACAGATCTGGAAATATTTTGATTTATAAATGTTGCATTCGGGTATGTTTGGACAGCAACTAGCTCATGGGCAAAAAGTTTTGGATCAATTTAAGAAGCGTATTTCTGAAAATTGGCATATTACACAATGTTTGGCGTCGCTTGACTGTGATTTGTTCGTAGATCATTTGAATAATACAATGTCTGTTCATTCATGCACTGAAAATGGCTATCACATACCTCATTTGTTTTAAGAAAATCCTGCTGGATCAATAAGGGGGGTTCGTATGAACATTTCGAACCTCATTAAGAAAAAAAACGGCAGAAAAAACGGAAAGGAAATATTCATAAGCACCAAATTGAGAACTCCTAGTTTGTGTTATCTTTAGGCAATTTCGTTGTTTTTATCTATTTGTTGCATATTATATAATTAGAAAATGGAATCCACCAATAGATCGTCACCACAGGATGGTACATGTACGTACTATAGGAATGAATGGCCTTTTTGTGGAATTTATCGGGGTATAAACTTGGAAAAGTCGCGGGAATACTGGACGAAGCGATAAAAAATTACATTTTTTAAATCGAAAAAAAAATAAAAAAATATATATAATTTTTTTTTAATTATTTTTCGAAAATTGTAATTTGTTAAGGACTCGTCCAGTATTCCCCGCTAAATTCCACAAAAAGGCCATTCATTCCTTATAATTCCAGCATTTGAAATAAATTTATCAAGAAAATGTGTTTATTTTCCGTTTTCTGAAGAATTATTTTAACTGCGCCTCACGGTTACGGAAAGTAGTTCGGCGTAGGAGTTTACTGGGATATAAAGACTTGCTACGGGCCAATCAAATGTTACGGAATTGTGTAAATATTTTTGTGCTAGAATTATGTACGTATATACTTCGGCAAAAAAAAGCAAAGTATATACATAAACTACAATCCCCCAAAATAGCGACGCATGTGTTATGTCCTATCATTGGTAGATGTAAATCAGCCAATCAGCTACTGCCTTATATTAGATGCGGTGGAATGGCGATGTAAACCAGCCAATCAGCGAGCCTCTTATATTAGATGCGTCGGAATGGCAGATTACGCCACTCGACGGCGTATGTTCGTAATTACCTGATTCTCCAATTCTATCAAAAGTCGAATATCAATTCAGCCAAGGACAACCGCGGGATTATTGACATTTTCATCAGTGGAGATCCTGATCAGACTGCGCTGCTGCGCAGTCTGATCAGGATCTCCACTGTTCGAAATTCGAGCGTCGAGACGGCAAATACGCATCCAATAATCAGAGTATTTACTATCCCGCGAAATGGCGGCGGCGTAGTCTGATAACGGTCTGTATAGTGCTCAGAAATAAAGCCGATTTTGTGAGATCGGGGAAAGATTACAGGAAATAAGTCAATGAAAAGCCCTAGACATTCTATTGAATTCGACTGGGAACAGTTTGATAAAGTACGTCGAATTGCTTTTGGGTCTGTCACACATTGTTTCCAGACAATTCATTTGAATTATTACGATAATAAAAATTCCGCATCACTTCCCGGAATTTCTTCGCCAGTAACCACCTGATTGGTGTTGCCATTTGCAGCGAGTTGCTCTCACGCGCGAGCGAATCGAGCGGTCCGCGAGGCACGCTTGATTGGATATTGAGGAGAAACCGCCGGGTGACAAACTATAACATCGCTCTCCGCCACAAGCCACTTGTCACAATTCTCGTATTGCTGGCACGGCCGCGAAAACGGGGCTTCTCCGCTTGATTTTATCCTGAAAATAGGACGTTCGGTTTACTTGATTGTAACTGCCTGCTTTCATTGCTATACCACGCGCCGTTACAATCAGACGAGTTTTTTTAATCACAAAACATTTTATTTTTTCTACTGAATAATTGATCACTGATAACCATATCCTTCAATTTACCATCAAAACAGCAGAAATTTGTTTCAGTCTTGCATATATTTTGTTTTGTCACCAAATTTGCGGATTACTACGGAAGCCCATTAGGGCCACTTCACTTTTTTTTTTATCTTTTCTTCAATTTTCGAGATGTTTTCTTGAATGTTCAAGATGTTTTCTTGAATTTTCAAGTTCTTTTTTCGAATTTTCAAGTTATTTTTTTCGAATTTTCAAGTTCTTGAATTTTCAAGTTCTTGAATTTTCAAGTTCTTGAATTTTCATTTCAAGTTCTTGAATTTTCATTTCAAGTTCTTGAATTTTCATTTCAAGTTCTTGAATTTTCAAGTTCTTGAATTTTCAAGTTCTTGAATTTTCAAGTTCTTGAATTTTCAAGTTCTTTTCTTGATCAAGAAAAGATCTTGAAAAATCAAGAAAAGAACTTGAAAATTCAAGATTTCAAGATGTTTTCTTGAATTTTCAAGGTTCTTTTCTTGAATTTTCAAGATCTCTATAAAATTTAAGAAAATAATTTGAAAATTCAAGAAAACATCTTGAATAAATGGAAATTAAAAAAAAAGTGAAGTGGCCCTAATGGGCTTCCGTAGATTACCCCCATAGCTACTTAATTATGAAATACCAAAAAATAATGCAAATGCCGGCGATATTTCGTGTTTTTATATGACGTCATCAATTTACAACATATTCTGAGCTGTTCTTTATAGGAATTAAATAAGTGTATAATTGTGTCACTATTCCACCAGTTCTAAAAATTACGAGTTTCCGTTATACAGATAGTATTCACTGAGTGCTCCAGATAAGCTGCGTATTTGCTTAAATACCCAAATAAAATTGCCAAAAACCCAATTGAAATAGAAGTAGCGAGTATCAAAAAGCAATAACAAGTTTGTGGTACCTTTATCTTGCTGCGGAAAACTATAAACAGACCACAAATATAGCATATGTTTTCTTATTTTCCATGAAAACACATCTTGGTATTTCATTAGATGTGTAAATAGTAGTGTCATTATATTTTACCCAATTAACATTATGAAATACCCAATTGCTTCAGAAATGAGGGAGTGAAAATACTCAATTACGAAATCCTTATCTGGAGCACTGTATAATCATTTAGTAACATAAGGAAACACGGTTATCGCCCCTGATGTGTGGAAATTTACGTCTGATATAAAATGTATAATAATGCCAATCACTACGTGTGGTAATGGTGAATGAATGTTTATTTTTCCAGAAAATGTCTCAGGTGATATCTCTGATATAAAGAACATTTCTCAATGAAAATATATGTTGTTACCACTCATCTGAACCATATCCACGAGACGGTTCAAATGGGTGGTAACAGCATACTAGTATACTTTGTAGGTAACTTTGGATATTTGTGATTCAGTATCTGGCATGCCATGGCATAATCAGATGTGATGAATATTTTCTATTTGCGACCAGTGAATAATCGGATTGTGAGTTCAGAAGACATGTACACGTGACTTAAGGCATTTGCGCAGTCTGAACAGGGCCTAGCTTTAGCTATTATATATTGTTTCCATTGCAATTGTATTGTTATTTCGTCGTTATTTTTATTGTATTTTTTTTGTTTGTCTTATTTTTAAGGGTGGGAATGGGCTCGATGACCTTCCATACCCGGACATAAGTCCATAAAGGCCGAATTTTGAAGTGTTTTATGTGATATATGTAAGTGCAGGGCGGACGGATGTGTATAAATGTGTGCCGAAATATGTCCCGGTGCACGGGAGGCGGGAAGAAGAGAGGGGGTAACTGGGTATAACCTGGCACCAGTGATGCAGAGCAAAACGTCGTTTACTAGTTCGAAAACCATACAGGCCACCATTCCAAATAAGTTACATGTAAGGTAAAATCATAAGATAATTACAACATGTAAAAGATAATTGCAGGCAATGCATGAATATGAGAACTAAAACAACGGAGTTGGAGTATGCTAAAACAACATAGTTACATGGCATACACAGTTTAAAATTAGCTAGAACGATATAAATGCGTCATGTAAAAATAAGAAACGTATTCCCCGCCAGACCTCAACGAGGCCCTAGCAAGGGAATAACAACTACTTTAATCTAGAACGAGAGCACGGAGACAAACAATATTTAAAAATCGTAAAGAAAACTAGTTAAAATATCCCTCTTAAAATGGTGAAGGCCAGCTTCAAAGTAAGAAAACCCGATTTCCCAAATATGTTAGGACAAGCAATTACTATAACATTTGTTTAAACAAAACATCTACAATTTGCATATGTTAATATAATTTACACATAGATACAATTGTGGCGTAATGTATGTACAAGTTGCCACTACTACTTATTAATATATGTAAATACAATGACGTACATTCTTATCTATTGTATTGCTATTTCGTCGTTTACTATACTACTACTTATTAATATATGTAAATACAATGACGTACATTCGTATGACTGTATTGTAACTGGCCCATAATCCCTGCGCTCATACATAATTGGCTTTGGTGTAACGCCCTTCGCTAATTGACTAATGCACTTTAATCAACCTTACCCTGCGCTCATTTATAATTAGCGTCGGTTTAACTCCCTTCACTAATTGTCTTTCGAACTTTACTTACCGTAATGGCTTAGGCGGCCATTGATAATTATAATGCAATCAGTAATCAGCATTAGCTCGCTGGCTACGTGTCACTATCATGCCATTAATCAGCTGTGACACATATTGAGTGAATTGACAAGACAACTAATTTTCAGATAAAAACAGGCAGATTTCGTAAGTTTCTTCACAAAACATTCAACATTGTTTGACGACATACTGAACTTGAAACAAAAGCTGTTTGCAATATCAGATTACATAAATTATTGTCTGTCGATCTAAACCAAACTTGTTACGAATATGCATTACTTAAGTATTGACAACATCACCGGTGACTCGGCGGATTACAGGTACGTACTATTATTTATGGTTTATGCAGAACGTTGGGTTTCCAACTGAAAAGCGACGTGTTGTCCCAATAGATATGTTGCCACTGTTAGTAAAACTCGTCATAAACATACTAGCCCTAAATATTGGGACATGCTTTGTGTTGGGAAAACATATATTACATTTTATACACTAGCAAGGTGTATGATCACGTGGTACAACAACACGTACCGATTCAAAGTACGTATTCTTTTAAAGTGTCCTTATTACGTAACGGATTTTGATGAAATATCACGCATCAAACGCGTCTTGTTAAGTTACATTTGTTGGTCTCTATTTTCGCCCAAACTTCTGTCGTTTTTGCGAAGAATAGATTTCCGTGAATACATTTCCGTGTCTCCGACACGGAAATCGATTATTCGTAAAACGACATATGTCTGTGCCAAACTCCATAAACCACCAAATGTAAATCATGAAGACGCTTTAGCTATTCCATGTTTCATCAAAATCCGTTGCATATTAAGAAAAATATAAAATAATACTTTAATAATACCTTTAATCATCAAATATATGCAGTCGTTAGTTCTATATGAAATAATGCATTTCGGGAAAAATAAGTGATTACGCCCTCAAAGAATACTTTACTGGATAAGTATACTTTGCAATTTTGATGAAATCGGCTACAGGTATAGCTACAGATGTGATGAATATTTTATATTTGCGACAGTGGGTAATGGGAGTGTGGGTTCAGAAGACATGTACATGTGACTTAAGGCATTTGCGCAGTCTGAGCAGGGCCTAGCTTTAGCTTCTTATTATATTTGGTTTTCGTTGCTATTGCATTGTTATGTCCTTGTTTAATATACTACTACTTAGTTGTACATGTAAATACAATGACGTACATGCTTATCACTGTATTGTAGCTTGCCCATCATCCCTGCGCTCATACCTAATTGGCTTTGGTGTAACACTCTTCGCTAATTGGCTCATGCACTTCACGCAACCTTAAAGGTACATGCCCACTCAGTCGGCACAAACTGTTCTTTATAGGAATTAAATAATTTTATAATTGAGTCACTGTTCCACCAGTTCTAAAAATTACGAGTGCCTGCTATACAGATATAATAATTTAGTAATAATTATTTTACTGATAGTGACTCGCGGTGGTATCAAGCTATTTTCATATGCAAATGGGCGTGATATTTCTTAATTATTTATACTAATTAAATGCGTCACCTGAACAAATAACATTTTAAACAGATTATAAATTATGATCATTGCACATCAAAAAGTAAATACAGATAATACATAGTAATGTCCTTTAACATTTTAAGGAAACACGGTTATCGCCTCTGATATCAGTGTGGAAATGTATATATGATATAAAATTTATAATAATGCCAATCAATACGTGGGGTAATGGTAAATAAATGTTTATTTGACAGAACATGTCTCAGATGATGTCTCTGATATAAAGAACAGTTTGTGCCTACTGAGTGGACATGCACCTTTAACCTAGTTCATGCCGATTGCCCATTCATAGATATCTAAATTTTTGTCAGCCGCAATAGCTCAGTGGTAGAGCATCGGACTACGGATCGAAAGGTCCCGAGTTCCAATCCCGACACTGGCCAATTCGGCGTGTCCTTGGGCAAGACACCTTCGTGATAGCCTAGTCCTATCGGATGGGGACTTAAAAAGTCGGTCCCGACATGCAAGGTGATCGAACCAGTGCCGTCGTTAAATCAATGCATTTACATTTACATATCTAAATTTACAAACTTTTGTTTTTCTATTTTCGTCATTTCTCAATAAAAATATAATGTTGTTTCCACTCATTTGAGCCGTCTCGTGGAGGATATATTTTCATTGAGAAATGACGAAAATGGCGATAACCGTGTTGCTTTAAAATGTTAAGGTACATTACTATGTATTGTATGTT
The DNA here is from genome assembly GCA_029237695.1 of Conchocele bisecta. Taxonomy (NCBI): domain Eukaryota; kingdom Metazoa; phylum Mollusca; class Bivalvia; order Lucinida; family Thyasiridae; genus Conchocele; species Conchocele bisecta. The sequence goes on from CM055268.1 coordinate 68,486,663, forward strand.
ATATGACGGCATCGTGACGTGACGTGATTATCACATACGTCAAGCGTAATGGACACGGTGATGAGCGACTAGAAAAATCAATTGGTAAACATATGGCGTTGGTTCCAACCTGTCGTGTTCGTTCGTGTGTGCACTTACGCGCTGACCCCACTGTAATACGTTGGTACAATCTTGCGACACTCATGGTCGTATATTTCGTATGGTATAACGCCTGATTGATTGGATTAAAATCGTAAACGATTGCATTTCTAATGAACCCCTATCTCGAAATAAAAAATCTGCTTTTTTATATAGGTATCAATAGTGTATTAATTTGTGTTGGTTGACGATATATACGTCAGCAGATAGCTAATATTATTGGCATTAACCATGGATCAGCTCAAACAATTCGTACTCGTAATTCAAGTATAAGTTTGATCACGGTTCGTCCGCATGTACGAGGAGATAATCCGATGGTTTTAGCGAGCGGATTATCACTCGTACATGCGGACAAACATGTAGCCGATTTCATAAAAATTGCAAAGTATACTTTCCTAGCAAAGTATACTTTGAGGGAGCAATCATTGATTTTTCCGAAATGCATTATTTCATGCAGAACTAACGATTGCATATATTTGATGATTAAAACTATGCAGAATTATTATACTGAATTTATTACATTATCACAGTCAAAATTGGCTGTGATAATGTAATAAATTCAGTATGATAAAAATTAATAAATTTATTCTAAAATTGAAAATTTCTCCCTCAATGTATACTTTGCTAGGAAAGTATACTTTGCAATTTTGATGAAATGGGCTACAGATCTAACTTATTTATCACATCCGCATGTACATATCTTACACACGAGCTGTGTTAAAGGTACATACCCACTCAGTAGGCACAAACTCTTCTTTATAGGAATTAAATAAGTGAATAATTGTGTCACTATTCCACCAGTTCTAAACAATACGAGTGTCTGCTATACAGATATAATCATTTACATGTAGTAACATTTATTTTACTGATAGTGACTCGCGGTGGTATCAGGCTATTTTCATTTTTAATTATTTATACATGTACGAATTAAATGCGTCACCTGAAAAAAATATTAGTTTCGACAGATTCAAAAATATGGCAATTGCACATCAAAAAAAAATACAGATATTAAATAGTAATGTCCCTTAACATTTTAAGGAAACACGGTTATCGCCCCTGATGTGTGGACATTTACGTCTGATATAAAATGTATAATAATGCCAATCACTACGTGTGGTAATGGTGAATGAATGTTTATTTTGCCAGAAAATGTCTCAGATGATGTCTCTGATATACATAACATTTCTCAATGAAAATATATGTTGTTACCACTGCACCATATCCACGAGACGGTTCACATGGGTGGTAACAGCATACTAGTATACTTTGTAGGTAACTTTGGATATTTGTGATTCAGTATTTGGCATGCCATGGCATAATCAGATGTGATGAATATTTTCTATTTGCGACCAGTGAATAATCGGATTGTGGGTTCAGAAGACACCTACATGTGACTTAAGGCATTTGCTCAGTCTGAACAGGGCCTAGCTTTAGCTATTATATATTGTTTCCATTGCTACAGTGGGGTCAGTGCGTAAGTGCACACACGAACGAACACGACAGGTTGGTTCCAACCTGTCGTGTTCGTTCGTGTGTGCACTTACACGCTGACCCCACTGTATTGTATTGCTATTTCGTCGTTTACTATACTACTACTTATTATTATATGTAAATACAATGACGTACATTCGTATGACTGTATTTTAACTGGCCCACAATCCCTGCGCTCATACATAATTGACTTTGGTGTAACGCCCTTCGCTAATTGGCTAATGCACTTTAGTCAACCTTACCCTGCGCTCATTTATAATTAGCGTCGGTTTAACTCCCTTCACCAATTGTCTTTCGAACTTTACTTACCGTAATGGCTTAGGCGGCCATTGATAATTATAATGCAATCAGTAATCAGCATTAGCTCGCTGGCTACGTGTCACTATCATGCCATTAATCAGCTGTGAAACATATTGAGTGAATTGACAAGACAACTAATTTTCAGATAAAAACAGGCAGATTTCGTAAGTTTCTTCACAAAACATTCAACATTGTTTGACGACATACTGAACTTGAAACAAAAGCTGTTTGCAATATCAGATTACATAAATTATTGTCTGTCGATCTAAACCAAACTTGTTACGAAGATGCATTACTTAAGTATTGACAACATCACCGGTGACTCGGCGGATTACAGGTACGTACGGTACTATTATTTATGGTTTATGCAGAACGTTGGGTTTCCAATTAGTAAAACTCGTCATAAACATACTAGCCCTAACTATTGGGACATGCTTTGTGTTGGGAAAACATATATTACATTTTATACACTAGGTTTCCTAGCGTAAGTTGTGCCATATATTCTCCAGCCACAGCAATGACGTCAACCTGTAGCCTATTTCACCAACATTGCAAAGTATACTTATATAGTATACTTTGAGGGAGTAATTTATTTTTCCCGAAATACATTATTTTATATAGAACTAACGACTGTATATATTTGATGATTTAAAGTATGCAGAATTATTATGATAATGTAATAAATTCAGTATAATAAAACTTTATAAATCTATCCTTAAATTGAAAATGTATCCCTATATACTTTGCTAGATAAGTATACTTTGCAATGTTGGTGAAATAGGCTACATGCCAATTGTTGGGAGAACTAACAAGGTTCCACAGTATACATGCTTGTACAACACGTGTATGAGTATAGGTTACTATTGTTTATTAAACAAGTGGACAAGTGGGTTTCTATTAAGGATTACTGTCCTCCATATTAGACACGCCATGTGGTTTTGTGCCTTCGGATATCTGCGTAATTTCATGAAATACGTTTACAAAATTGACTATAATTTCCGTAAATGGCGTCAAAAGTTGACAAAGTGTTCAGAGTACATGTACTGTGTAAATTTTGTCAACTTCCATATTGCTCAAAAGCAAGGTAGGTGTTATTGATAGACTGGCAAATAGTGCAGATACCGATCAGACTGCGGATGCCCATACGCCGTAGCCCCATTTCTCCCATCAGAAATGTATATTAATAATACTGCCATATACTATATGTATGTTCTCTTCATTCCAGCCGCCAGTATGGTACCGTGCCGCAGTACCAACCCTCATACACGCCCGGACAACCGGACCACCAGTACCCGGTGAAGCAGGAGTACTCGGACAGTGGGGACGTTCGGACGCCGTCACCCTCGGACAGCGGGATAGACATCAGCTACTCGCCCAGACACTGCGACGCCGGACCGGATAACGTCAGCAAGGTAAACACAATTCCTAACATTAGTATGCGTCATATGGAACGTCAAACATTCAGTGGAACCTTTGTTTACATATATGCATGTATTTGTTTATCCTCGATAACTGCCGGGTGTTTTGGTGCATTTTCGCATTGTCTGTGCAAGTCGACAGCGGTCATAACAACTATTATTTCACAACAACTGAAAATCCCATAGACTATTTCAATTTCTTACCATTCAGTCAATGATGCACATAATAATTGTTTTGAAGCAAAATGTGTTTGTTCGGATTAATAGTTAATTACATAATCTTGTATGAGTTGGACCGCTATGCCGTATTCAATATATTAATATACTAAACATAAAATAATTTATTAAATTACATTTCATTCTGAACATATTAACACGTATCATGTTTTCTTATTACATTTATTTTATACTTATCGATATTCTTCGAATTGAAAAACAATGGCTTTAATTTGCGTATATCTATACAAATTAGTATTTGGATGACAGTGGGTTGATTGTATTTGTCATTGGCTATCAGTTTAGTTTTCTATCTATTTCTGTTTATGAGCTATATTACTTATATTGTCTTCCGTTTCGAATTTGCAGGCCTTATCGAAGCTGACGAAGACATCCGAGGCGCTCGTCAAAGCGGACGTCTGCCACGAGAAGCCCCAACACTCGTCTATCGCGCTCATCTCCATGGCGATACAGAGTTCACGGGACGGGAAATTAGTGTTGGCGACATCTATCGGTACATCATGGATAACTTCCCCTACTACAACAGCCAGCAGAGGGCGTGGAGGAACAACATCCGGTACACACTGAGCATCAACGGCTGTTTCCTGAAGGCGGGAGGCTCCGACTGCGGCAAGGGCAACTACTGGGCCATACACCCCGCCGTGGCAGACGACTTTGCCAGGGGCGACTACAGCAGACGACAGAACAAACGTAAATCACGCAGCAAGGTGAAGTCCAGCAGTGGTAACGTGCCCTCCCAGAAACCAAGTGGCTTCGTGGCGGTGAAAGCTGAGACGATTGGTTACCATCCTTACAACACCGAGGCCCGTTACCACTCGACATCGACGTACGGACTCGCGACTTCCGGTCATCAGCAGACGACATCGCCATCTGTCCCGGCTTCGTCTGGTTACACGCCGAACGGAAGATACAGCGACATCTACCGGAACTACTCACAACCTACGTCATCGTCTACACGTGGTTACTTCAGCCAACCGTCGACCGGCTACGACACAATGGCATCACAGGGAACGTACTATGGCTACAACAGCACTTCCGGCTTGTGTCTTCCGGGCACTACTCCCGTCGCGGGTTATACTTACCTACCACAAGGAACTTGGTGATGTAAACTACATACAAACTTACTGAATGCATTTATTTCATAACTGCGACCTCAGTTTTCCAAATGTGCTATTTATTTTATGATTATTTCCGTGTACATGTATATTATATATCATTGACTCGTGACGTTGAAAGAAATTAATGCCGGCATTGTCTATTATAAGTTGGCTTGATAAACAAGGCGCATTCCGTTTGTGATCAGTGTGAACATATACGCAGTCTGAGCTGGATAATTATACTGCTTTTAGCGTCGCACTAGTTGATTGTTTAGCACTAATCGCAGCTGTTAATCCTATTTTTATTGTGACATCATGATTCTATTCAACTACCAGTTTTAGCTCAGCGGGAATCGTAATTGGACACGGCTCCGGTATTACATCCCTTATCGTTTCAAAGTGATTAGTCTATATTCCACACATCATTCAGAGTAACTCTGACCGTGTACAATATCGACGGTGTCCCGCCATACGAAAGGGAGGTAATTCCAGATCCGGACACAATTTCTTTACAGATATAAAATAATTCACTGATCATTTGATAAAAACGATTCATGCCAAACAATCTTCATACATCGACCACCCTGGTGACATTAACTTATATAATATGTGTATAATGTACAAAATGTATAAAAGGTATTACTATGTATAAATGTGTTAAATATATCCGTTAATTTCCACATTAATACCCAGTGCAGCTGCATATCGGATTGTCTGCTGACCACGAAATAACAATCCGTTCCCTCAATTTAATGATTCGTTCCCTCGAATTAACAATTCGTTCCCACGATATAACAGTTCGTTCCGTGGAATTAACAATTCGTTCCCACGAAATGACAATTCATTCCTTCGATTAACAATTCGCTCCAACGTAATAGTAATTCGTTCCCATGAATTGACAATAAGTTCCTGTGGGAACGAATTGATAAATTGGGGGAACGAGTTGTTAATTCGTTGAAACGAACTGTTAAATTGATGGAACGTATTGTTATTTCGTGTGAACGAATTAGTAACAAAAGACGGGGCTCCGTAGTATGGTACTAAAACATTAATATTATAAATGTTACTGTTTCATTTGTTCATAACACACTGCACAGAGATTACTCGTCGTACCTTGGTCAAATTTGGGTAACACTGACGGGCTCTAAGTATTAATACCTTATATTTAGATATTTCTACTCGAAGTCGGGTAGTTTGATTGTCTGTAACTGAGCACAGTTGATCTCGACAAACATCCCGGGGTTTATTTCTAAACTTCGTACGCCTAAAATGTTCGTAAGTGCAAATGTAGGATCTTGCGGATATTTAAATTGATGGATTTCTATTTATTAAGAATAGGCTGCATATGCTCATTAAATGTAAATTCAATGATTGTTTACAAGGAAACATTGCCAATGTGAAATATACAGACAATCATAAGTTTGCACTTACGAACATTTTAGTCGTACGAAGTTTTAGTGAAACGACACACCCCCCCCACACCGCGATTTGGAACAATGCGCATAGAATACATAATTATTCTCCAATCAATGGCTCTACTCGAAATCATGTAGTTTGCTATGCAGTGACTGCATATCAGCACATCAATCTATCCGATTTGGAGCATGATGCATTCATCACCAGCTCTAATTAATATTTGAGTTTATGAAGGTTGAGTTTTCCCCACGGGATAGGTTAGAGTCAACAGGGAGAAGTCGGCATTGACGACACGGAATGGAATCCGACTGAAGGCGACCACCAGGTCAGTGAGGCGGTCGAAGATACACATGGTGGTCCCGGGTAGTTCCAGGCCCAAGCAGCCGTCTGACATGAACACTTTGAAGAAATGGACACGTCTGTCGAACCTGTTGATACAAAACAATACCGGGTGAATTACCAATTGACACAATAAATAAGAAAACACAAACTCAAGACTTTGGTTTAACCCTTTGAACCCGAAATGCCGCTATAGCGGTTTATGAAAAAAGTGCAGATCCAGATGAGCCGGCTCGTAACGACCGTCCTTTCATCAGGGGATATCTGCACTTTTTGAAAGTAATTTTAATATTTTTGAGAACAAAAAATATCCCCTTTTCATAAATGGACTAGTCTGAAAATTATTTTGTGACAATTGGATTGGGACATTGATTTCTTTTATTAATTCGTTCCCACGAAATAACAATTCGTTCCCTCGAATTAACAATTCGTTCCCTCGAATTAACAATTCGTTCCTATGATATAACAATTCGTTCCCATGTATTTCGTGGGAACGAATTGTTAAATTGAGGGAACGAATTGTTAATTCGTAGAAACGAATTGTTAATTCGTAGAAACGAATTGTTAATCGTGGGAACGAATTATTAAATTGAGGAAACGAATTGTTATTTCGTGGGAACGAATTAATACAAAAAATTTTTACGTCCCCTGCGAGGCTCCGTACGCTTATGATACCATGCCAGCACTTATGAAAAAACAGTCATGAATACAGTTAAGTGTAGCAAACCAAATGCACAATAATTCCTCAGACCGGGGTTTGAGGTCCAAACCCAGATTTGACCTACTAATAATAACTACCAATCGAGATCGCTATGACTCTTTAAGTAGTCGGTATAACTGCGGGTATTTCGTTAAACAATTAAAGTACTGTTTCTTGTTTATGATGATCTTTGTGTCAACTTACTTAGGTGAGTCATACGCAACATACAGAATGTACGGCACCTCCGGGTATTTTTTGCTGGGAGAGACGAGAAATGTTCCATCTGGTTTCCCCACCAAAAGACGATTTGTGGGTTTCTCCTGCCATTTGTGGTTTGAGTACCACGTGGCCTGGTCATGGAGAGCAATGCCACGGTCATCGTCGGTACTGGAGATCAGGCCTTCGATGTAATCGTCCCGCTCGGATGTCACGGACAGCGTCCTGTATATTTCAGGAGGACCAAATAGTATGAGAAAAGACATAATATTGTATCGAAGAAGATGTGCGACAATTCATAAAAAACATTTACTGAGGAGATTTTCTGTAAATGACGATGAAAGTTGACAAAATGTTCAGAGCATATGCTCCTCGCCTGCAGAAAATATCACGGTTTCTGTAAATATGTTTATGAAAATGAAAATCAGATGGCTTGTTGCACACATTGTATGATGACGGACTTGAGAACTATGGCTAATGGTATTTCTTGTCGGCCTAGCTCATCGCCTGCATTCATTCAATTATTTATGAACGTTATGCTGTCTGTCAGAAGCATGACCGTGGCGACGTGACTGAATGGCTAACAGTGCAGACCCGGAGCAGACGGCGCAGATACATGTACACTGATCACAAAATCAATAAGCGCCATTCCTCCAGTTACAGCCACATATATACCGTCTATAGCGCTACACCCTGTCCATGTTTAATGATACATGTATGTATCGATCACATTATTTTAAATACATTTTAAAGATTAACATGACTTATATAATATGTGTATAATGTACAAATGTCCTGTATAAAAAGTAATTACTATGTATAAATGTGTTAAATATATCCAGTCATTTCCACATTAATATCCAGTACAGTTGCATATCGGATTGTCTGCTGACCACGAAATAACTGTTCCCTCAATTTAACAATTCGTTCACTCTAAGTATTAATATATCTAGATCTTTCTACTGGAAGTCGGGTAGTTTGATTGTCCGTAACTGAGCACAGTTGATCTCGACGAACATCCCGGGGCCCGTTTCACTAAACTTCGTACGACTAAAATGTTCGTAAGTGCAACTTTAGGATCGTCTGGAAATTTAAATTGATGGATTTACATTTATTGAGCATAGGCTCAATTCAATAATCGTTTACAAGAAAACATCGTTAATGTGAAATTTACAGACTATCATAAGTTTGCACTTACGAACATTTTAGTCGTACGAAGTTTAGTGAAACGCCCCCCCCCCCCCCCCCCCCTCCCCGATTTCGAACATGCGCACGTAATACATAATTATATATTCTCCAATCACTGGCCGTGACTGAGCATAGCTCAGTATCAGCACATCAATCTAGCCGATTTCGAGCATGATGCATTCATCACGAGCTCTGAGAGCTCTAATTAATATTTGAATTGATGAAGGTTGAGTTTTCCCCGTGTGATAGGTTTAGCGTCAGTAGGGAGAAGTCGGCATTGACGACACGGAATGGAATCCGACTGAAGGTGGTCGAATATGCACATGGTGGTCCCGGGTAGTTCTAGGCCCAAGCCTGAACACCTTGAAGATATGGACACGTCTGTCGAACCTGTTGATACAAAACGATACCGGGTGAATTACCAATTGACACAATAAATAAGAAAACACAAACTGAATACTTTGGTTTAATACAGTATCGAAAATGTAAGTGTTGCTGACATTGAGAACATTTTAGGCACGTCTTTAGATTTTAAAGATATCCAATCGGAAACAAGATACCGGTTTGACATCGTGTCAACACAAAGTGGTGCAGTTACATGTATTGACATGAACTCGTTGGATGGATGTATTGACAGCAATCTAATAAGGGTTTACAATCACATATTATCCACTGAAATTATTTATTACACTATCATATACGTGTACGGTAATAAGGCATGTAGTAATTGCTGAACAGCTAGCCCACACACGCTTATACGGAGCCCCGCAGGGCAGATGAATTTTTATATTAATTCGTTCCTACGAAATAACAATTCGTTCCCTCAATTTAACAATTCGTTCCCTGGAATTAACAATTTGTTTCCTCGCATTAACAATTCGTTCTCACGATATAACAATTCGTTCCCACGAATTAACAACTCGATCCCACTAATATTTTTATATGACGTCATCAATTGATGATAAGTCTGTATAATAAGTCTGCATACTTTTAAACATCAACTATATGCAGTCGTTAGTTCTATATGAAATAATGCATTTCGGGAAAAATAAGTGATTACTCCCTCAAAGAATACTTTACTGGATAAGTATACTTTGCAATTTTGGTGAAATTTTGATGAAATCGGATGTGATGGATATTTTATATTTGCGGACAGTGGGTAAATGGGAGTGGTGGGTTCAAAGAAGTCGAATGTTACATGTGGACATTAAGGCATTTGCGCCAAGTCTGGAGCAGGGGAGATACTTTAGCTTATTATATTTTGGTTTTTTCGTTGCTAAATTGCCTTTATTTACAATAAATAATACACACAAATCGATGGTGTCGAAGATGTAAAACATTGACTACAAATGTCCAACCAGAAGATCCGTCAATGGACATGCATGTGAAACTCATCCGGTAATAAAAAACTGCTTGAATTTGTGTAAAGGTTGGCTAATCTTAGAATTGTGAGAATGGTAGGCTTTACGAAAACCGACTGACCAACTATACATATTTCGTTCCTGAAAAGGTGGGAAATAGTGTTTATAGACCTATATTTCATTGATTGATCAACCATCACTCATTTGGCCATAATAAACTCAGTTTGTGAATACAAGACCTGTTATTAGATTTGTTCACCACACACTCCAGTTACAATTATCGATACAAGGCGAATGTGTCCTGATAACCCGCATTGTCCAGCATAGTCAACCATAAATATTGAACAAAACTTGTAATGGGAATCATAACAACAAAGTGGATAGTTACAAATTATGTGGTACAAAGCTAAGCATGCAATTTCGCTAACAGCAGATAACTGATCACATTGTGTCCAGACCTCGCATGACAATATTAACACTGGTAACCGAGTCCCTTTTTGCAAACAACCCTTGTACAAGTAACAGCATTTATTGTAATTGCGGCCGTGTCCCCTAGACAGATCAATAACCGGCCGTCCACGTGGGACCAAACACAATAGTCCAATGGTTTTAACACGCGAGTGCGTAAACAGCCCGTTGCAAGAGCTCCAGTTAAGCGAACAAAGCATATTTCTGGTATCATAGGTGTGACGGCGACGCATAGGGTTTTGAGTGACAAAAGCGTAGTGTTGTATTGTAAAATTAAGAGATTTTGCCCAAGCCGCAAATTCGAAACGCGAACGTAAACAAGAGACTTGTTCCGGGAACTTGCGCAACAAAATAATGCCAGGCAAAATTTTGGAGCGAAATACGACGTATTAATGGGGAAACTGCGACTGGGGGAATAGCCCGGATGTAAAGTCTCGGAACAACTTTTTTGACCATTGCCAAGGGAAGGCTTAATTCGATTTCGCGGCCTTAGCCTTTTCTCGATTTAGATGTTGAAAACGCGCGTGTTCCCTGAATGTTCTAAACGTTAGACTCCAAACAATTCACAAAATCCCATCGAGATAAACTAAGATAGTGCATTTTCACTACGAAGAAGTCGATAGTAGGCTAATCGGTATAACATAAACGAAACAAAAGTGGCCGGAAATTGATCCTGCTATAGCACCTGAAATATTTTATTGAATAATCCAGAGATTCATTTGACCCCATTACTGGTGCAAAATAAAAAATTCAACCACTAGTATTCTAATCATGCATCTATCCTGAGAGCTGGACTAGGGGAATTGTAATACCTGTTTCCCAAAGAAGGGAGATAAGCGGGAACCAACCAAACAACTACCAGTGGGAATTACTTTTGACAAGCATTTTTTTCGAAAACTATTTTCTCACATGCCTAGACAATAAAGGCTGAGGAAATGGTCGGAAGAAAATTCCCTCTGTTTCCCAGCACTCAAATTTGGGTTTCAGAAAGAAAAGAATAAGGAGTACAGTCGAACTGTATTTTTAATACTGCAAATCCATAATAGAAGCGAGTAATTAGGAAACCGAAAGAAGATTATACTGCGCATGAATTCGGTAGATTTCCAAAAGGCAATTCGATATGGGATAAACCGAATAAAGGTATTTGGTACAAGTTGAATGACCTAGGGGCATCCATGTAAAATTTGTACCAGATGATGAAACAAAAATGTATCAATCAGTTAAAGCTTGTATCCGTTCTAAACTGGTAGTAATGTCCTGGATTTTCACTTCGATTAGTTAGTGTAGGCGTGAAGCAAGGTGAGCCGTTTATCTCCAATATTGTTTTCCTACATCATTCATTATTGATATGGCTGAAGCATTGTTTTACGCAATTAACCACAGAGGTCTGACTTTGTTACCATCGGAACAGATGCCAAATAAATACTTCTCCTACTGTTTTTGCTGATGACACGTGCTCTATTTGCCTGAAACCGGAGGAGGGTCTGCAAAGCTTGCCTAAACGGTCTAAACACGACTAATTGTTAATAGAATGGGGCATTTACCGTAAACAGTAAGTAAAACCAAAGGTGGTCGTGTTTCAGGGTAGTAACAGGCAACTGTAAACCACCCAGTTTTAAATAACGCAATAAAACACTTTTATTACAGAATGTGAACAGCTTCCACATAATTTGGGCATTACATTATCATACAAATATAATTAAAATTTTTCCAAGCACCAAAAAACATCCTGTCTGAGCAGGCTACAAAAAGCCAATTTTTTCACTGAATAGTATTATTTTTTGACAAGGATTTCAAAGCTCACAATTACAGATAAGTTACATTTAAGTTTTGATACGATGGTGCTGCCTAATCCTGGAATACGGGTTCTGAAAGAAATTTGGGGATTTCATAGTGCTGCCAGAATAGAGAAGAAGAGTGGCCAATCTAAAGTTTTTCTGAAACAGATTCCCTTAAAGTTGCGAAATCAATAACATGCAACGCTTGCTATAATTGGAGAGCTTAATGGTCGCGTCCCCCACTAAGTTGATCAAGCGTAGAGAGCGCATATTTTGAAATACTGGGCGCAGAAATTTTGTTAGACAGATAACTCATTGCTTTCGCCATGTTTTAAATTTGAAAGCTGATGGTGACCACTGCAATATCGCCATGGGTGTTTCTAATGTTAAATCACTTTTTAAGACAATCTAGGTTTCTCATATCTATGGAATACTCAGGAAGTATCTTCTCAACCTCAATTAAATATTGGTTTATACAGAAGACTATATGACCAATACATTACAGTAGGGCTGGTTCAGTGGAATGTCGCAAATTCTCGCCCAAACCTTTCCACAAAGAACCCATAAATAAAAATGAAATAATCCATCAAAAGTGGGTTTTATTTCTGATGGAAAAGTATTTCAAAACAGTAGAAAAAATGACAATCTTTCGTATTGCCTCAATCCACGATTCCGTTTGCTCTGGCAACATTTCACTTGAAATTGAAGAAGGGCGGTTCTCGTCACAAATTGCTAGAGAAAAATCGGCTTCTTTGCCGGGATGCTCTGTAACATGAACTGGTTAATTGAAAATGAATATCAATAATTTCTTCTTGTCTGGACCCATTCTAATACTGTTAATTGCGAAGAACAACACCCTAACCTCGTTATTATTAGTAGCTAGGGGTCGAGTACGACTAAATTCCACCGCTCTAAAATGACAACAGAAAAATGAATCTCTATTGGAAACGCCTTTTCAAAATACTTGTACATAGCCACAGATACTAGAAATAATCATCTCAGTTTCGATATAGGTTTGTAAGCGGTATGAAATATTTACGAAGCAAATGCGGAATATTAATTCTGCATCTGCTCCGAAATGTTCATACAATTATCTTAACTTTTAATAAATCCCGTGAAGTTTGAATTTCCAAAGAATCGTCTTGCTTAAGACGATTCTGTGGAACAATCAAACTTTACCTTAGTTTCGTGTACAATTATCAAATATGTTTTACTCCTATTAACACTGTTTACTAATGAACTTGATTGCTTGCGACATGGAATGGCTGTGTGTGTGCTGGTTGGTGGGTCCTGTTGCATCAAGTGCGGTTCGTTAATTGCTGTGATAGATTCATCACACCGTAGCAGTAATGCACAGCCTTTGCATTTGTTAAATAGCAATATAAGATTATGTCATCACTTGTACATTTTTACACAGAGTTAACATTGTGTTTTCGGCATTGCTCTTCTCGAACCGTCAAAACATCTAAATACCGGCGAGAAGCACGTTGTGCTTAACTGCTAATAAATTGAATTGAATTGAATTGTTATGTCCTTGTTTAATATACTACTACTTAGTTGTACATGTAAATACAATGACGTAACATGCTTATCACTGTATTGTAGCTTGCCCATCATCCCTGCGCTCATACCTAATTGGCTTTGGTGTAACACTCTTCGCTAATTGGCTCATGCACTTCACGCAACCTTAAAGGTACATGCCCACATCAGTCGGCACAAACTGTTCTTTATAGGAATTAAATAATTTTATAATTGAGTCACTATTCCACCAGTTCTAAAAATTACGAGTGCCTGCTATACAGATATAATAATTTAGTAATAATTCTTTTACTGATAGTGACTCTCGGTGGTATCAAGCTATTTTCATATGTAAATGGGCGTGATATTTGTTAATTATTTATACTAATTAAATGTGTCGCCTGAAAAAGTAACATTTTAGACAGATTATAAATTATGATCATTGCACATCAAAAAGTAAATACAGATATTAAATACAACAATACAATATTATCTATTAGCATTAAACATGTACAATGTTTTTCGCTATATACATAAATAGTCAAATAGTGAGTGAAATCGTTTAAAGATGTATCAAAATAGTATAACCATTGTCTGAAATTGGAAGTGTCGAGCGTTAGAAGTAGCCTGCGACGACATGCGTCGCTGTATTTGTATGGAACGTATTTTATTTTTTTGGCAGATTGAGAATGTGTGCAAGTGACGTCGTAGGTTGGCAGAAGCCCCCAGAGCAGGTGCGAAATAGCTTTCTCACTTCTCCGGAGGTTCAGCCCACCAACGATGTCATATAATTAGTCCGCCGTCATAACCATGAGGAGGCATATCCTACAGACCACAGCTAACACTAGACCACAACCGCCGATATAATAGATTCTCGTCTTTGAAATGCGGTATGTAAATACTTGCTAATGTTAGTTAATTTGACAGTTGATTTTGTACCCATCAGTTGGTCAAATTTATTTAATGTCGGCCAACGACAGTAGTAGTTGGCGAAATGTTTTCTTCTTAGGTCATCATAACACGGACACACAAGGAGAAAATGGTACTCATCTTCTACCATTCTCATGTTACAATATGTACACAGTCTATCATTCCTTGGCTTGTTGTCATAGAGACCAGTTTCTATTGCCAGAGTATGTGATGATGCCCTAAACTGGCTAAGCGCGCGTCTATATTTGTTCACACGAACACTGTCTATGTATGTCTCTAGTTCCAATGATTGTTTGTGACGCCTATATAGTTTAAGTTTGCTGGATTCAGTTAGTGAATTGTGCCAAGATAAATAGTAATGTCCTTTAACATTTTAAGGAAACACGGTTATCGCCCCTGATATCAGTACATCTGATGTAAAATGTATAATAATGCCAATCAATACGTGGGGTAATGGTAAATGAATGTTTATTTTGCCAGAAAATGTCTCAGATGTTTTCTCTGATATAAAGAACGGTTTGTGCCTACTGAGTGGACATGTACCTTTAACCTAGTTCATGCCGATTACCCATTCGCAGATGTCTAAATTTACAAACTTTTGTTTTTCTATTTTCGTAATTTCTCAATAAAAATATAATGTTGTTGCCACCCATTTGAGCCGTCTCGTGGAGCATATATTTTCATTGAGAAATGACGAAAATCGCGATAACCGTGTTGCCTTAACATGTTAAGGTACATTACTATTTATTATATGTTATATGACGGCATCGTGACGTGACGTGATCATCACATACGTCAAGCGTAATGGACACGGTGATTAGCGACTAGAAAAATCAATTGGTAACAATATGGCGTTTTCAGCGAGAAAACCGGCATACACATTCATACAGTGGGGTCAGCGTGTAAGTGCACACACGAACGAACACGACAGGTTGGTTCCAACCTGTCGTGTTCGTTCGTGTGTGCACTTACACGCTGACCCCACTGTATTGTATTGCTATTTCGTCGTTTACTATACTACTACTTATTAATATATGTAAATACAATGACGTACATGTACATTCGTATGACTGAATTGTAACTGGCCCACACTCCCTGCGCTCATACCTAATTGGCTTTGGTGTAACGCCCTTCGCTAATTGTCTCATGCACTTTAGTCAACCTTAACCTGCGCTCATTTATAATTAGCGTACGCTAATTGGCTTTCGAACTTTACTTACCATAATGGCTTAGGCGGCCATTGATAATTATAATGCAATCAGTAATCAGCATTAGCTCGCTGGCTACGTGTCACTATCATGCCATTAATCAGCTGTGAAACATATTGAGTGAATTGACAAGACAACTAATTTTCAGATAAAAACACGCAGATTTAGTAAGTTTCTTCACAAAACATTCAACATTGTTTGACGACATACTGAACTTGAAACAAAAGCTGTTTGCAATATCAGATTACATAAATTATTGTCTGTCGATCTAAACCAAACTTGTTACGAAGATGCATTACTTAAGTATTGACAACATCACCGGTGACTCGGCGGATTACAGGTACGTACTATTATTTATGGTTTATGCAGAACGTTGGGTTTCCAAAAGCAACGTGTTGTCCCAATAAATATGTTGCCACTGTTAGTAAAACTCGTCATAAACATACTAGCCCTAAATATTGGGACATGCTTTGTGTTGGGAAAACATATATTACATTTTATACACTAGGTTTACTAGCGTAAGTTGTGCCATATATTCTCCAGCCACAGCAATAACGTCAACCTGTAGCCTATTTCACCAACATAGCAAAGTATACTTTGAGGGAGTAATCATTTATTTTCCTCGAAATACATTATTTCATATAGAACTAACGACTGTATATATTTGATGATTTAAAATATGCAGAATTATTATACTGAATTTATTACATTATCACAGCCAAAATGGCTGTGATAATGTAATAAATTCAGTATAATAAAACTTTATAAATTTATCCTTAAATTGAAAATGTATCCCTATATACTTTGCTAGATATGTATACTTTGCAATGTTGGTGAAATAGGCTACATGCCAATTGTTGGGAGAACTAACAAGGTTCCACAGTATACATGGTTGTACAGCACGTGTAGGAGTATATTGTTTATTAAACAAGTGGACAAGTGGGTTTCTATTAAGGATTACCTCCCTCCATATTAGACACACCATGTGGTTTTGTACCTTCGGATATCTGCTTAATTTCAAGAAATACGTTTACAAAATTGACTATAATTTCCGTAAATGGCATCAAAAGTTGACAAAGTGTTCAGAGTACATGTACTGTGTAAATGTTGTCAACTTCAATTTTGCTCAAACGCAAGGTAGGTGTTATTGATAGACTGGCAAATAGTGCAGATACCGATCAGACTGCGGATGCCCATGCGCCGTAAGCCCCAATTCTCCCATCAGAAATGTTTATTAATAATAATAATATTGTAACTGTCAACAGCCATATACTATATGTATTTTCTCTTCATTCCAGCCGCCAGTATGGTGCCGTGCCGCAGCACCAACCCTACTACACGCCCGGACAGCCGGAACACCAGTACCCGGTGAAGCAGGAGTACCCGGACAGTGGGGATGTTCGGACGCCGTCACCCTCGGACAGCGGGATAGACATCAGCTACTCGCCCAGACACAGTGACGCCGGACCGGATGACGTCAGCAAGGTAAACACAATTCCTAACATTAGTATGCGTCATATGGAACGTCAAACATTCAGTGGTACCTTTGTTTACATATATGCATGTATTTGTTTATCCTCGATAACTGCCGGGTGTTTTGGTGCATTTTCGCATTGTCTGTGCAAGTTGACAGCGGTCATAACTATTATTTCACAACAAATGAAAATCCCATAGACTATTTCAATTTCATACCATTCAGTCAATGATGCACATAATAATTGTTTTGAAGCAAAATGTGTTTGTTCGGATTAATAGTTAATTACATAATTTTGTGTATGTGTTGGACCGCTATGCCGTATTCAATATATTAATATACTAAATATAAAATAATTTATTAAATTACATTTCATTCTGAACATATTAACACGTATCATGTTTTCTTATTACATTTATTTTATACTTATCGATATTCTTCGAATTGAAAAACAATGGCTTTAATTTGCGTATATCTATGCAAATTAGTATTTGGATGACAGTGGGTTGATTGTATTTGTCATTGGCTATCAGTTTAGTTTTCTATCTATTTCTATTTATGAGCTATATTACTTATATTGTCTTCCGTTTCGAATTTGCAGGCCTTATCGAAGCTGACGAAGACATCCGAGGCGCTCGTCAAAGCGGAAGTCTGCCACGAGAAGCCCCAACACTCGTCTATCGCGCTCATCTCCATGGCGATACAGAGTTCACGGGACGGGAAATTAGTGTTGGGCGACATCTATCGGTACATCATGGATAACTTCCCCTACTACAACAGCCAGCAGAGGGCGTGGAGGAACAACATCCGGTACACACTGAGCATCAACGGCTGTTTCCTGAAGGCGGGAGGCTCCGACTGCGGCAAGGGCAACTACTGGGCCATACACCCCGCCGTGGCAGACGACTTTGCCAGGGGCGACTACAGCAGACGACAGAACAAACGTAAATCACGCAGCAAGGTGAAGTCCAGCAGTGGTAACGTGCCTTCCCAGAAGCCCAGTGGCTTCGTGGCGGTGAAAGCTGAGACGATTGGTTACCATCCTTACAACACCGAGGCCCGTTACCACTCGACATCGACGTACGGACTCGCGACTTCCGGTCATCAGCAGACGACATCGCCATCTGTCCCGGCTTCGTCTGGTTACACGCCGAACGGAAGATACAGCGACATCTACCGGAACTACTCACAACCTACGTCATCGTCTACACGTGGTTACTTCAGCCAACCGTCGACCGGCTACGACACAATCACGTCACAGGGAACGTACTATGGCTACAACAGCACTTCCGGCTTGTGTCTTCCGGGTACTACTCCCGTCGCGGGTTATACTTACCTACCACAAGGAACTTGGTGATGCAAACTACATACAAACTTACTGAATGCATTTATTTCATAACTGCGACCTCAGTTTTCCAAATGTGCTATTTATTTTATGATTATTTTCGTGTACATGTATATTATATATCAGTGACTCGGGGGCGATGAAAGAAATTAATTATAAGTTCGCTTGATAAAAAAGGCGCATTCCGTTTGTGATCAGTGTGAACATATACGCAGTCTGAGCTGGATAATTATACTGCTTTTAGCGTCGCACTAGTTGATTGTTTACTAGTTTAGCACTAATCGCAGCTGTTAATTCCATTTTTATTGTGACATCATGATTCTATTCAACTACCAGTTTTAGCTCAGCGGGAATCATAATTGGACACGGCTACGGTATTACATCCGTTATCGTTTCAAAGTGATTAGTCTATATTCCACACATCATTCAGAGTAACTCTGACGGTGTACAATATCGACTGTGTCCCGCCATGCGAAAGGGAAGTAATTCCAGATCCGGACACAATTTCTTTACAGATATAAAACAATTCACTGATCATTTGATAAAAACTATTCATGCCAAACAATCTTCATACATCGACCACCCTGGTGACATTAACTTATATAATATGTGTATAATGTACAAAGTTCCTGTATAAAAGGTATTACTATGTATAAATGTGTTAAATATATCCGTTCATTTCCACATTAATACCCAGTGCAGATGCATATCGGATTGTCTGCTGACCACGAAATAACAATCCGTTCCCTCAATTTAATGATTCGTTCCCTTCGAATTAACAATTAGTTCCCACGATATAACAGTTCGTTCCGTCGAATTAACAATTCGTTCCCAAGAAATGACAATTCATTCCCTCGATTAACAATTCGTTCCCACGTAATAGTAATTCGTTCCCATGAATTGACAATTCGTTCCCGTGGAATTAGTAACAAAAGACGGGGCTCCGTAGTATGGTACTAAAACATTAATATTATAAATGTTACTGTTTCATTTGTTCATAAAACACTGCACAGAGATTACTCGTCGTACCTTGGTCAATGAATGGTTTTGCTCTGGATATATACTACAGTGGCATTTGTATCCCCATATACATGTTCATATGACGATAACAGCATAGTCGATTAGTCCACAGCACAGCTCAGACTAGTCCAATCAAACTTCCCCGATTTCGGTTTACAAGGAAACATTGCTAATGTGAAATATACAGACTATCATAAGTTTGCACTTACGAACATTTTAGTCGTACGAAGTTTTAGTGAAACGACACCACCCCACCCCGATTTGGAACATGCGCATAGAATACATAATTATTCTCCAACCAATGGTTCTACTCGAAATCATGTAGTTTGCTATGCCGTGACTGAGCACAGCTCAGTATCAGCACATCAATCTATCCGATTTCGAGCATGATGCATTCATCACCAGCTCTAATTAATATTTGAGTTTATGAAGGTTGAGTTTTCCCCGCGGGATAGGTTAGAGTCAACAGGGAGAAGTCGGCATTGACGACACGGAATGGAATCCGACTGAAGGCGACCACCAGGTCAGTGAGGCGGTCGAAGATACACATGGTGGTCCCGGGTAGTTCCAGGCCCAGGCAGTCGTCTGACATGAACACCTTGAATAAATGGACACGTCTGTCGAACCTGTTGATGCAAAACGATACCGGGTGAATTACCAATTGACACAATAAATAAGAAAACACAAACTCTTTGGTTTAACCCTTTGAACCCGAAATGCCGCTACAGCGGTTTATGCAAAAAGTGCAGATCCAGAACGAGCCGTCTCATCAGGATCTGCACTTTTTGAAAGTAATTTTAATATTTTTGAGAACAAAAAATATCCCCTTTTCATAAATGGACTAGTCTGAAAATTATTTTGTGACAATTGGATTGGGACATGGATTTCTTTTATTAATTCGTTCCCACGAAATAACAATTCGTCCCTCCAATTTAACAATTCGTTCCCTGGAATTAACAATTCGTTTCTACGATATAACAATTCGTTCCCATGAATTTCGTGGGAACGAATTAATAAAAAAAAATTCTGCATCCCCTGCGAGGCCCGTGCAAACCAAATGCACAATAATTCCTCAGACCGGGGTTTGAGGTCGAAACCCAGATTTGACCAACTAATAATAACTACCAATCGAGAACGCTATGACTCTTTAAGTAGTCGGTATAACTGCGGGTATTTCGTAAAACAATTAAAGTACTGTTTGTTGTTTATGATGATCTTTGTGTCAACTTACTTAGTCATACGCAACAGACAGAATGTACGGCACCTCCGGGTATTTTTTGCTGGGAGAGACGAGAAATGTGCCATCTGGTTTCCCCGCCAAATGACGATTTGTGGATTTCTCCTGCCATTTGTCGTTTGAGTACCACGTGGCCTGGTCCTGGAGAGCAAGGCCACGGTCATCGTCGGTACTGGAGATCAGGCCTTCGATGTAATCCTCCCGCTCGGATGTCACGGACAGCGTCCTGTATATTTCGGGAGGACCAAATAGTATGAGACAAGACATAATATCGTAACGAGCCGTCTCATCAGGATCTGCACTTTTTGAAAGTAATTTTAATATTTTTGAGAACAAAAGATATCCCCTTTTCATAAATGGACTAGTCTGAAAATTATTTTGTGACAATTGGATTGGGACATGGATTTCTTTTATTAATTCGTTCCCACGAAATAACAATTCGTCCCTCCAATTTAACAATTCTTTCCCTCGAATTAACAATTCGTTCCCTCGAATAACAATTCGTTCCTACGATATAACAATTCACGGTAATCGTCGGTACTGGAGATCAGGCCTTCGATGTAATCGTCCCGCTCGGATGTCAGGGACAGCGTCCTGTATATTTCAGGAGGACCAAATAGTATGAGACAAGACATAATAATGTATCGAAGAAGATGTGCGACAATTCATAAAAAACATTTACTGAGGAGATTTTCTGTAAATGACGTTGAAAGTTGACAAAATGTTCAGATCAAATGTGACAATTTGTTCAACTATAGAAGTTATTTACAGAAAATATCACGGTTTCTGTAAATATGTTTATGAAAATGAAAATCAGATGGCTTGTATGATGACGGACTTGAGAACTATGAATAATGGTATTTCTTGCCGGCCTAGCTCCTCGCCTGCATTCATTCAATTATGTATGAACGTTATGCTGTCTGTCAGAAGCATGCCCGTGGCGAACGTGACTGAATGGCTAACACTGCAGACCCGGAGCAGACGGCGCAGATACTTGTACACTGATCACAAAATCAATAAGCGCCATTCCTCCAGTTACAGCCACATATATACCGTCTATAGCGCTACACCCTGTCCATGTTTAATGATACATGTATGTATCGAACACATTATTTTAAACACATTTAAACAAGATTAACATGACTTATATAATATGTGTATAATGTACAAATTTTCTGTATAAAAAGTATTACAATGTATAAATGTGTTAAATATATCCGTTCAGTTCCACATTAATACCCAGTACAGCTGCATATCGGATTGTCTGCTGACCACGAAATAACCGTTCCCTCAATTTAACAATTCGTTCCCTCTAAGTATTAATATATCTAGATATTTCTACTCGAAGTCGGGTAGTTTGATTGTCTGTAACTGAGCACAGTTGATCTCGACAAACATCCCGGGGCCCATTTCACTAAACTTCGTACGACTAAAATGTTCGTAAGTGCAACTTTAGGATCGTCTGGAAATTTAAATTGATGGATTTACATTTATTGAGCATAGGCTCAATTCAATAATCGTTTACAAGAAAACATCGTTAATGTAAAATTTACAGACTATCATAAGTTTGCACTTACGAACATTTTAGTCGTACGTAGTTTAGTGAAACGCCCCCCCCCCCTCCCCGATATGTAGTTTGCTAGGCCGTGACTGAGCATAGCTCAGTATCGGCACATCAATCTATCCGATTTCGCACATGATGCATTCATCAGAGCTCTAATTAAATATTTGAATTTATGAAGGTTGACTTTTCCCCGCGTGATAGGTTAGAGTCAACAGGGAGAAGTCGGCATTGACGACACGGAATGGAATCCGACTGAAGGCGACCACCGGGTCAGTGAGGTGGTCGAAGATACACATGGTGGTCCCGGGTAGTTCTAGGCCCAGGCAGCCGTCTGACATGAACACCTTGAAGAAATGGACACGTCTGTCGAACCTGTTGATACAAAACGATACCGGGTGAATTACCAATTGACACAATCAATAAGAAAACAAAAAATGAATACTTTGGTTTAATACAGTATGTAAATGTAAGTGTTGCTGTAGGCACGTCTTTAGATTTTAAAGATATCCAATCGGAAACAAGATACCGGTTTGACATCGTGTCAACACAAAGTGGTGCAGTTACATGTATTGACATGAAATCGTTGGATGGATGTATTGACAGCAATCTAATAAGGGTTTACAATCACAATTACCCACTGAAATTATTTATTATACTATCATATACGTGTACGGTAATAAGGCATGTAGTAATTGCTGAACAGCTAGCCGACACACGCTTATACGGTGCCCCGTTTTTATATTAATTCGTTCCCACGAAATAACAATTCGTTCCCTCAATTTAACAATTCGTTCCCTCGAATTAACAATTCGTTTCCTCGCATTAACAATTCGTTCTCACGATATAACAATTCGTTCCCACGAATTAATAACTCGATCCCATTTATATTTGTATATGACGTCATCAATTGACAACATATTCTGAGCTGACATATTTTCATACGAAATTTGCGCATGTGCTCTGACTGTTATATCAATGTCGGTGTCATGTATGGAAAATGTGTGCGTTTTGAATATTTTGTCACTGACACTTGATATACATCCAAGATGGCCACCACATATTCATCCACACGGGAACTACATGTAGTGCGTGGAAAGATGAACATCAATACATGTAGTTAGAAATTCCTGTGCCCAATGTAAATAAAACATGTCATTTGGAAATATACGTACATATATACAGGGGAGACGGTTCAAATGGGTGATAACAGTATATACTCTGTAGGTAACTTTGGATATTTGTGAATCAGTACCTGTCATGCCAGATAATCAGTAGCCTATTACACCAAAATTGCAAAGTATACTTATGTAGCAAAGTATACTTATGTAGCAAAGTATACTTATGTAGCAAAGTATACTTATGTAGCAATGTATACTTATCTAGCAAAGTATACTTATGTAGCAAAGTATACTTATCTAGCAAAGTATACTTATGTAGCAAAGTATACTTATCTAGCAAAGTATACTTATCTAGCAAAGTATACTTATCTAGCAAAGTATACTTGTGTAGCAATGTATACTTTGAGGGAGAAATTTTCAATTTAAGGATAAATTTATTAATTTTTATTACTGAATTTATTACATTATCACAGCCACTTTGGCTGTGATAATGTAATACATTCAGTATAATAATTATGCATACTTTTAATCATCAAATATATGCAGTCGTTAGTTCTATATGAAATAATGCATTTCGGGAAATACGTTGGTACAATCCTGCGACACTCATGGTCGTATATTTCGTATGGTATAATGACTGATTGATTGGATTAAAATCGTAAACGCTTGCATTTCTAATGAACCCCTATCTCGAAATAAAAAATCTGCTTTTTTATATAGGTATCAAAAGCGTATTTATTGGTACTGGTTGACGATATATTCGTCAGCATATAGCTAATAGTATTGGCATTAACCATGGATCAGCTCAAACAATTCATACTCGTAATTTAAGTATAAGTTAGATCACGGTTCGTCCGCATACATGTACGAGGAGATACCTGATCTAACTTATTTATCACATCCGCATGTACATATCCACTCAGTATGTACATATCCACTCAGTAGGCACTAACTGTTCTTTATAGGAATTAAATAAGTGTATAATTGTGTCACTATTCCACCAGTTCTAAAAACTACGAGTTTCCGTTATACAGATAGTATTCACTGAGCGCTCCAGATAAGCTGCGTATTTGCTTAAATACACAAATAAAATTGCCAAAAACCCAATTGAAATAGAAGTAGCGAGTATCAAAAAGCAATAACAAGTTTGTGGTACCTTTATCTTGCTGCGGAAAACTATAAACAGACCACAAATGTAGCATATGTTTTCTTATTTTCCATGAAAACACATCTTTGTATTTCATTAGATGTGTAAATAGTAGTGTCATTATATTTTACCCAATTAACATTATGAAATACCCAATTGCTTCAGAAATGATGGAGTGAAAATACTCAATTACGAAATCCTTATCTGAAGCACTGTATAATCATTTAGTAACATAAGGAAACACGGTTATCGCCCCTGATGTGTGGAAATTTACGTCTGATATAAAATGTATAATAATGCCAATCACTACGTGTGGTAATGGTGAATGAATGTTTATTTTGCCAGAAAATGTCTCAGGTGATATCTCTGATATAAAGAACATTTCTCAATGAAAATATATGTTGTTACCACTCATCTGAACCATATCCACGAGACGGTTCAAATGGGTGGTAACAGCATACTAGTATACTTTGTAGGTAACTTTGGATATTTGTGATTCAGTATCTGGCATCCCATGGCATAATCAGATGTGATAAATATTTTATATTTGCGACCAGTGAATAATCGGATTGTGGGTTCAGAAGACATGTACATGTGACTTAAGGCATTTGCGCAGTCTGAACAGGGCCTAGCTTTAGCTATTATATATTGTTTCCATTGCAATTGTATTGTTATTTCGTCGTTATTTTTTTTTATTTTTTTTTTTTGTTTGTCTTATTTTTAAGGGTGGGAATGGGCTCGATGACCTTCCATACCCGGACATAAGTCCATAAAGGCCGAATTTTGAAGTGTTTTATGTGATATATGTAAGTGCAGGGCGGACGGATGTGTATAAATGTGTGCCGAAATATGTCCCGGTGCACGGGAGGCGGGAAGAAGAGAGGGGGTAACTGGGTAGAACCTGGCACCAGTGATGCAGAGCAAAACGTCGTTTACTATTGTTGTTGTGGTAAGTTTATTTATGGTGGCCACAAGTTCGAAAACTATACGGGCCACCATTCCAAAAATAATTACATGTAAGGTAAAATCATAAGATAATTACAACATGTAAAAGATAATTGCAGGCAATGCATGAATATGAATATGCATGTATGTGTTTATCCTCGATACCTGCCGGGTATTTTGGTGCCTTTTCGCATTATCGACATTTCACAACAAATGAAAAGCCAAATGTGTTTGTTCTGATTAATAGTTAATTACATAATGTTGTGTATGTGTTGACCGCTATGCCGTTATCAATGAACAGTTAATATACTAAATATCAAATAATTTGTTAAATTACATTACATTCTGAACATATTAACACGTACCATGTTTTCTTATTACATTTATGTTATACTTATCGATATTCTTCGAATTGAAAAACAATGGCTTTAATTTGCATACAGCTTTACAAATTAGTATTTGGTTGTATTTGTCATCGGCTATCAATTTAGTTTTCAATATATTTCTATTTATACATGCTATATTACTTATATTGTCTTCCGTTTCGAATTTGCAGGCCTTGTCGAAGGTGACGAAGACATCTGAGGTGCTCGTCAAAGCGGAAGTCAGCCACGAGAAGCCCCAACACTCGTCTATCGCACTCATCTCCATGGCGATACAGAGTTCACGGGACGGGAAATTAGTGTTGGGCGACATCTATCGATACATCATGGATAACTTCCCCTACTACAACAACCAGCAGAGGGCGTGGAGGAACAATATCCGGTACACACTGAGCATCAACGGCTGTTTCCTGAAGGTGGGACGCTCCGACTGTGGCAATGGCAATTACTGGGCCATACACCCCGCCGTGGCAGACGACTTTGCCAAGGGCGACTACAGCAGACGACAGTCGAACAAACGTAAATCACGCAGCAAGGTGAAGTCTAGCAGTGGTAACGTGCCCTCCCAGAAACCCAGTGGCTTCGTGGCGGTGAAAGCTGAGACGATTGGTTACCATCCTTACAACACCGGGGCCCATTACCACTCGACACCGACGTACGGACTCGCGACTCCCGGTCATCAGCAGACGACATCGCCATCTGTCCCGGCTTCGTCTGGTTACACGCCGAACGGGGGATACAGCGACATCTACCGGAACTACTCACAACCTACGTCGTCGTCTATACGTGGTTACTTCAGCCAACCGTCGACCGGCTACGACACAATGACATCACAGGGAAGTACTATGGCTACACAGCACATTCCGCTTGTGTCTTCCGGGCACTACTCCGTCGCGGTTATACTTACCTACCACAAGGAACTTGTGATGTAAACTACATACTGAATGCATTTATTTCATAACTGCGACCTCAGTTTTCAAAATGTGCTATTTATTTTATGATTATTTTCGTGTACATGTATATTATATATCATTGACTCGGGGCGATAAAAGAAATTAATGCCGGCATTGTCTATTATAAGTTGGCTTGATAAAAAAGGCGCATTCCGTTTGTGATCAGTGTGAACATATACGCAGTATGAGCTTGATAATTATACTGCTTTTAGCGTCGCATTAGTTGATTGTTTAGCACTAATCGCAGCTGTTAATCCCATTTTTATTGTGACATCATGATTATATTCAACTACCAGTTTTAGCTCATTAATCATAATTGGACACGGCTCCGGTATAACATCCCTTATCGTTTCGAAGTGATTAGTCGATATTCCACACATCATTCAGAGAAACTCTGACCGTGTACAATATCGACGGTGTCCCGCCATACGAAAGGGAGGTAATTCCAGATCCGGACCCAATTGCTTTAAACGATATAAAACATATCACTGATCATTTGATAAATACGATTCATGAATCTTCATCCATCGACCACCCTGGTGACATTAACACGACGTATATAATATGTGTATAATGTACAAAGTTTCTGTATAAAAAGTAATTACTATGTATAAATGTGTTAGATATATCCGTTCATTTCCACATTAAAGGTGCATGCCCACGCAGCAGGTTACACTGTACTACTACTTTTCATTTTCTGTCATGCCTTATATGAGCCATTTGTCTACCCACTAACGAGTTATTTTTAATTACGGCGTGTGTTAATTGATGTTAAATCGCATTTTATATGCCGCGACCAGAAAGGGTATTTTCCGACCTCGTGCTATTTTTACCAATACGTGTCACGTGACACGGTCAATCATATCACATCTTTGACATGCACAGTGAAGTATCGGAAGTTGAGAAGAAAAATCTCTGTTCGAGTCCAAATCTAAATCTCCACGTAACTCTTTCCATTTGGTGATCTGGTCGCCAATATTAACCATTGTCTCTCTGTACCATGCAGGACAGGTTAATTATGTGTACAAAATTGAGTTTTGTAACACTAAAAATCACAAAATTCAATTCTGTGTCACAAAATTCAATTCTGTGTCACAAAATTCAATTCTGCATACGTTTCGTATACAAAATTCATTTTTGTTATAAAGGATTCAATTTTGTAAGACAGAATTGAGTTTTGTGAAGAAAATTCAGTTTTGTGGGACAGAATTTATTTTTTAGTCCACAAAAAAATTAATTAATTTGCGTAGGATAGTCTATGTCATCTCTACGTTGATTGGATGAGATCCGGTCTTAGTCCATTTTACTAGATGGTGGAGTACACTTGCAGGTTTAAATATTTCAATGTGAAAATATAACCCAATATATCAATATTATACTTCTTTATGGACAGTTATTTTGGTTATATTATGATTACAAATGAGTGGTCACACCATATAAGCATATATACTTTGAAGGAGAAATAAGAAAAATATTCAGAATTTTCCCTCAATTATGTAAACAGGGTCAAACATAAAGTAGCCGGGACATAGCTAGACCTGAGAGCATGCCCATATATAGAGAATACCAGGCTAGTGTATTTTGATATTATCGCTCGTACATGCGGACAAACCTGATCTAGCTTAGGAACAACATCCGGTACACACTGAGCATCAACGGCTGTTTCCTGAAGGCGGGAGGCTCCGACTGCGGCAAGGGCAACTACTGGGCCATACACCCTGACTTTGCCAGGGGCGACTACAGCAGACGACAGAACAAACGTAAATCACGCAGCAAGGTGAAGTCCAGCAGTGGTAACGTGCCGTCCCAGAAACCCAGTGGCTTCGTGGCGGTGAAAGCTGAGACGATTGGTTACCATCCTTACAACACGGAGGCCCGTTACCACTCGACATCGACGTACGGACTCGTGGCGGTGAAAGCTGAGACGATTGGTTACCATCCCTACAACACTGAGGCCCGTTACCACTCAACATCTACGTACGGACTCGCGACTCCCGGTCATCAGCAGACGGCATCGCCATCTGTCCGGCGTTGTCTGGTTACACGCCGAACGGGGAATACAGCGACATTTACCGGAACTACTCACAACCTACGTCATCGTCTACACGTTGTTACTTCAGCCAGCCGTCGACCTGCTACGACACAATGACGTCACAGGGAACGTACTATGGCTACAACAGCACTTCCGGCTTGTGTGTTCCGGTTACTACTCCCGTCGCAGGTTATACTTACCTACCACAAGGAACTTGGTGATACAAACTACAATACAAAATTACTGTTTTCCAAATGTGCTATTATAAGTTGGCTTGATACAAATGGCGCATTACGTTAAACTTTGATCAGTGTTTTGAACATACACGCAGTCTGAGCTGGATAATTATACTGCCTTTAGCGTCGCATCAGTTGCACTAATCGCAGCTGTGACACCATGATTCTATTAAAATACCAGTTTTAGCTCAGCGGATATCGTAATTGGACACGGCTCCGGTATTACATCCCTTATCGTTCCAAAGTGATTAGTCGATATTCCACACAACATTCAGAGTAACTCTGACCGTGTACAATATAGACTGTGTCCCGCCAAACGAAAGGGAGGTTATTCCAGATCCGGACCCAATTTCTTCTTTACACGATATAAAACATATCACTGATCATTTGATAAAAACGATTCATGACACAAAAAATATTCATACATCGACCACCCTGGTGACATTAACATGACTTATATAATATGTATATAATGTACAAAAATGTTCCTGTATACAAAAGTAATTACTATCTATAAAGGTGTTAAATATATCCGTTCATTTCCACATTAATACCCAATGCAGCTGCATATGATTGTCGACGAAATAACAATTATTTCCCTCGAATTAACAATTATTTCCCACGAAATGACAATTCATTCCCTCGATTAACAATTCGTTCCCACTATATAGCACTTCGTTCCCACGATTCGTTGCCGTGGGAACGAATTGTTAATTCGTGGGAACGAATTGTTAATTCGTGGGAACAAATTGTTAAATTGAGGGAACGAATTGTTATTCCCTCGAATTAACAATTCTTTCCCACGAAATGACAATTCATTCCCTCGATTAACAATTCGTTCCCACTATATAGCACTTCGTTCCCACGAATTAGCAATTCGTTCCCGTGGGAACGAATTGTTTATTCGTGGGAACGAATTGTTAAATTAAGGGAACGAATTGTTATTTCGTGGACACGAATTAATAAAAAAAAAAATGAATTCTACGTCCCCTACGGGGCTCCGTAGTATGGTACTAAAACATTAATATTCTAAATGTTACTGTTTCATTTGTTCATAAAACACTGCACAGAGATTACTCGTCGTACCTTGGTCAATGAATGGTTTTGCTCTGGATGTATACTACACTGGCATTTGCCTCCCCATATACATGTGCATATGACGACAACAGCATATTCGATTAGTCCACAGCACAGCTCAGACTCA
This sequence comes from Conchocele bisecta, assembly GCA_029237695.1. Lineage (NCBI taxonomy): Eukaryota > Metazoa > Mollusca > Bivalvia > Lucinida > Thyasiridae > Conchocele > Conchocele bisecta. Next base: position 68,517,124 of record CM055268.1, read on the forward strand.
GCCAATCAAACTTCCCCGATTTCGAGCACGAGAATGGAATACATTCTCATAAAGGTTAACAATGATGATATCAATCCCTTATATCTAGATATTTCTACTCGAAGTCGGGTGGTTTTATTGTCTGTAACTGAGCACAGTTGATCTCGACAAACATCCCGGGTCCAGTTTCACTAAACTTCGTAGGACTAAAATGTTCGCAAGTCAAAATTTAGGATCGTCTGGAAATTTAAATTGATGGATTTACATTTATTGAGCATAAGCATAAAATGTAAATGCAATAATCGTTTACAAGAAAACATTATTAAAATGAAATTTACAGACTATCATAAGTTTGCACTTACGAACAATTTTACTTACGAAACGCGGGCCCCCTGATTTCGAACATGCGCATGGAATACATAATTATTCTCCAATCACTGGCTCTAACAATTTCTTTGGCAATGAATTCCCAATATCGAGCACACAAATGTAATACATGCTCGAACAGATTTATTTATAACAATCCATTTCTAGACGTTTCTACTCGAAATGTAGTTTGCTAGGCCATGACTGAGGATAGCTCAGCCTCAACACATCACTATATCCGATTTCGATCATGATGCATTAATCACGAGCTCTGAGAGTCCTAATTAATATTTGAGTTCATTAAGTTTGAGTTTTCCCCGCGGGATATAGTCTACAGGGAGAAGTCGGCATTGACGACACGGAATGGAATCCGACTGAAGGCGACCACCAGGTCAGTGAGGTGGTCGAAGATACACATGGTGGTCCCGGGTAGTTCCAGGCCCAGGCAGCCGTATGACCTGAACATCTTGAAGAAATGGACACGTCTGTCGAACCTGTTGATACAAAACGATACCGGGTAAATTACCAATTGACACAATAAATAAGAAAACACAAAGTTAATACTTTGGTTTAATATAGTATCGAAAATGTAAGTGTTGCTGACATTGAGAACATTTTATGCACGTCATTAGATTTTAAAGATATTCAATCGGAAACAAGATACCGGTTTGACATCGTGTCAACACAAATTGGTGCAGTTACATGTACTGACATGAAATCGTTGGATGGATGTATTGACAGCAATCTATTAAGGGTTTACACTTACAATTATCCACTGAAATTATTTATTATACTATCATATACTTGTACGGTAATAAGGCATGTATTACTTGCTGAACAGCTAGCCCACACCCGCTTATACGGAGCCACGTAGGGCACATGGATTTTTATATTAATTCGTTCCCACGAAATAACAATTCGTTCCCTCAATTTAACAATTCGTTCCCTTGCATTAACAATTCGTTCTCACGATATAACAATTCGTTCCCACGAATTAACAACTCGATCCCACTTATGTTTTTATATGACGTCATCAATTGACAACATATTCTGAGCTGACATATTTTCCATACGAAATTTGCGCATGTGCTCTGACTGTTATGTCAATATCGGTGTCATGTATGGAAATATGTGCGTTTTGAATATTTTGTCACTGACACTTGATATACATCCAAGATGGCCACCACATATTCATCCACACGGGCACTACATTTAGTGCGTGGAAGGATGAACATCAATACATGTACATGTAGTTAGAAATTCCTGTGCCCAATGTAAACAAAACATGTCATTTGGAAATATACGTACATATATACAGGCGAGACGGTTCAAATGGGTGGTAACAGTATATACTCTGTAGGTGTGTGTGTGTGTGATCTTTATTTCCTCCTTTTAATGGAGATTCACATGAGAACGTATCTACATTGTATATGATAAACCAAGAGAAATATATACAAAAGATTGCCATTTGAAAATAACATATTACATTATGTATGCGATGTGTCCCAAGGAAGCTGACCCAAAGGATTCTATGAACAGAGCTGCTCCCGGGCTGACTAGCGCGTGCTAGCCTGATCTGGAACTCCACTGGTCAACATCGATTAGCCCAACTTTATCAAAATGCATCACATATCAGATACATGTGTAAGTAGGGAAAACATGGAAAACTGAATTCTCTTCAAAAATTGACTGGAGACAATAAGAACAGAATAACATTAAGTTAGCTAATACATTTGCTGAATGTTCGCCCTGTGCTATTTATATAAGTTAGTCGCGAAGTTGGCACAAAACGAAATGAAGAGGTGATAACGTATTTCATTGTCTATGCCACCGTCATAACCTCCTAATTTTCGTTTTACCTCTTCGGAATCACCACCAAACAACACAACAATTAAATTATCAATATCACGGTCTTTAAGGTAATCATGTAAGTCATATCCAAACTTTTAGCGAATATCACGCCAAAATTGCCAGATTACAGCACGGACAGTTATATCGTCACAATCAGAGATAAGATGTTTTAGATTCATTTTCACAAGCTGACCAACATCTCGGACATACTTCTGGTAAGTGTGCATAGTCTGGCCAAGTGGTACGAAACAGCGAGCTGTCCAGGCATTCGTAGAGCAGCTTTCCAGATGTTAGATGGAGAGAGTTCAGCTTGCACTACCCGAAAAGTGTCAAAGTCTGGAAAAGCTGTCATTCGATCACGCCACGACTGACATTCCGTTTGATAAATGGCCCCTTTTACAGATTGACTTCCAAACATATTTTGACGGAAATACACATTGTTGCACAAATGTGTCCAGATGGTCCATTAGTCCGTATTTGTGTAGAACCCGCGTGACGTCAGGAATAAAGCCCTCTATTAACACACCTGCAGTGCAGGCGATACTGGTAGAGACGATGCACAAACATATAACGGACAGTGGACCATGCATCTGAGCTGCATAAACTCTTTGCAATTGTATTGTTATTTCGTCGTTTACTATACTACTACTTATTAATATATGTAAATCAATGACGTACATTCGTATGACTGTATTGTAACTGGCCCACGATCCTGCGCTCATACCTAATTGGTCTTTGGTGTAACGCCCTTCGCTAATTGTCTCATGCACTTTTAGTCAACATTAACCTGCGCTCATTTATAATTAGCGTACGCTAAAAATCCCTTATAATTGGCTTTCGAACTTACTTACCATATGGCTTAGGCGGCCATTGATAATTATAATGCAATCAGTTAATCAGCATTAGCTCGCTGGCTACGTGTCACTATCATGCCATTAATCAGCTGTGAAACATATTGAGTGAATTGACAAGACTAATTTTCAGATAAAAACACGCAGATTTAGTAGTTTCTTCACAAAACATTCAACATTGTTTGACGACATACTGAACTTGAAACAAAAGCTGTTTGCAATATCAGATTACATAAATTAGTGTCTGTCGGTCTAAACCAAACTTGTTATGAAGATGCATTACTTAAGTATTGACAACATCACCGGTGACTCGGCGGATTACAGGTACGTACTATTATTTATGGTTTATGCAGAACGTTGGGTTTCCAAAAGCGAAGTGTTGTCCCAATAAATATGTTGCCACTGTTAGTAACAGGTTCTCGTCATAAACATACCAGCCCTAAATATTGGGACATGCATTGTGTTGGGAAAACATATATTATATTTTATACACTAGCAAAGTGTATGATCACGTGGTAAAACAACAAGTACCGATTCAAAGTACGTATTCTTTTAAAGTGTCCTTATTACGTAACGGATTTTGATGAAATATTACGCATCAAACGCGTCTTGTTAAGCTACATTTGGTGGTCTCTATTTTCGCCCAAACTTCTGTCGTTTTTGCGAAGAATAGATTTCCGTGAATCGATTTCCGTGTCTCCGACACGGAAATCGATTCTTCGCACGACAAATATGTCTGTGCCAAACTCCCTAGACCACCAAATGTAGCTCATGAAGACGCGTTTGCTGTTCCATATTTCATCAAAATCCGTTGCATATTAAGAAAAATATAAAATAATACTTTATTTTGGAGTGGGCGACGTTGTTGTTGTAACCACGTGATCATGCCCCTTGACTAGGTTTCCTAGTGTAAGTTGTGCCATATATTCTCCAGCCACAGCCATAACAGTACATGTGCAGTACATGTAAATTTTGTCAACTTCTATATTGCTTAAAAGCAAGGCAAATAGTGCAGATACCGATCAGACTGCGGATGCGCCGTAAGCCCCATTTCTCCCATCAGAAATGTATATTAATAATAATACTGTAACTGTAAACTGTTCCATATACTATATGTATGTTATCTTCATTCCAGCAGCCAGTATGGTGCCGTGCCGCAGTACCAACCCTCCTACCCGCCCGGACAGCCGGACCACCAGTACCCGGTGAAGCAGGAGTACTCGGACAGTGGGGACGTTCGGACGCCGTCACCCTCGGACAGCGGGATAGACATCAGCTACTCGCCCAGACACTGCGACGCCGGACCGGATGACGTCAGCAAGGTAAACACAATTCATAGCATTATTATGCGTCATATGGAACGTCAAACATTCTGTGGTATCTTTGTTTACACATATGCATGTATGTGTTTATCCTCGATACCTGCCGGGTATTTTGGTGCCTTTTCGCATTGTCGACATTTCACAACAAATGAAAAGCCAAATGTGTTTGTTCTGATTAATAGTTAATTACATAATGTTGTGTATGTGTTGACCGCTATGCCATTATCAATGAACAGTTAATATACTAAATATCAAATAATTTGTTAAATTACATTACATTCTGAACATATTAACACGTACCATGTTTTCTTATTACATTTATTTTATACTTATCGATATTCTTCGAATTGAAAAACAATGGCTTTAATTTGCATACAGCTTTACAAATTAGTATTTGGATGACAGTGGGTTGGTTGTATTTGTCATCGGCTATCAATTTAGTTTTCAATATATTTCTATTTATGCATGCTATATTACTTATATTGTCTTCCGTTTCGAATTTGCAGGCCTTGTCGAAGCTGACGAAGACATCTGAGGTGCTCGTCAAAGCGGAAGTCAGCCACGAGAAGCCCCAACACTCGTCTATCGCGCTCATCTCCATGGCGATACAGAGTTCACGGGACGGGAAATTAGTGTTGGGCGACATCTATCGATACATCATGGATAACTTCCCTACTACAACAACCAGCAGAGGGCGTGGAGGAACAATATCCGGTACACACTGAGCATCAACGGCTGTTTCCTGAAGGTGGGACGCTCCGACTGTGGCAATGGCAACTACTGGGCCATACACCCCGCCGTGGCAGACGACTTTGTCAAGGGCGACTACAGCAGACGACAGTCGAACAAACGTAAATCACGCAGCAAGGTGAAGTCTAGCAGTGGTAACGTGCCCTCCCAGAAACCCAGTGGCTTCGTGGCGGTGAAAGCTGAGACGATTGGTTACCATCCTTACAACACGGGGCCCATTACCACTCGACACCGACGTACGGACTCGCGACTCCCGGTCATCAGCAGACGACATCGCCATCTGTCCCGGCTTCGTCTGGTTACACGCCGAACGGGGGATACAGCGACATCTACCGGAACTACTCACAACCTACGTCGTCGTCTATACGTGGTTACTTCAGCCAACCGTCGACCGGCTACGACACAATGACATCACAGGGAACGTACTATGGCTACAACAGCACTTCCGGCTTGTGTCTTCCGGGTACTACTCCCGTCGCGGGTTATACTTACCTACCACAAGGAACTTGGTGATGTAAACTACATACTGAATGCATTTATTTCATAACTGCGACCTCAGTTTTCAAAATGTGCTATTTATTTTATGATTATTTTCGTGTACATGTATATTATATATCATTGACTCGGGGCGATAAAAGAAATTAATGCCGGCATTGTCTATTATAAGTTGGCTTGATAAAAAAGGCGCATTCCGTTTGTGATCAGTGTGAACATATACGCAGTATGAGCTTGATAATTATACTGCTTTTAGCGTCGCATTAGTTGATTGTTTAGCACTAATCGCAGCTGTTAATCCCATTTTTATTGTGACATCATGATTATATTCAACTACCAGTTTTAGCTCAGCGGGAATCATAATTGGACACGGCTCCGGTATAACATCCCTTATCGTTTCGAAGTGATTAGTCGATATTCCACACATCATTCAGAGAAACTCTGACCGTGTACAATATCGACGGTGTCCCGCCATACGAAAGGGAGGTAATTTCAGATCCGGACCCAATTGCTTTAAACGATATAAAACATATCATTGATCATTTGATAAATACGATTCATGAATCTTCATCCATCGACCACCCTGGTGACATTAACACGACGTATATAATATGTGTATAATGTACAAAGTTTCTGTATAAAAAGTAATTACTATGTATAAATGTGTTAGATATATCCGTTCATTTCCACATTAAAGGTGCATGCCCACGCAGCAGGTTACACTGTACTACTACTTTTCATTTTCTGTCATGCCTTATATGAGCCATTTGTCTACCCACTAACGAGTTATTTTTAATTACGGCGCGTGTTAATTGATGTTAAATCGCATTTTATATGCCGCGACCAGAAAGGGTATTTTCCGACCTCGTGCTATTTTTACCAATACGTGTCACGTGACACGGTCAATCATATCACATCTTTGACATGCACAGTGAAGTATCGGAAGTTGAGAAGAAAAATCTCTGTTCGAGTCCAAATCTAAATCTCCACGTAACTCTTTCCATTTGGTGATCTGGTCGCCAATATTAACCACTGTCTCTCTGTACTACGGGGCGCCATACAGGACAGGTTAATTATGTGTACAAAATTGAGTTTTGTAACACTAAAAATCACAAAATTCAATTCTGTGTCACAAAATTCAATTCTGTCAATTCTGTGTCACAAAATTCAATTCTGTGTCACAATATTCAATTCTGCATACGTTTCGTATACAAAATTCATTTTTGTTATAAAGGATTCAATTTTGTAAGACAGAATTGAGTTTTGTGAAGAAAATTCAGTTTTGTGGGACAGAATTTATTTTTGTCCACAAAAATTAGTTTGCGTAGGATAGTCTATGTCATCTCTACGTTGATTGGATGAGATCGGTCTTAGTCCATTTTACTAGATGGTGGAGTACATCAGCTACTCGCCCAGACACAGCGACGCCGGACCGGATGGCGTCAGCAAGGTAAACACAATTCATAGCATTAGTATGCGTCATATAGAACGTCAAACATTCAGTGGTACCTTTGTTTATCCTCGATAACTGCCGGGTATTTTGGTACATTTTCGCATTGTCTGTGCAAGTCGACTATTTCACAACAAATGAAAATCCCATAGACTATTTCAATTTCATACCATTCAGTCAATGTTGCACATAATAATAAGTTCTATTTATGAGCTACATTACTTATATTGTCTTCCGTTATATTGCCTCCCCATATACATGTTCATATGACGACAACAGCATATTCGATTAGTCCACAGCACAGCTCAGATTCAGCCAATCAAACTTCCCCGATTTCGAGCACGAGAATGGAATACATTCTCATAAAGGTTAACAATGATGATATCAATCCCTTATATCTAGATATTTCTACTCGAAGTCGGGTGGTTTGATTGTCCGTAACTGAGCACAGTTGATCTCGACAAACATCCCGGGTCCCGTTTCACTAAACTTCGTACGACTAAAATGTTCGTAAGTCAAAATATAGGATCGTCTGGAAATTTAAATTGATGGATTTACATTTATTGAGCATAAGCATAAAATGTAAATGCAATAATCGTTTACAAGAAAACATTATTAAAATGAAATTTACAGACTATCATAAGTTTGCACTTACGAACAATTTTACTTACGAAACGCGGGCCCCCTGATTTCGAACATGCGCATGGAATACATAATTATTCTCCAATCACTGGCTCTAACAATTTCTTTGGCAATGAATTCCCAATATCGAGCACACAAATGTAATACATGCTGGAACAGATTTATTTATAACAATCCATTTCTAGACGTTTCTACTCGAAATGTAGTTTGCTAGGCCGTGACTGAGGATAGCTCAGCCTCAACACATCACTATATCCGATTTCGATCATGATGCATTCATCACGAGCTCTGAGAGTTCTAATTAATATTTGAGTTTATTAAGTTTGAGTTTTCCCCGCGGGATAGGTTAGAGTCTACAGGGAGAAGTCGGCATTGACGACACGGAATGGAATCCGACTGAAGGCGACCACCAGGTCAGTGAGGTGGTCGAAGATACACATGGTGGTCCCGGGTAGTTCCAGGCCCAGGCAGCCGTATGACCTGAACATCTTGAAGAAATGGACACGTCTGTCGAACCTGTTGATACAAAACGATACCGGGTAAATTACCAATTGACACAATAAATAAGAAAACACAAAGTTAATACTTTGGTTTAATATAGTATCGAAAATGTAAGTGTTGCTGACATTGAGAACATTTTATGCACGTCATTAGATTTTAAAGATATTCAATCGGAAACAAGATACCGGTTTGACATCGTGTCAACACAAATTGGTGCAGTTACATGTACTGACATGAAATCGTTGGATGGATGTATTGACAGCAATCTATTAAGGGTTTACACTTACAATTATCCACTGAAATTATTTATTATACTATCATATACTTGTACGGTAATAAGGCATGTATTACTTGCTGAACAGCTAGCCCACACCCGCTTATACGGAGCCACGTAGGGCACATGGATTTTTATATTAATTCGTTCCCACGAAATAACAATTCGTTCCCTCAATTTAACAATTCGTTCCCTTGCATTAACAATTCGTTCTCACGATATAACAATTCGTTCCCACGAATTAACAACTCGATCCCACTTATGTTTTTATATGACGTCTGTCAACGTGTACCTACCACAAGGAACTTGGTTATACAAACTACAATACAAACTTACTGTTTTCCAAATGTGCTATTTATGAATATTTCTGTGTATATGTATATTATATATCATTGACTCGGGGCGATGAAAGAAATTAATGGCGGCATTGTCTATTATAAGTTGGCTTGATACAAATGGCGCATTACGTTAAACTTTGATCAGTGTTTTGAACATACACGCAGTCTGAGCTGGACAATTATACTGCCTTTAGCGTCGCATCAGTTGCACTAATCGCAGCTGTGACATCATGATTCTATTAAAATACCAGTTTTAGCTCAGCGGACATCGTAATTGGACACGGCTCCGGTATTACATCCCTTATCGTTCCAAAGTGATTAGTCGATATTCCACACAACATTCAGAGTAACTCTGACCGTGTACAATATAGACTGTGAAATTCACAATGGTCTTTGTGAGACAATTATAACGTGCAATCTAAAGGTCAAAGAGAAATCTTGCGCACAAAAAAATGCTATTAGTATTAGTTTTTGGAATATGTGTTTTTTTGTGACAAATTATTTTCCAAGAACTGAATGTGGAATATATCAAATATCAAAACAACTTAGCAGGCCAACACTACACACATGGACCATGAACTTGTTGAATCGTATGACATGGATTATACACTGGTGTAAACAATGGACATTAATAGAATAGATTGTACAAAACCAAGAATATGGTGAGTTTACACCTTGGTATCACATGCCTTCACAAAATGGGACAAGTGGTGGTTTCTCCAGTGTGGCCCATGATCTGTCAGCCTACCCTTGTAATTTAATAGAGATTGCAATTGACAATAACATCTGCAAAGTACACTGACCAACTATACAACTTACAAGAGTGCAGACAAAGATTCGACAATACATATAGGCTGGCTGATCTGTGGCTACACTGGATCCAGCACTATTTGGACCCCTTTTCTCATGACATGCCACATATGCTTTTCATGTTCCCAGTTATTTCAGATTAGTGAATCCATGTAATACTAACCATTACACCGCTATCTTAATTTGTTGTTGTCTGCTGTTTATTTTCTATTTTTCCATTTTAATCATCAAAGACATGCTTTGACAGCACTTTAGAATAGTTTACAACATGCTTTGACAGCACTTGAGAAAAATTTCCATTGGAAATGATTCTGAAGTCCTGCAAAAAACATGTTTTTATTGAGAAAGAAGGCAACATATAGAAGCAACAGCAGACGACAATTGCTGTGCGTAGCGGTCTTAGGGTTGAGTTATTGATCAGCTACATGCTGAATGGAAGAACAAACACTGACATGCAAACATACACGAAGTTGAGTGAACTATTTAGACTGTATTGTGATGATGCCTGTAGGGCAATCTACCTATTATAATAATTTTTAAACCGCACAAAACAAAATGTACCCGTATTTATTCTAATAAACGCCCCCGGAGCTATGCATTTTTCTAAATTAGTTTTGGCATACTACTTGCATAAAAAATCATTCTTGAATGACTACTATGGGAAAATGAAGAAATTGACTGAGACTATAGGACAGACATTACTATTAGAGGGGGCGACTGTTGGAATAAATATGGTATGTTAAACATGTCAGGGCACCCAATTCAAACATTTCTTGACATAATGCAAGCTGTTATCCTTGCTATATTTCGCTTTCGGGCAAGGAAACAAATAATTGCATGTACATGCCCGACACGAGATAACAACTGTTACCAGTCGGTAAGTGACTCTCATGCGCTATATGAGAAGTCTAATATGAACATATTTCACAATATCCTCGCCTTTTGTATGATATGAGGGAATTAATTTATGTTCATCCTCAAACAAATCTGTCCGGGGATATAGTGATCGCCCCACATCAGTTGTTCCTTTGGTCGTCTGAATACCATTTTGTCAGCCTCGTAAGCCTTACAAATCTGCACAGTATATTGTTGATTTTCGGTTTTGTTCTGGACGAGAGCATGCCCTGGCAGCACATGGGAATTGTATCCATTGGAGGCGGTTCTCATGTGCTGTCAGTAACATGTTTGTAGTAAAATGATATAGATCAGAACTGAAAATCAACAAACGACAACACTCTGTTCCCGCCTATCAACAATTAACCCTTACAATGCTGGATTATATTTTTTGTCTGCTGTTTGTTTTGTATTTTCCATTTGTCAGAGCAGTTGTCTCCCATTGACCAACACAAATGATAATTGTTTACTTTATGTCAGTACCGGTACATGTAGAAAGAAAATATATTCCTGACTAGCAGTAAAAAGAGAATGGGGCACACAGGTGGTTATTCTGTCTGTTATATATGTTAACCCTCTCAACTCCAAGTAACTGGAATAGACTGTGAGATGAAACTTACTTTCAGAAGGTACGGATCCTGAGGAGACGGCTTGTCACGAGCCGGCTCATCTGGATCTACACTGTTTGCCACTATACGTGTATTGAAAGTGTTATGGTTGTCCCCCTTAGTCCATGATGAATTTATGTTTGCGTTTCAGCAGATTAGTTTCATTATTAACATAACTTATTTAAATTTTCTTTCTGGTCTTCAACTGGTCAGTAGACCTACCCAAAAATACAAGTTTATTCTCCATATTATAAAGAAATATCAGCTTCTAGAACATAAAGCACCCCTTCCTCAGTAGATTAGATATGCACAGCTTTTTTTTGTTCACACCTTTTTGCATTCCCCCTATTAGGTTTACGCACCCGCAGGCTCTGTTGGAGTTGAATATGGTAAGAAAAAAACCACCCTAAATAGGCAATGAGTGAAATAAAAATATTGTCATTAAATTGTCAAGGAATAGGTCAACTTCCCAAACGCACTGATCTTTTCAATATTTAAAAGATAAAAAACATCACATATACTGTTTGCAAGATACCCACTTCACTCCAGGGGAAGACGAAAAATTTGTACGGACTAGGTGGGGTAATGATTGTTATTTCAGTTCATTTCGATCTAATGCAAGGGGAGTAGCAATATTATTCAATGGTAATTTAGACAATAAAGTACACCAGTCAAAATGTGATCCCAATGGTAACTTCATTCTACTAGACATCAGTATTGAAAATAATAAATTTACACTTGTATGCCTGTATGGACCAAACTCAGATGATCCCCTTTTTTTTCAGAACATATCAAAAGAAATTGATGAAATGAATAACGATAAATATATTTTATGCGGAGATTTTAACCTTGTTTTGGACCCAGAGTTAGACTATCATAACTATAAAAATATAAATAATAAAAAATCTAGAGAAAAATTATTAGAAATTATTCAAGAAAAATATTTAATCGACCCTTTTAGAGAAAATCACCCCCTAATGAGAAGGTTCACATGGAGACGACGACAGCCTTTTCAGCAAGCAAGACTAGATTTCTTCCTCATCTCTGAAAATACTTTACCTTCAATTAAAAGCTGCATCATTGAAAATAGCTACAGATCTGATCATTCACCTGTATTGTTAAGTTTATGTTTCAACAATTTTATAAAGGGAAAACCACTATGGAAACATAATAATTCAATGCTGAAAGACATAAATTACATAAACATGATTAATGAAAAAATAGAAGAAATAAAAAATCAATATGCTATTCCAATATATAACCGAGAAAACTTGCATGAAATACCAAACAACGAATTGCAATTCACAATTAACGATCAACTTTTTCTAGAAACACTTATGATGGAACTACGTGGAAAATCTATTTCTTATTCTTCCTTTATAAAAAAAGAAACCAATCAAAAAGAAAAATCATTAACAGAACAAATATTAGACATGGAAAAACAATTAAAGAAAGAAGACATGAATAAAATTGAAATTTTAAAATTAGAACTCCAGGAAATTCGTAAAATTAAAGTAAATGGTTCAGTTATTCGATCAAGGGCTCTAAATATAAATGAAGGAGAAAAACCAACAAAATATTTCTGTGCACTCGAATCTCATAACTTTATAAGTAAAACAATACCAAAACTTGAAACAGAAAATGGAAAAATAATTACAAACCAGTCAGAGATATTAAAAGAAACAGAACTATTTTACACCAAACTGTATAGCAATAAAGACACAGATACTTATAAAGAATTAGATTTGGATATTTTTTTGGAAAATGCGCATGTACCTAAATTAAATGAAGCAGAATCAGAAAAACTAGAAGGATTAATCACAAAAACTGAACTAGCCTTTGCACTAAAAAACATGACGAACAACCTGGGCTACAAGCGGATTTGCATGCGAATTTTATAAAATGTTTTGGCATAAACTGGGTGATTTCATTTGTAGGGCAATAAATTATAGCTATCAGAAGGGTGAACTATTTATAACTCAACGGCAGGGTATAATAACACTAATCCCAAAAGAAAATAAATCTCGAAATTTTCTAAAAAATTATAGACCTATTTCATTATTAAACACAATTTACAAAATGGCATCAGCATCTATCGCTAATAGAATAAAAACAGTATTAGACAAATTAATAAATGGGGACCAAACAGGATTTATTTCAGGAAGATACATGGGGGAAAACACTAGACAGGTATACGACATTATGCAATATATTGAAAAAAATGATATCCCAGGACTTCTTCTTCTTATAGACTTTGAGAAAGCATTTGACTCTATATCGTGGAACTTTATTCATAAAGTACTTCGCTACTTTAAATTCGGACCAAATATTAGGCAATGGATTACATTATTCTACAAAAATGCTCAACTATCAGTTAATCAACATTGTAACCTCTCACCTTTTTTTTCAATACATCGAGGCTGTCGTCAGGGGGACCCACTCTCACCGTACATATTTATCTTATGCGCAGAAATACTTGCAATCAGAATACGCAAAAATCATAAAATTAAAGGAATTAAAATAAATGGAACAGAATATAAACTAACACAGTTTGCAGATGACACTAGTGCCTTCTTGGATGGATCAAGTGAATCACTAAATGAAACACTTAATGAACTGGAAATGTATGCCCATATGTCAGGACTTAAAGTTAATTTTGATAAAACACAAGTTATTTGGATTGGGGCCAAATTTTTTAGCCAAGACTCAATTAAAACAAAATGGAAACTAAAGTGGGGAAGTAACAGATTTAAATTGCTTGGAATTACTTTTGATACAGATTTAGAAAAAATTGTGGACATAAATTTCTCGGAAAAAATGAAGATCATAAAAGAAAAAATCAACAGCTGGAACAAAAGGTACTTAACACCATTAGGCCGAATCACAGTCATAAAGTCTCTTCTTCTCTCATCTTTAAATCACCTGTTTATATCCCTTCCTAACCCCAGTCAAAGATGTATTAAAGATATTAGCAGCATTATGTATATTTTTTTATGGCAAGGTAAATCACGAGTAAAAGGCACTATCACATGCAAAAAATATGAGGATGGCGGATTAAAAATGCCAAATATTGAGGACTATATATCATCTTTAAAAACAACATGGGTAAGAAGAATAGTGTGCAACAAATATAAATTTATAAACATTTTAAATACAGAAATTGATACAGATAATATTTTTAAATTGGGAGATATGTACATCGAACAAAAAATAGGAAAAATGTCAAACCTTTTTTGGCGGGATGTTCTAAAAGCTCATCTAAAATTACAAAATAAGCTTAAGCCAATAAACATGGATGCATTTCTTTCTAGCCCATTATTTTTTAATAAGGACATAAAATGTGGGACAACCTTCTTCAATAAGGCATGGTTTGATAAGGGAATATGTTTTATAAATGACATTATCAAAATTGATGGAACATTTGCCTCTCAAAATCAACTTAAAAACAATTTCAACATAAATATAAACTTCCTTCAATATTATGGCCTTGTCAAAGCAATAAAAGATTGGGGTAAAAGCTTGAAACTTAACAATATCGAAAAAAAGTTAGAAATGCCATTTACTCCATACAAACTAAAAATATACATAAAAAACAAAACCGGGACAAAAGACATGTATCTCGCATTAAACTCCAATTCTGAAACTCCAGCTGGTAAAATTAAATGGAACTCCACCTATAATTTTAACAATGAAACATGGAAGAAAATATATTTATGGCCGCATATCATAACAAAAGACACAACTCGAAAATGGTTCCAGTACCGAATAAACCACAATATTCTGGCCACAAATGATTTCCTAAATAAGATTAAAATTGCAAGTAGTCCATTATGTACATTCTGTAAAAAGTTTTCGGAAACAATAAAACATTTGTTTTGGGATTGTGAGGCTACAAAAAGCATATTTAGGGAACTTCAAGAATGGTTAGCGACAAAAGATATAACTATTACAATTAACGAAAAATCATTCATCTTTGGGATTTACGAAAAAACAATAAGTATCTTCAAACAATTAATACTATTAGAAACTAAATACTATCTCTATTATTGCCGATGTTCAAAAGTAGTTCCAAGTCTCAGCGTACTGAAGCATCGAATTCAACTAATGTATGAAACATCCAGGAAGGCAGCAATAATGGACAACAAATTTGAAAACTTTACAACAATTTGGGAAGAATTTATCATTTCACAAGCTTAATTTATATAACAAAAATACCAAAATAAGATTTCATCTTCAGTTGAGCTAGTTGCGGGTGCTATAATAAATCTCTGCTTTTGTGCTTATTTTTCTTTCTTCGTTTTAACGCCTTCCCCACCCCCACCCCACCCCACCCCCCATTCCATCTCATATTATAGGTTTGGGAAATAAAGCAATTATAATATGAATCTAGTAGAAGAATCGACCACCCTGGTGACATTAACATGACTTATATAATATGTGTATAATGTACAAAGATGTTCCTGTATAAAAAAGTAATTACTATCTATAAAGGTGTTAAATATATCCGTTCATTTCCACATTAATACCCAATGCAGCTGCATATCGGATTGTCGACGAAATAACAATTATTTCCCTCGAATTAACAATTATTTCCCACGAAATGACAATTCATTCCCTCGATTAACAATTCGTTCCCACTATATAGCACTTCGTTCCCACGATTCGTTGCCGTGGGAACGAATTGTTAATTCGTGGGAACGAATTGTTAATTCGTGGGAACGAATTGTTAATTCGTGGGAACGAATTGTTAATTCGTGGGAACAAATTGTTAAATTGAGGGAACGAATTGTTATTCCCTCGAAGTAGGTAGGGAAAACATGGAAAACTGAATTCTCTTCAAAAATTGACTGGAGACAATAAGAACAGAATAACATTAAGTTAGCTAATACATTTGCTGAATGTTCGCCCTGTGCTATTTATATAAGTTAGTCGCGAAGTTGGCACAAAACGAAATGAAGAGGTGATAACGTATTTCATTGTCTATGCCACCGTCATAACCTCCTAATTTTCGTTTTACCTCTTCGGAATCACCACCAAACAACACAACAATTAAATTATCAATATCACGGTCTTTAAGGTAATCATGTAAGTCATATCCAAACTTTTAGCGAATATCACGCCAAAATTGCCAGATTACAGCACGGACAGTTATATCGTCACAATCAGAGATAAGATGTTTTAGTTCATTTTCACAAGCTGACCAACATCTCGGACATACTTCTGGTAAGTGTGCATAGTCTGGCCAAGTGGTACGAAACAGCGAGCTGTCCAGGCATTCGTAGAGCAGCTTTCCAGATGTTAGATGGAGAGAGTTCAGCTTGCACTACCCGAAAAGTGTCAAAGTCTGGAAAAGCTGTCATTCGATCACGCCACGACTGACATTCCGTTTGATAAATGGCCCTTTTACAGATTGACTTCCAAACATATTTTGACGGAAATACACTATGTTGCACAAATGTGTCCAGATGGTCCATTAGTCCGTATTTGTGTAGAACCCGCGTGACGTCAGGAATAAAGCCTCTATTAACCACACCTGCAGTGCAGGCGATACTGGTAGAGACGATGCACAAACATATAACGGACAGTGGACCATGCATCTGAGCTGCATAAACTCTTTGCAATTGTATTGTTATTTCGTCGTTTACTATACTACTACTTATTAATATATGTAAATACAATGACGTACATTCGTATGACTGTATTGTAACTGGCCCACAATCCCTGCGCTCATACCTAATTGGCTTTGGTGTAACGCCCTTCGCTAATTGTCTCATGCACTTTAGTCAACCTTAACCTGCGCTCATTTATAATTAGCGTACGCTAAAATCCCTTACTAATTGGCATTCGAACTTTACTTACCATAATGGCTTAGGCGGCCATTGATAATTATAACTCAATCAGTAATCAGCATTAGCTTGCTGGCTACGTGTCACTATCATGCCATTAATCAGCTGTGAAACATATTGAGTGAATTGACAAGACAACTAATTTTCAGATAAAAACACGCAGATTTAGTAAGTTTCTTCACAAAACATTCAACATTGTTTGACGACATACTGAACTTGAAACAAAAGCTGTTTGCAATATCAGATTACATAAATTAGTGTCTGTCGATCTAAACCAAACTTGTTATGAAGATGCATTACTTAAGTATTGACAACATCACCGGTGGCTCGGCGGACTATTATTTATGGTTTATGCAGAACGTTGGGTTTCCAAAAGCGAAGTGTTGTCCCAATAAATATGTTGCCACTGTTAGTAACAGGTTCTCGTCATAAACATACCAGCCCTAAATATTGGGACATGCTTTGTGTTGGGAAAACATATATTATATTTTATACACTAGCAAAGTGTATGATCACGTGGTACAACAACAAGTACCGATTCAAAGTACGTATTCTTTTAAAGTGTCCTTATTACGTAACGGATTTTGATGAAATATTACGCATCAAACGCGTCTTGTTAAGCTACATTTGGTGGTCTCTATTTTCGCCCAAACTTCTGTCGTTTTTGCGAAGAATAGATTTCCGTGAATCGATTTCCGTGTCTCCGACACGGAAATCGATTCTTCGCAAAAACGACATATGTCTGTGCCAAACTCCCTAGACCACCAAATGTAGCTCATGAAGACGCGTTTGCTGTTCCATATTTCATCAAAATCCGTTGCATATTAAGAAAAATATAAAATAATACTTTATTTTGGAGTGGGCGACGTTGTTGTTGTAGCCACGTGATCATGCCCCTTGACTAGGTTTCCTAGTGTAAGTTGTGCCATATATTCTCCAGCCACAGCCATAACAGTACATGTACAGTACATGTACATTTTGTCAACTTCTATATTGCTTAAAAGCAAGGCAAATAGTGTAGATACCGATCAGACTGCGGATGCGCCGTAAGCCCCATTTCTCCCATCAGAAATGCATATTAATAATAATACTGTAACTGTAAACTGTTCCATATACTATATGTATGTTATCTTCATTCCAGCAGCCAGTATGGTGCCGTGCCGCAGTACCAACCCTCCTACCCGCCCGGACAGCCGGACCACCAGTACCCGGTGAAGCAGGAGTACTCGGACAGTGGGGACGTTCGGACGCCGTCACCCTCGGACAGCGGGATAGACATCAGCTACTCGCCCAGACACTGCGACGTCGGACCGGATGACGTCAGCAAGGTAAACACAATTCATAGCATTATTATGCGTCATATGGAACGTCAAACATTCTGTGGTATCTTTGTTTACACATATGCATGTATGTGTTTATCCTCGATACCTGCCGGGTATTTTGGTGCCTTTTCGCATTGTCGACATTTCACAACAAATGAAAAGCCAAATGTGTTTGTTCTGATTAATAGTTAATTACATAATGTTGTGTATGTGTTGACCGCTATGCCGTTATCAATGAACAGTTAATATACTAAATATCAAATAATTTGTTAAATTACATTACATTCTGAACATATTAACACGTACCATGTTTTCTTATTACATTTATTTTATACTTATCGATATTCTTCGAATTGAAAAACAATGGCTTTAATTTGCATACAGCTTTACAAATTAGTATTTGGATGACAGTGGGTTGGTTGTATTTGTCATCGGCTATCAATTTAGTTTTCAATATATTTCTATTTATGCATGCTATATTACTTATATTGTCTTCCGTTTCGAATTTGCAGGCCTTGTCGAAGCTGACGAAGACATCTGAGGTGCTCGTCAAAGCGGAAGTCAGCCACGAGAAGCCCCAACACTCGTCTATCGCGCTCATCTCCATGGCGATACAGAGTTCACGGGACGGGAAATTAGTGTTGGGCGACATCTATCGATACATCATGGATAACTTCCCCTACTACAACAACCAGCAGAGGGCGTGGAGGAACAATATCCGGTACACACTGAGCATCAATGGCTGTTTCCTGAAGGTGGGACGCTCCGACTGTGGCAATGGCAACTACTGGGCCATACACCCCGCCGTGGCAGACGACTTTGCCAAGGGCGACTACAGCAGACGACAGTCGAACAAACGTAAATCACGCAGCAAGGTGAAGTCTAGCAGTGGTAACGTGCCCTCCCAGAAACCCAGTGGCTTCGTGGCGGTGAAAGCTGAGACGATTGGTTACCATCCTTACAACACCGGGGCCCATTACCACTCGACACCGACGTACGGACTCGCGACTCCCGGTCATCAGCAGACGACATCGCCATCTGTCCCGGCTTCGTCTGGTTACACGCCGAACGGGGGATACAGCGACATCTACCGGAACTACTCACAACCTACGTCGTCGTCTATACGTGGTTACTTCAGCCAACCGTCGACCGGCTACGACACAATGACACCACAGGGAACGTACTATGGCTACAACAGCACTTCCGGCTTGTGTCTTCCGGGTACTACTCCCGTCGCGGGTTATACTTACCTACCACAAGGAACTTGGTGATGTAAACTACATACTGAATGCATTTATTTCATAACTGCGACCTCAGTTTTCAAAATGTGCTATTTATTTTATGATTATTTTCGTGTACATGTATATTATATTGTTATATATTATATATATATTATGTTATTGATAGACTGGCAAATAGTGCAGATACCGATCAGACTGCGGATGCCCATGCGCCGTAGCCCCATTTCGCCCATAAGAAATGTATATTAATAATAATAATACTGTAACTGTGAACTGCCATATACTATATGTATTTTCTCTTCATTCCAGCCGCCAGTATGGTGCCGTGCCGCAGTACCAACCCTCCTACCCGCCCAGACAGCCGGACCACCAGTACCCGGTGAAGCAGGAGTACTCGGACAGTGGGGACGTTCGGACGCCGTCACCCTCGGACAGCGGGATAGACATCAGCTACTCGCCCAGACACAGCGACGCCGGACCGGATGACGTCAGCAAGGTAAACACAATTCATAGCATTAGTATGCGTCATATGGAACGTCAAACATTCAGTGGACTATTTCAATTTTTTACCATTCATTCAGTCAATGATGCACATAATAATTGTTTTGAAGCAAAATGTGTTTGTTCGGATTAATAGTTAATTACATAATTGTGTGTATGTGTTGGACCGCTATGCCGTATTCAATATATTAATATACTAAATATAAAATAATTTATTAAATTACATTTCATTCTGAACATATTAACACGTATCATGTTTTCTTATTACATTTATTTTTTATACTTATCATCGATATTCTTCGATATTCTTCTTTATGCATGCTATATTACTTATATTGTCTTCCGTTTCGAATTTGCAGGCCTTGTCGAAGTTGACGAAGACATCCGAGGCGCTCGTCAAAGCGGAAGTCTGCCACGAGAAGCCCCAACACTCGTCTATCGCGCTCATCTCCATGGCGATACAGAGTTCACGGGACGGGAAATTAGTGTTGGGCGACATCTATCGGTACACCATGGATAACTTCCCCTACTACAACGACCAGCAGAGGGCGTGGAAGAACAACATCCGGTACACACTGAGCATCAATGGCTGTTTCCTGAAGGCGGGACGCTCCGACTGCGGCAAGGGCAACTACTGGGCCATACACCCCGCCGTGGCAGACGACTTTGCCAAGGGCGACTACAGCAGACGACAGTCGAACAAACGTAAATCACGCTGCAAGGTGAAGTCCAGCAGTGGTAACGTGCCGTCCCAGAAACCCAGTGGCTTCGTGGCGGTGAAAGCTGAGACGATTGGTTACCATCCTTACAACACCGAGGCCCGTTGCCAATCGACATCGAAGTACGGACTCGCGACTTCCGGTCATCAGCAGACGACATCGCCATCTGTCCCGGCTTCGTCTGGTTACACGCCGAACGGGGGATGCAGCGACATTTACCGGAACTACCCACAACCTACGTCATCGTCTACACGTGGTTACTTCAGCCAACCGTCGACCGGCTACGACACAATGGCATCACAGGGAACGTACTATGGTTACAACAGCACTTCTGGCTTGTGTCTTCCGGGTACAACTCCCGTCGCGGATTATACTTACCTACCACAAGGAACTTGGTGATGTAAACTACATACAAACTTACTGAATGCATTTATTTCATAACTGCGACCTCAGTTTTCCAAATGTGCTATTTATTTTATGATTATTTCCGTGTACATGTATATTATATATCATTGACTCGGGGCGTTGAAAGAAATTAATGCCGGCATTGTCTATTATAAGTTGGCTTGATAAACAAGGCGCATTCCGTTTGTGATCAGTGAGAACATATACGCAGTCTGAGCTGGATAATTATACTGCTTTTAGCGTCGCACTAGTTGGTTGTTTAGCACTAATCGCAGCTGTTAATCCCATTTTTATTGTGACATCCTGATTCTATTCGATACAATACAATACAATATCCTGTATTAAGCATTAAGCAATACAATGCTTCTAGCCTTTAACATAAAACTTGTGTAGTGCACATAACATACATGTTTTACGGAATATAAATGGAGAAGCTTTTGTTAATTGTAATTATACACTAATAGATGCCACCAAAATGATCACTTTGCAGTATTAGCAACTTAAATAAAAATAAGTTTATTCTTCCAGTAATTCTTTTCTCAAATTGCTGGCAAAATAAACATATTTCGACAGATTAATTACTGTTTTTCGATTGGTCGATGTCATTAAATGATCATACTTATTTAGTGTTGGCCATCTACAAAAATAAGGTTTGAAATGTTGTTTTCTTATGTTTGTATAAAGAGGACAGACTAAAAGAAAGTGATACTCACTTTCTATCGAGTTTAAATTACAACATTTACAAATTCTTTCATCCCTGGGAATATTATGATATCTGCCTCTTTCTATTTCTAAAGAATGCGAAGATAATCGAAATCGTGATAGTGAAATTCTATATTTTCTATTCATTATAATATCTAAGTACGGTTCTAAAGTTAGTGAAGATTTATATCTAGCATACGATGAAAGTCGTTGAGATCTAGTTATATCATTATACCAAGATTGGTGGTAATTATCTAAAATTCTCTGTTTTATTTGCATGATATAATGTGTATTATTATGTAATAATGTGTCTTGATTAACCCATAACTCTGTTAACCCTATGTCATTAATCATTGTTTTTATCTGATAAGCCCAATTTGTATTGTTATACGATACATTATTTTCTGCGTCGCTTTTCAACATGTTATACATTTTTTTGGTTACATTATTGTCGTTTAATTTTAATAGTTTATCCAATATCGGGTTATGTGAACTTTACGAATTACGCTCAGTGGAACTCTACCTAATTCCCCGTATAGCCCTATTAGATTAGTTGATTTGTTGACACATAATACTTTTCGAAGAAATTTAGTATGAATATTTTCAATATCTTTTCCTTTGTGAAAGCCCCATATTTCTGATGAGTAATTTAAAACACTAGACACCAATTTATCAAACAATTTACATTTTTCATGTGTGGAAAATTCATAATGATTGAATACAGAAAATAGTCTGTACATTGCTTTCGATGCATGTTCAGATATACATTTTTGTGTTCTAGCCCAGTTTCCGTTTTTGAAAAAATATATACCTAAATATTTGAAAGATGTTACAATTTCTAATTTTTCATTATATAGAAAAAAGTCATAATTGGTATGTCGCCCTTTTTCAAATATTGTTTTTCCTGTATTTATTTTTAATCTCCACGTGTTACAATAATTTTCTATGTCAGTTAACATCGATTGCACAGATTCTGGTGAGGTTGCGAATAGTACCTGATCGTCAGCATATAGTAGGAGAAATATTTTCAATTCGTTTATCGTAAAAAATCCATCTATATTGGTGTTTATGTTTTCAATTATATCATTTACAAACAACATAAATAATAGAGATGAGCTTGGATCCCCCTGTTTTATCCCCATATGTGATTCGATAAATTCGGATGTTTTCTGGTTATGTTTTATTGCTGATCGTACAACAGAATACATAGCTTTTAATGCTTTAGTCATTTTAGTGCTTACATTTTCAGCTATCATTTTTTGCCATAAAAAAGATCGATTTATTTTGTCGTAACATTTTTCATAGTCAATAAAAATGCTATATAGTTTTTGACCAGAATTTAATACCTTTGATATTATTGAGTGTAACATGAAAATACAGTCAGTTGTGCTTTTATCAGCTTGATATCAATATTGAAAATCGGTTATTTTTTCATATTTTTTTGTCCACTTTGTTAAACGGTTCAGTAGTATTTGTGAATATATTTTAGCTAAAATGTTATTCAGAGTTATTCCTCGATAATTTTTGGCTTGTGTTTGGTCGCCACCTTTAAAAATAGGTATAATATAGCCAAGTCCCCAGCTTTCTGGATATTCAGGGTTATTAAACATTTTGTTATATAGCTTTGTCAGGTATGGTGAGATAATCTCAATAGCTGCTTTAATTATAGAGGCTGATACATTATCAGGACCATTTGCTTTAGAGCTATTTTGTTCGAGAACTGCTTTTTTACATTCTAATTCAGTTACTTCAGAATCAAGCTCATTATCATATTTAAAATCGAGTTCTGTATTACCATCTATATTATCGTTTTCCCCAAATAATGAATTGAAATGATCATACAGAGTTTCGGCTGTAATATTATTATTTTTATGTTCTTGTTTTGTATAGCATTTTTTCAACGCTTTCCAAAATGTTCGCGGTTGTGCCTTAGCAATATTTTCCAATCGGCGCCCTTCGCTTATTTTAAACCGGTGTCTGTTCTTTTTTTTTGACATTATTATACGCGGTTCTTGTTTTTATGAAATAATTTCTATTATCAGCGGATTTATTTTTATTGAATAAATTCCTTGCTTTTGTGAATGTGTTTTTTGCATCATAGCACTGATCATTAAACCATTTGGGTTTAAAATTATTATCATCGTTTTGCTGTTTTCGTATTTTCTTCGAGAACACAAGTTTAGCATTTTCAAGTAAAAAATTCGTTAACGTATCAACTTGTGTTGTACATGGTGCATTTTGATCTTATAAACTATTTAAAATCTCGATATTATTGCGTAGGAGTGTTTTATATTCATCCGATTTTTCTTTATCGAATATAATTTTTTCTTCATATATCGGTGAACTATAGACTTTTTCGTT
This sequence comes from Conchocele bisecta, assembly GCA_029237695.1. NCBI lineage: Eukaryota > Metazoa > Mollusca > Bivalvia > Lucinida > Thyasiridae > Conchocele > Conchocele bisecta. Next base: position 68,541,352 of record CM055268.1, read on the forward strand.
CACAACAGGTTTGCGCTTTATCGTGAAATATAATGCAGCATGATCCGAAAATTCGTTCCAGTCTAGTACACTGAAATTTATTATAGTTTTATAATAATTTACGTATTATGTATTCAACTACCAGTTTTAACTCAGCGGGAATCATAATTGGACACGGCTCAGGTATTACATCCCTTATCGTTTTAAAGTGATTAGTCGATATTCCACACACCATTCAGAGAAACTCTGACCGTGTACAATATCGACGGTGTCCCGCCATACGAAAGGGAGGTAATTCCAGATCCTGACACAATTTCTTTACAGTAGTAATTCTTTAGTAGTAATTCTTTATATAAAACAATTCACTGATCATTTGATAAAAACGATTCATGCCAAACAAATCTGCATACATCGACCACCCTGGTGACATTAACATGACTTATATAATATGTGTATAATGTACAAAGTTCCTGTATAAAAAGTAATTACTATGTATAAATGTGTTAAATATATCCGTTCATTTCCACATTAATACCCAGTGCAGCTGCATATCGGATTGTCTGCTGACCACGAAATAACAATCCGTTTAACAATCAATTTAATGATTCGTTCCCTCGAATTAACAATTCGTTCCCACGATATAACAATTCGTTCCGTCGAATTAACAATTCGTTCCCACGAAATGACAATTCATTCCCTCGATTAACAATTCGTTCCCACGATATAGTAATTCTTTCCCATGAATTGACAATTCGTTCCCGTGGGAACGAATTGTTAAATTGAGGGAACGAGTTGTTAATTCGTGGGAACGAACTGTTAAATTGAGGGACCGTATTGTTATTTCGTGGGAACGAATTAGTAACACAAGAATTCTACGTCTCCTACTACGGGGCTCCGCAGTATGGTACTAAAACATTAATATTATAAATGTTACTGTTTCATTTGTTCATAAAACACTGCACAGAGATTACTCGTCGTACCTTGGTCAATGAAAGGTTTTGCTCTGGATATATACTACACTGGCATTTGTATCCCATATACATGTTCATATGACGACAACAGCATAGTCCACAGCACAGCTCAGACTCGGCCAATCAAACTTCCCCGATTTCCAGCACGAGACTGGAATACATGCTCAGAAAGGGTAACAAGCCTTCTTTTTATTTCGTGAAATTCGGTCAAATATTGATTTTATTACGAAAAATTGATTTGTCTATGGGAATTTAACATGGGGGAAAAAGTGGTAAGGAAGTGTGGGAGGAGTCAAAAAACGAAAACATTTGGAAATTGACTCCGAAATCTGACTAGATAGCTTGGATATGATCTAACTAAGAAAACAAAAGTTAAATTTTAAAAATCGGTCCAATATTTCTAAAATTCAAAAAAATTCCCCATGTTAAATCCCCATAGACATCCATTTAACATGGGGAAATTGTTTTTTCGCAATAAAATAAATATTTGACCAAATTTCACGAAATAAAAGGAAGGCTCATTCTTAATTTTTCCTTTAATTTAATATTATCAATCTTGCTTTTTGAATTGTTTATATAGCCGTAAAATTTGGGCAGCTTTCGTGAAACAGACAGTAGATATTTCTACTCGAAGTCGGGTAGTTTGATTGTCCGTAACTGAGCACAGTTGATCTCGACAAACATCCCGGGGCCCCGTTTCACTAAACTTCGTACGCCTAAAATGTTCGTAAGTGCAAATGTAGGATCGTGCGGATATTTAAATTGATGGATTCCTATTTATTAAGAATAGGCTGCATATGCTCAATGAATGTACATTCAACGATTGTTTACAAGAAAACATTGCTAATGTGAAATATACAGACTATCATAAGTTTGCATAAGTTTTAGTGAAACGACCCCCCCCCCCCCTCCCCCGATTTCAAACATGCGCATAGAATACATAATTATTCTCCAATCAATGGCTCTACTCGAAATCATGTAGTTTGCTATGCCAGCACATCAATCTATCCGATTTGGAGCATGATGCATTCATCACCAGCTCTAATTAATATTTGAGTTTATGAAGGTTGAGTTTTCCCCACGGGATAGGTTAGAGTCAACAGGGAGAAGTTGGCATTGACGACACGGAATGGAATCCGACTGAAGGCGACCACCAGGTCAGTGAGGCGGTCGAAGATACACATGGTGGTCCCGGGTAGTTCCAGGCCCAGGCAGCCGTCTGACATGAACACCTTGAAGAAATGGACACGTCTGTCGAACCTGTTGATACAAAACGATACCGGGTGAATTACCAATTGACACAATAAATAAGAAAACACAAACTCAAGACTTTGGTTTAACCCTTTGAACCCGAAATGCCGCTATAGCGATTTATGCAAAAAATGCAGATCCAGATGAGCCGGCTCGTAACGAGCCGTCTCATCAGGATCTGCACTTTTTGAAAGTAATTTTAATATTTTTGAGAACAAAAAATATCCCCGTTTCATAAATGGAATAGTCTGAAAATTATTTTGTGACAATTGGATTGGGACATGGATTTCTTTTATTAATTCGTTCCCACGAAATAACAATTCGTCCCTCCAATTTAACAATTCGTTCCCTCGAATTAACAATTCGTTCCTACGATATAACAATTCGTTCCCACGTATTTCGTGGGAACGAATTGTTAAATTGAGGGAACGAATTGTTAATTCTACGTTCCCTGCGAGGCTCCGTACGCTTATGAGATCGCTATGAAAAAACAGTCATGAATACAGTTAAGTGTAGCAAACCAAATGCACAATAATTCCTCAGACCGGGGTTTGAGGTCCAAACCCAGATTTGACCAACTAATAATAACTACCAATCGAGATCTCTATGACTCTTTAAGTAGTCGGTATAACTGCGGTATTTCGTAAAACAATTAAAGTACTGTTTGTTGTTTATGATGATCTTTGTGTTAACTTACTTAGGTGAGTCATACGCAACAGACAGAATGTACGGCACCTCCGGGTATTTTTTGCTGGGAGAGACGAGAAATGTGCCATCTGGTTTCCCCGCCAAAAGACGATTTGTGGATTTCTCCTGCCATTTGTCGTTTGAGTACCACGTGGCCTGGTCCTGGAGAGCAAGGCCACGGTCATCGTCGGTACTGGAGATCAGGCCTTCGATGTAATCCTCCCGCTCGGATGTCACGGATAGCGTCCTGTATATTTCGGGAGGACCAAATAGTATGAGACAGGACATAATATTGTATGGAAGAAGATGTGCGAAATGCCGCTATAGCGGTTTATGCAAAAAGTGGAGATCCAGATGAGCCGGCTCGTAACGAGCCGTCTCGTCAGGATCTGCACTTTTTGAAAGTAATTTTAATATTTTTGAGAACAAAAAATATCCCCTTTTCATAAATGGACTAGTCTGAAAATTATTTTGTGACAATTGGATTGGGACATGGATTTCTTTTATTAATTCGTTCCCACGAAATAACAGTTCGTCCCTCCAATTTAACAATTCGTTCCCTCGAATTAACAATTCGTTCCCTCGAATTAACAATTCGTTCCTACGATATAACAATTCACGGTCATCGTCGGTACTGGAGATCAGGCCTTCGATGTAATCCTCCCGCTCGGATGTCACGGACAGCGTCCTGTATATTTCAAGAGGACCAAATAGTATGAGACAAGACATAATAATGTATCGAAGAAGATGTGCGACAATTCATAAAAAACATTTACCGAGGAGATTTTCTGTAAATGACGTTGAAAGTTGACAAAATGTTCAGAGCAAATGTGACAATTTTTTCAACTATGGAAGTTATTTACAGAAAATATCACGGTTTCTGTAAATATGTTTATGAAAATGAAAATCAGGTGGCTTGTTGCACACATTGTATGATGACGGACTTGAGAAAGATGGCTAATGGTATTTCTTGTCGGCCTAGCTCCTCGCCTGCATTCATTCAATTATTTATGAACGTTATGCTGTCTGTCAGAAGCATGACCGTGGCGAACGTGACTGAATGGCTAACAGTGCAGACCCGGAGCAGACGGCGCAGATACATGTACACTGATCACAAAATCAATAAGCGCCATTCCTCCAGTTACAGCCACATATACCGTATATAGCGCTACACCCTGTGTATCGATCACATTATTTTAAATACATTTTAAAGATTCGATCTTTTCTTTATTTTCTGAAAACTGGTCTGAAAACTTTCCCACTGGCCGTCACGACTCCCCGTCTATTTCTCACTCTGCCTCTCGCTGTCTTTGTGAGTGTGTATGTGTCTTTCTCTCTCTCTCTCGTGTCTCACTCCCACATTCGAATATTCTCCATCCTCTTGAACTATTAATAGCTCACTTCATATTAATCTCCGTCTGTTCGCCGCCCCTGACCGGCGTGGGGTGGGGGAGGAAGTGATCGTCCCACATTGACCCTCCCCACCGTACCGTCCTCTCACTGACCGCCCCCATTGACCCTCCCCATCGTCCCGTCACCCCACTGACCGTATAATGTCCTCCTGTTCGCGGTGCGTGTCGTGGACGGCCTCGAGAGAGTGCGAGTATTGGGCGGACACCCGCGTGTACTCCGCCTCCAGCTCCGCTATCTCGGCGGCCGTCTCCTGCTGTCTCGTCGCGACGTCATTCTGTCGGGCAACGATCTTCTCGTAGTTTGCCGAAAATCTGGAGTATAGATAATAAGGGATTTCGACGCGCAATATTGCAACTTATAGAGGCGGCGACAAACATGAACATAAATATATGACACATTTGTAATGACGAAATGAGACAAACTATTTTGGTTGTCATTTACAAGGACGATGGCATGTTTGCGTAAATCACAATGGCGTCATTCGGTACATCACGTGACATCGTCCGGTCAATGCACAGCTAGTCAACTGATGAGGAAGGTAACATGTAGTCCAATAAACCTAACTCAAAAGTTGGCAAAGTTCTAACAAAAATAAATTAAATATATGTATTAAACATGAGTTTAGCCCCTATTATAACATAGACAGGTCTCTCACTACGGGGCGCCAAGTGGGACATGGCTCAATTTTGTCAACAAAATTCATTTTTGTGCCACAAAATTCAATTCTGTGTCACAAAATTCACTTTTGTGCCACAAAACTCAATTCTGTGTCACAAAATTCACTTTCGTGCCACAAAATTCAATTCTGTGTAACAAAATTCAATTTTGTGTCACAAAATTCAATTTTGTGCCACAGAATTCAATTCTCTGTAACAAAATTCAATTCTGTGTCACAAAATTCAATTATGTCAATTCTGCACACGCATGTAAGAAGGACTACCATTGGTCAGAAACTGCACTGGAGAAATGGGTCACGGTCGCCGATCTACACATTCAATGTCGATGATTCATTTCTCATTTTGCCGATGATTCATTTCTGATTCTGCCATTTTGCTTCAAAGATCTCCAAACAGTCAAACTTTGACAAACCCATTCGTATTTAAACTCATTTGCGTTATAATTGTACACATAATTCATGTACATGTAGATCTCCCGCGAGTACTGCCCTCATTTATTGTGTATCGCAAGGTACATCTGCCCCAGTTAAATCAATAATACACGCGCTGTGACCTGTGTTCTGACTGCTGTCTGTGTTTATAAACAGAATGTGTGTATTGGGCCATTTGAGGAAACCATTTGTAGTATGTGTGTAGATACCATGGATACTAAGATGGTGTATACTGTAAATAATGCATGTAGACACATAGTTGCGAACACGTAACTTCACAACTAGTAGACACAGATCCAATACCATTTGTTTCACAAGGTTAGATCTACTGTTAGAATACGACGTCATCTAATGTCATTTTCGAGCATAAAACGTTACCTGATAAATAGAATACCAGGCTAGTGTATTTTAATATCAAGTTTATCAGGCTCGGCTCGGAAACGGTAGGAATTCCTCGGCAAGCCTCGGAATTCCAACGCGTTTCCTAGCCTTGCCTGATAAACTTGATATCAAAATACACTAGCCTGGTATTCTCTATATATGGGCATGCTCTCAGGTCTAGCTATGTCCCGGCGGTACTTTATGTTTGACCCTGTTTACATAATTGAGGGAAAATTCTGAATATTTTTCTTATTTCTCCTTCAAAGTATATATGCTTATATGGTGTGCCCACTCATTTGTAATCATAATATAACCAAAATAACTGTCCATAAAGAGTATAATATTGATATATTGGGTTATATTTTCGCATTGAAATATTTAAACCTGCAAGTGTACTCCACCATCTAGTAAAATGGACTAAGACCGATCTCAACCAATCAACATAGAGATGACATAGACTATCCTACGCAAACTAATTTTTGTGGACAAAAATGAATTCTGTCCAACAAAACTGAATTTTCTTCACAAAACTCAATTCTGTCTTACAAAATTGAATCCTTTATAACAAAAATGAATTTTGTATACGAAACGTATGCAGAATTGAATTTTGTGACACAGAATTGAATTTTGTGACACAGAATTGACAGAATTGAATTTTGTGACACAGAATTGAATTTTGTGACACAGAATTGAATTTTGTGATTTTTAGTGTTACAAAATTCAATTTTGTACACATAATTAACCTGTCCTGCATGGCGCCCCGTACTCACACTGTCAACAAAAAGTATTCGCCGCTATATGGGACAATACCAGATGGCCGCCATCCATAATACATGTTTAACTATAACGTAACAACAATTAAGTGCAATACTAACAATAATTTCTTCCTATAATTATATCAACAGTATTATCTATGTCTATGTATCAATAAACAAACAAGAAATAACAGTGCACCACTACCATCTTGATTTTCAAAATAATGCCTGCCGAAATATGTTTTGTCTCATTGTAAGACAGTAATCTTTTCTATATCCAATGTGTACAGATATGTCTTTTAGAAGTAGACAGTCCCTAATTCCCAAGTATTGTACTTCGCTCTATGTAGATCCCAAGATGGCCGCCAGTATTGAGTATTGGTACACTTCTTTCTATAGCTAAATACAGCATCACAATGAGTGCTGGTATTCGCTGAGTATGATATTTTGACAATCACGAATAAGAGTAAAATCATTCATGCATGATAGCAGTTGATAAAGTTACCCAGCAATATGGTAAATAAACATGTCTTAACACATTATTTCATACGGCGCAGTTCGTACTGCACTATTGTGTCCATGACAGCAAAACTCGTACACATACGGTGGAAACTTATACAAATACAAAGTGTACTTTGAGGGAGTGATCATTTATTTTCCCCAAAATGCATTATTTCATATAGAACTAACGACTGCATATATTTGATGATTACAAGTATGCAGCATCATTATACTGAATTTATTACATTATCACAGCCAAAATGGCTGTGATAATGTAATAAATTCAGTATAATAAAAATTAATAAATTCATCCTTAAATTGAAAATATCTCCCTCAAAGTGTACTTTGATAAGTTTGCAAGATAAGTATATTTTGCAATTTTGATGAAATAGGCAACTGAGCCAGTCAGGCACCGTTCGTTGCGCGTGGAATGTATGAATATGTAGATAACCAGGTGGGCGACACCTGGCAATGAAATTATACAGACTATAATAACTACGATGACGATCGTACTGATATTTATACTGCAGTGCCTGAACCGAACCATAAAGTTATAATCATAATTGTAACGCATCCACTTCAGTAGCCTATTTCACCAACATTGCAAAGTATACTTATCTAGCAAAGTATACTTTGAGGGAGAACATTTAAATGTAATGATAAATTTATTAATTTTTATTAAACTGAATTTATTACATTATCGCAGCCAAAATGGCTGTGATAATGTAATACATTCAGTATAATAATTCTGCATACTTTTGATATATGCAGTCGTTAGTTCTATATGACATAATTCATTTCGGGAAAAATAAATGATTCCTCCCTCAAAGTATACTTTACTAGATAAGTGTACTTTGCAATTTTGATGAAATCGGCTACAGGCATACTGCCATATTCATGATCGCGGACGATAAAGCGCTTCCCAGAGTGGTAGAGATGATAGCTTATTACAAATGTGTAAAATACATGTAACTGTCAGAAAATTATAATTATGCGCCAGGTAAACAATGTGTCTTGAATGTGCCGTATGTAATTTCCATCGAATATGTATGCGCTTTGCTGTCATAATCACACAACTGTGCAGAACGAACTGTGCCTTCTGAAAGATGGTGCTTATGTACCATATATCTGGGTAACTAACTCAGATGCTATCATGTATGCATCGTTTTTCTCTTAGGCGATTTTCAGAATAGCATACGATATTATCGACTAACTCAGCAGATACCCGTACTCATTTTGTTGTTGTTCTTACTAGGCTTTAAAATGAAATGTACTAATAATGGCGGCCATCTTGTTATCTACATGGATCGATTTACAATAATTCTCAATTAGAGATGATGTCTGTATTGGTATTTCCTTTCTTAAATACATATTTGTACACACTGACGATCGTTAACAAGATTATTATCTTATAATGAGACAAAACCTATTTCGGAAGCGGCCATTTTAAAAATGAAGAAGGATGGGACACTTTTGTTTCTTGGTTTCTTTCCGATATCTCGTCACGAAGAAAGTGTGTTCATACTACTCCGAATTATTAAGTTGTATTAGGGATGGCGGCCATCTTGGATTTTTTTTTTATTTTACGGAGAAAGCTCATCTCGGACAGTTTAGGTCTCCACCAGCCTATGTTATCTACATAGGTTTCATTATGTTTACTTTGTCTGTCCACTCACAATGGTTAACGTAACGTAACTGGAGTAACGTAGATATTAGCTTGCTAGCATACTGTCAGAGATAGTAACAAGTTTCCTTACACTGCAGACTGGGCCGGATATGCGTTGCATGATTCTGAGGCTTTGTGCTTTGTCGTCTGATTCTTCAACATTTCGGTCACCGCCGCAAAGCCCTTCTGTCGTTTGCTGCAGTTCGCCAAATCCTACCAATGAGTTCAATGCGAGAACCGAAAATTGACATCTCTGTTGATTCGTATTTGTCTTTTTTTCTCAGTAAAAACATGATTTTGCAACATGGCACCAAAGAAATTGATTCCAAAAGTGCTGACGAACCATGTTGCAGCATGTGAAGAAATTGCACACACGAACGAACACGACAGGTTGGTTCGCTACCCACCCAAAGTGTATGTTGTTACCACTCAGTTGAACCGTCTCGCCGAGACGGTTCAACTGAGTGGTAACAACATACACTTTTGATGCGAAATGAGAAAAAATGCAGAAAAATATTTACATTTTTTTGTATACATGAAATACAGTGGGGTCATTGTTCCAACCTGTCGTGTTCGTTCGTGTGTGCACTTACACGCTGACACCACTGTATTGTCACATCTATAACGTGTGTTAACTTAAATGTTCATATGCATTAACCCTTAGACCGCTATCTTATTTGTTTGTCGTCTGCTGTTTATTTTCTATTTTTATCATCAAAAACATGCGTTGACAACACTTTAGAATAACTTACAACATGCTTTGACAGCACTTCAGAATCATTTCCATTGAACTGATTCTGAAGTGCTGTCAACCCATGTTTTTATTGAGAAATAAGGCAAAATATAAAAAAAGCAACAGCAGACGACAATTGTTGTGAGTAGCGGTCTAAGTGTTAATAGATACTCGCAGGCGTATTGTGTGCGTATGTGCGATAAGTATTGGGTATATATTTACTTTCTTTGGTGATTGACAACATTTCACCACATATTTTTCTTGCATTCTACTGCTGTCTGTATTTTCCATATAAACTACGATTTATCTCGCTCTCCCGGTTGCAACTGTATATTGTTACATGACAGCCGTTGTTCGACACCGCTCGCAGGCAGTGTTCAAGCGTACAGCGAGTGCTGCTTGACCATGGCTGTATACAATGCTCATTCCGGGGGCAAAGCCAACACATACGTAATGCCTGTGTCTCATGACGTTACTAGAACGCGCCATTACGTCACCAGACCAGTATACAACGGTCGCACTGAACTTTTGAAGTTGATGCGGCTGCATCACGCGACGTGTACTGTGGCCCCGGAACATGTATGTGTAAAATCAGCTGTTTGAATGGAGCAGGGGCCCGTTTCACTAACCTTCGTACGACTAAAATGTTCGTAAGTGCAAATTTAGGATTGTCTGTAAATTTCAATTGATGGATTTACATTTATTGAGCATAGGCTGCATATGCAGCCTATGCTCAATAAATGTAAATCCAACAATTGTTTACAAGAAAACATTGTTAATGTGAAATTTACAGACTATCATAATTTTGCACTTACGAACATTTTAGTCGTAGGAAGTTTAGTGAAACGGGCCCCTGATTATCAAAGCATACATAAATTATGCTCAAATTACACGATATTTCCGACGGAAATGTAACAATAACGTTCGGCCATGTCCGGCCGTGGGTAAACGTCTGCGGAGGCACTCGGAAACTGTTTAAACCCGCGGCCTACGGCCTTCGGGTTTAAACAGTTCCCTCGTGCCACGGTAAACGTTTACCCACGGCTGGACATGGTCGAACCTTATATTTACAAACTGCTATTTAGTGCATACATATACTACTTTTCATGTCCACTGTCTGTCATCTTGCTTGCATATTCATGTTGTTAGTATGTTTGTTATTACTATTGTGTTCAAGAACCAGCATGGCATATTAAGCAATACACTATTATTCTATTCCATTCCATGTACATGTATATACTATGACCATTAACGTCCGAAATTAGGAAACTAGTAATAAATGAATCGATGTGTCACTAGTGACCACTATCAGATGTTGACAATATTTTGTGCCGATTCATCTCATCTCGGCGCGATAAGAATGTAGTTACACAACAGCCTGCGGTAATCTTGCTCAGAGTATTAACAATGCCTACTCGCAATCAAGCAATTTGATTGTCTGAGCCTGAGCTGTAGCACAACTCTGGCTCAGACAATCAAGCACAATATTTCACGAACCTTTTCCAATCCATGGAGTGTCCATTTCCTGTCCGTTAGCTCTGTATTCTGCTGTGCTTTTAAAACCGTCAGGTCGATCAGACGCTTGAATAGGCGGATGACGCCAGAATGCGAGTCCACGAGCTATGTATGAATATGAATAAACCACATGAGGCCAAAACGTGCACAGGGGATGTAGTCCAGTAAGAAATAGTCCCGATATTTTGTATGCCACATGTAAAGTTTCCCTGCAGAACCTGATCAACCGTTGTATACATCTGGGGGGCCGTTTCATTAAACTCCGTACGACTAAACTGTTCGTAAGTGCAACATTATGATAGCTAGTCTGTAAATTTCACATTAACAATGTTTTCTTGTAAACAATATTTGGATGTACATTTATTGAGTATATGCTGCATATCAATACATGTCAATCCATCAATTGAAATTTCCAGACGATCCTAAATTTGCACTTATGAACATTTCAGTCGTACGAAGTTAAGTGAAAATGGCCCCATGTTAGGGCATTGTAACTCCATTGCGATGAAACTTTGTAAGTTATTCAAACAATACTCAAACATAATGGTTGCAAGGGGTATGCCGTGTTTTCTTTAGGCGTAAGTGTACCTATGTTTTATGTACTTTAGATACAGTGCAGACAGACATTTGGTTATGTGAAAGTGGTATTTGCACCATCCATATAAAAATGAAAGTAGCAGAGATAGAGAATAGTAGGTTAGTGCCATGAATGGGTAAAAATATCTGGCAAGGCTCAGGAAACGGGATGGGCGAGGCTCTGCCGAGCACATCCCGTTTCCGTGCCGCGCCAGATATTTTTCCCATTCACGGCACTAACCTACTATTCTATTTATCCCGTCAACACCTACAAATGGCTGTAAAATGCAAAAAAAAATAACAACATTCACTGCACATATTCATACGCAGTGATTAGGTCGTATTGACAGGATATTAAAAATGTTTCACGGCACCGTGTTTCACGGTGCATACGGCACTGTGTTGACGTGATAAAAAGGGATTGTAGGCGCGTTGTAGAAGGAAACTACGTACAACCACTGGCGAATAACGCGTATCAGCGATAGTAATATGGTTAAACTTTTCCTAATATGCTTATATGTATCTGTGACTGGAGAAATGGGGCTTATGGGATAGTGTAGCTCCTGATCATGTATACCACTCATGTAGCGTAATAATTATCTACATTGCTTGTTAGAAACATGCCGGGTATTTTGTGTTGATAGACTGGCGAACAGTGTGGATCCAGATCAGACTGTGCGGATGCACAGGCTGGTCTGGATCCACGCTGGTCGCAATACCCATAAGCCGCACTTCTCCAGTCACAGCCAAATAGTACATGCATATTACATGTATGTAGGTTTTGCGATCATGAACATATATTATCATAGAACGGTAACTGTCAATGAAACCCATCAAACAAGTGCTTTGTCAGTCCGTTTTAGAAAGATGTATCGAGTATTCGTTAATTATTTAATTACTCTGGAGCTAAATGTATTTTTTTTTTATCTTTTAGCGACCCCAAAATTGGCGACTCAATAAGTCTAATACAATAGCGAGCTGTTATGGTGGGTTATATGTGCCATTTCGCATTGTCGCCTTTTTGCCCCGACAATTTGATCGACAACTCGAAAAAAACACACAGTTTGGCAAGTTGTTGGGAACGAAATGACGACAATACGAAAACTTGACAAGGCGAACATGCGAAACTTTTTCCCCCAAGATTGTTCACCCCATTTTGCTGCATTTTAGAGTGTTCGTATTGTCGAAACGAAAGGTTGAAAATGCGAAATGGCACAAATAATTCTACTATATTCAAGGGTGGGAATTGGCTCGAACACATTCCGTACCCGGTCGGCATAAATAAGTTTTACCGCACCTTATAAGCGAGGCCCGGGTAGACAAGCCGCCCGCCCGTTCCGGCCTGGGAGTCGTTCTCCGCCCTCAGGAGATCCCCTAGACTTTCAAACGCCAAGGGCTCCGAGAAACCAAAGAATGTGTCCCGGTCACTCAGTATCGGCTTGTACTCCGTGTGACCGTTGAATCTGTAACAGGGCACATATTAGTTGCGGGCAGTAACTCTGCACAATTCCCGTACCGTCCGTAGCAGAATAGAAACTCTGCAAAACTCCATAATGCCCGTAATATGAATCTAAATGGATCAGTAGCCGATTCCACCAAAATTGGCTTGCAAAGTATATACTTATATAGTATACTTCGAGGGAGTAATCATTTATTTTTCCCGAAATACATTATATCATATAGAACTAACGACTGCATATATTTGATGATTTTTAGTACGCAGCATTGTTATACTGAATTTATTACATTATCACAGCCAAAATATCTGTGATAATGTAATAAATTCAGTATAATACAACTTAAAAAATTTATCCTTAAATTGAAATTTTTCTCTCAAAATATACTTTGCTAGATAAGTATACGTTGTAATGTGTAATGTTGGTGAAATTGGCTACAGAACATTTATTTTGAAACAACAGCAACCCGCGGGCTCAAATGAGAAGTGTTTAAAAAGAGCTCGCAATTAAACAAGAGGGCAATCACATTCAGTAACAGAACCGTCGACGATTGGAACAGACTTAAACTTAAAATTCCGAATTAAAACGGTATCATTATTTTCTAATTTTTGTGAAACATTATAATACAATACACTACACGTCATATCACATTCGGAAGAGAGTGGAGACGTGGCACTGGCTACACACCATTCGCTAATTGGCTTAACCCTTTCAACACCACAGACCTCTTATAGAGACAATGTTTGCAAACAGTGCAGATCCAGATGAGCCGGTTCGTAACGAGCCGTCTCATCAGGATCTCCACTGTTTGTTAATAATTTTAAACGTCGTACAGATTACCCTTTTAGAAGAATGGGATAATTTGAATGAACAAAATTAATGAAATAGCGTGAAACATTGGCATGGAACATCCTATTAAGTTACTTGGTGTTGAAAGGGTTAACGCGTAGTAAGCATCACTAATCACAGCAAAGCTAATACGCTAATCACTCGCTAATCACTAATACGCTAATCAAAATGTGACTACGTGTCACTTTGGTAATTAATTAGCTTTGACACGTGTTTAAGTGATACGTCAAAACAACTAATTTTCAGATAAAACCTCCAACATCTCGGAAATGTCTTCACACAGCATTCATACATTATTAGCTGATAAACTACGATTGAGACTGCTTGTGATATCAAATTACATATTAGTTATTGTTTGTCGATTTCCACCAAACTTGTTACAAAGATGCATTCCTTCAGTATTAACACCATCACCGGGGACTCGGCGGATTACAGGTACGTTTTACTATTTATGGTTGTTATTGGTGACCTGAGAAATGGGGCTTTTGGAATGTGTGACCTGCGTAGCACCCTATCAAATTACACACTCATATATCCTGAAGATAATCTATACTGACCGGGTGTTTCATTGATGCAATAGCGAACAGTGTAGATCCTGACCAGACTGTGCGGATGCACAGGCTGATCTGGGTCTACACTAGCCTCAAAATCCATAAGCCCCATTTCTCCATGTACATGTACGTAGTAAATTATAACTATAATGTGTTAAGAAAAAACTCCATTTGTCCTGCCACATACGATACAGTGAAACCTCTCTAAACCGGATACCATAGGAGGTCCCCAGGCTTAGAGAGGTTTCACTGTAAATCAGGCATTTGATCATTCCGAGCCATAGTTGTGTGCTATACGACCATAATTCCAGCACAAAAATATTTACACAATTCCCTAACATTTGATTGGCCCGTAGCAAGTCTCTGTCCAAAATTTATTTCTCAGTAAACTCCCACGCCGAACTACTTTTGTAACCGTGAGGCGCAGTTAAAATAATTCTTAAGAAAACGGAAAATAAACACATTTTCTTGATGAATTTATTTCAACTGCTGGAATTATAAGGAATGAATGGCCTTTTTGTGGAATTTATCGGGGATATAAACTTGGAAAAGTCGCGCGACTTTTCCAAGTTTATACCCCGATAAATTCCACAAAAAGGCCATTCATTCCTATAATGAACAGACATTATCACCTGAGATAAATGACCCAAGAAACTCATCAAACATAAGATTACAGGTGTTTTCTTGGTGTCTATAGACAATAATGCACGTCATAATTTGATACAGATAGCACACTCATGTAGCCTGAACACGATATACATTATGCTTGTTACAATCATGGTGGGTATTTCATTGATGGAATGGTGCTCTACTAATCATGTACTTTCGGTTTGGGCCAACAAAACGTGTATTTTCTCTCCTTTGCAGCTACCAGTATGGTGCCGTGCCGCAGTACCCGGTGAAGCAGGAGTACTTGGACACCGGGGATAGTCAGACACCGTCACCCTCGGACAGCGGGATAGCCATCAGCTACTCGCCCACACACAGCGACGCCAGCACGAATGACGTCAACAAGGTAACCAACCCCAACACAGCCACTCGTGCAGTAAGTGGACCAATTTAATGCGTTATGTGACACTTTCAAAAAATCCAAACGATACTGGTACAGTCAATCGAACATCAATACAAAATTATTTGGCAACGGTAGACATGCCAGGGTCATAGAAAGTTCTCTATTTTCGATCCAAATACTGGTGTAAATATTATTTAATTTGTTTATTTCCTAATAATTCCAGCACAAAAATATTTACACAATTCCCTAACATTTGATTGGCCCGTAGCAAGTCTCTGTCCAAAATTTATATCCGAGTAAACTCCCACGCCGAACTACTTTCCGTAACCGTGAGGTGCAGTTAAAATAATTCTTAAGAAAACGGAAGATAAAACACATTTTCTTGATGAATTTATTTCGAATGCTGGAATTATAAGAAATGAATGGCCTTTTTGTGGAATTTATCGGGGAATAAACTTGGAAAAGTCGCGGGAATACTGGACGAGGCCTTCCGGCCTTCATCCAGTATTCCCGCGACTTTTCCAAGTTTATACCCCGATAAATTCCACAAAAAGGCCATTCATTCCTATAATAAACAAGAATGTATGTGTATATGGTGTGATTATATCATGATCGTCTGGCTAAACTCAATAAAATATCCGTTCATGTCATTCAAAGACAGTGCTGTAATTCGGCTGACACAGTGTTTCAAATAATTACATGTGTACAGTATGTGTAGTATGTCATTTGTGTATGTTATCTCAATCAATTTAATGCGTATGAAAACAGCAGCTATTATCTTAAGTTAGTTCTCACAGTTAGGTAGCAGTGACCAGTTATTCGCCATTTTTGTGCAATTTTTTTCTGGGAGTTACGAACAGTAATTTATTCTAGAGAAAACGTGTGGATGAGGGGAATGGGTTTGCCCCATCACAGTACATTTGGCTTTGGATGATGATTAAGAAAATATGCAACTTTCAGTCCCTAGTTCCGCAAGTGATCAGTTGTTATGGAGATAACATATTTCAGTACTTTTAGTACTTTGATTATACATTTCAGACGTTGTCTCATCTGTCGAAGACATCCGAGGCGCTCGTCAAACCGGAAGTCAGTCATGAGAAGCCCCAACACTCGTGCATTGCCCTCATCTCCATGGCGATACAGAGTTCACCGGACGGGAAGTTACTGCTGGGCGATATCTACCGGTACATCATGGATAACTTCCCCTTCTACAACAACCAGCAGAGGGCGTGGAGGAACAACATCCGGTACACACTGAGCATCAACGGCTGTTTCCTGAAGGCGGGACGCTCCGACTGCGGCAAAGGCAACTACTGGGCCATGGCGGGTATTTCATTGATGGAATGGTGAGTTATTAATCCCGTTTGTCACAGCCACAATTATTAATCCCGTTTGTCACAGTACTCTACAATAACGCACTGTTGATTTGGGCCAATACACCATGTATTTTCTCTCTTTTCCAGCCACCAGTATGGTGCAGTGCCGCAGTACCAACCCTCCTATCCGCCAGGACAGCCGGACTACCAGTTCCCGGTGAAGCAGGAGTACTTGGACGCCGGGGATAGTCAGAGGCCGTCAACCACGGATAGCGGGATAGACATCAGCTACTCGTCCAGACACAGCTTCGCCAGCACGGATGATGTCAACAAGGTAACCAACCCCAACACAGCCACTCGTGAATTAAATGGACCAATTATGTGACACTTTCAAAAAATCCAAACGAGACTGGTACAGTCAATCGAACATCACTACACACTTATTTGGAAACGATAGACGGGCCAGGGTCATAGAAGGTTCTTCAATGTGCTGATCTTCATTTTCGATCCAAATACTAGTAATTAGTTTTCCTAATAAACCAGAAGGTATATGGTGTGGTTATATCGTGATCGTCTGGCATGGCTGACACAGTGTTTCAAATAATAACAAGACAGTTTTTATTATGTGTATTATGTCATTTGTATAAATTTCAGACGTTGTCTCATCTGTCGAAGACATCCGAGGCGCTTGTCAAACCGGAAGTCAGTCATGAGAAGACCCAACACTCGTGCATCGCGCTCATCTCCATGGCGATACAGAGTTCACCGGACGGGAAGTTACTGCTGAGCGACATCTACCGGTACATCATGGATAACTTCCCCTACAACAACCAGCAGAGGGCGTGGAGGAACAACATCCGGTACACACTGAGCATCAACGGCTGTTTCCTGAAGGCGGGAGGCTCCGACTGCGGCAAAGGCAACTACTGGGCCATACACCCCGCCGTGGCACACGACTTCGCTATGGGCGACTACAGCAGACGACAGTCGAGCAGATGTAAGTTACGCAACACGGTGAAGTCTTGCAGTGGTAACGTGCCCGCCCAGAAACCCGGTGGCTTCGTGGCGGGGAAAGTTGAGACGAATGGTTACCATCCCTACAACACAGGGGCCCGTTACCATTCATAGTCGACGTATGGACTCGCCACTTCCGGTCATCAGAAGACGACATCACCACCTGTCCCGACTTCGTCTGATTACACGCCGAATGGGGGATACAGCTACATCTAGCTGAACTACACAGAACCTACGTCATCGTCTACACGCGGTTACTTCAGTCGACCGGCTACGACAGAATGCGTCTTCCGGTTTCTACTAAAAGCGACGCCGACTGTATACACCCACCTCAAGGGAACTGTTGATTATCAGCTAGCAGTGACATTATGTTTGAATAATACTGCAATCCATTGTGTGCTGTTTAAGTGCTATTTTATTAATATGTTGATTTCGTTGAATCGTACCATGTGTATCGATTCACACATTCCAAATTAATGCTGTTTCTCAGGCGTTCCATTGATAGTGTTGTACCTTTATAAACATGGCTGAATACACGCTACAGACATTTAGCTGTGACTGGAGTAATGTGGCTTATGGGATTTGTGACCAGTGTAGCTCCTGGTCAATTAGCACACTCGCCTAGCCTGATTGCCTATACTGCTTGTAGGTACACTGGCAAACGAACTGCAGGTGTATTTTGGCGGGTCACATACATGTATATAATAATTATGTGCTATACATCATTATTTATATGTACACATTTATTGTGTAAATAATAAAATATGAATATTGTGTTTGTAGTTATCACATTCACCCTCTATACGAACCCATGCTCTGTATATTTCATGATTTAAGATTTAATATCATCATCATGGCATTTATAAAAAAAATGGGGGGGGGGGGTCGTTTCGAAGGCTCAATGGGTCTGAAGTATCTACCTGTTTGAAGGGGGGGGGGGGTCGTTTCGAAGCTCAAGGGGTCTGAAGTATCTATGGGGTCTAAAAAAAGTGGACCTCAAGGCTAAAAAAGTGAACCTCGAGGCTGGGCGGGGGGGGGGGGGGTGTCGTGCGACCGCTCCGACCGACCCCTGGCTACGGGCCTGGCTGAGCATAACATTAACTCAACATACATTCTATTATATTCTATAAGCACATCATCATACATTGAAAAACTGTACTGGTCACATAACGTGTTTTCTGTAGTGGTATAATTTGCACGTTTTATCTTATTTTATATTTTGTACCTACATTGTAGGTAGAATAACAACTACAGACAATATGACAACTAATTCAAAAAGAAGTTTATGCAAATCTTAAGAAGGAAGTGTGTAATAACTTGTTGGTGTGATACAAGTATGATATAAGTCATGATTTTGCAAGACTCAAGAGATGTGCGATTTTTCATGAAAGATATTTACATAAACTGTAAAATGTTCTGTAAATGATGTCGACTGCTGACGCACAATTAGCTCTGCATATTTCGTTATAATTCGACATAATTTATGGAAATATTGAAAATTTATTTCATGAGATACAAAATCACATTTGATGTCTCATAATATGTCTAGAATATTGAAAATTTATTTCATGAGATAAAATCACATTTGATGTCTCATAATGAGACATCAAATGTGATTTTATCTCATGAAATAAATTTTCAATATTCTAGACATATTATGAGACATCAAATGTGATTTTGTATCTCATGAAATAAATTTCGTTATAATTCGACATCATTTACGGAAATATCGAACATTTATTTCATGTCTCATATTATGATTGCATAGTTCGAGATGGCACATACTTTACGACGAGCACGTAGTTCCGTCCGTCTGGAGTCTCCCCCGTTTGTTCCTGGAACACGGCAAATGACCCGTCCCTCAGCCACTTAAACTCCTCCTCCACCGTCGCCCTGTACGACCAATGAGACACGCCATGTGATTTTGTACCATTCGCACATCTGCGTAATTTCATGCAGTACGTTTGTAAAATTTACAATATTTTCCGTAAATGGCTTAAAAAATTGACAAAAGTTTCAGAGTACATGCGGAATTAATTATATTCCGCATGTACTCTGAAAGTTTTGTAAACTTTTGACTTTACAATGTATGTTATTATGGAAAATGCTGTAACTTTTGTAAACGTATTTAATGAAATTTCACAGATGTCCGGTGGTACACAAATGAGACAGGCCATGTGATTTTGTACATTTCTCATGTGCGCTTTTTCATGGAATAAATTTACAGAAACTGTGATATTTTCTGTAAATGATGTCTAAATTGGACGAAAGTATCATAGCAAATGCGGAATAGTATTCCACATTTCCTATGAACAATTCGTCAACTTTCGAAGTCATGTACGGAAAATAACGTGAGTTTTGTAAATATGTTTCATAAGATGGCACATGTTCTTGTGTACAATATCGCATGGCCTGTCTCAAATAAACTCTAGTTGTACTTCTTATAAGGACAAATTGCGAAATTCTAAGTCCAAAAATGGGAAGATAATCCATGACCCGGGTTTACAAAAAAATCGAAATTCGCGTTGTGAATATGCACACCATAGTGAAGATACATACCAGTTATAAAGCTCCATCTATTACGGTTCAGATGTTTTACAATAATACGTAACGGACACACGGAAACTCTTGACGAAAACAATATACCTATTTTTCAAAAACAAAAGTGGGTTAATCATGATTATGAAACAAATACATGTATATAATAACCATCATCCGTTGTTGGGAAACATAATGTATTTCTCGCGACAGCCAGGTCACTTAATTCAGTTGACTAACTCAGAACGTCCCATTGTTTTCTAAATAGTTATATATTTGTCTTTACCGTGTTCAACTTGTACTAACTATAATGACTATATATTGGGTAATATTTCTTGCAAACTTTACTTTCTGCATCTATGTACATATTGGTCAGGGCCCAAGGTAATATACCGAGGTAATATGCGGCTGTGACTGGACAAATGGGGCCTATGCATTGATCGTACTGTATATCGTTATTAGGCTATAGGTGTGTGTTATTTGATCAGGAGCTACACTGGTCACACATCCCATAAGCCCAATATTTCAATGTCACTCAGCGGTGCCTGAGTTGTTTACGGTACAGTGAAACCTCTCTAAACCGGACACCCTGGGGGGGGGGGGGGGTCCACAGGGTGTCCGGCTTAGAGAGATTTCATTGTATATCAGGCATTTGATAATATCTGATCATTTGATCAGTATGAGCCATAGTCGTGTGATTTGCGAACACGAACAGTATATAGCCGATTTCATCAAAATTGAAAAGTATACTTATCTAGCAAAGTATACTTTGAGGGAGAAATCATTTATTATTCCCGAACTGAATTATTTCATACAGAACTAACGACTGCATATATTTGATGATTAAAAGTATGCAAAATTATTATACTAAATTGATTACATTATCACAGCCAAAATGGCTGTGATAATGTAATAAATTCAGTACAATAAAAATTAATAAATTTATCCTAAAATTGAAAATTTCTCCCTCAAAGTAATACTTTGCTAGATAAGTATACTTTGCAATTTTGTTGAAATAGGCTACTGGCATTGTCAACTGAGATAAATGAAAAAAATAATATCAGAGGCGCTTTATTGGTTTTAAATTTAGAGGTTCCACTGTATACGTTTTATAAGCTCGGCCCCATGTCAGTCAGCATTACCTGCTTAGGGTCTCAATGTACCAGGTTTCGCCCGCCTGAAACGAAATGAAAGGAAACCGAACAGTCACCACGGTAATCATTCTGAACATTGACTAACCTTCATGATAAACACGACATTCGGAAACATGCTTAGAAATGGTTTATAATAATGAACGATCACCAGATAAGACGGGCTGCGACTTATTCACCTATAACACAACGCACCCTGGGAAGTCCTCACATGGATTAGAGAGGTTCCATCAGAGAGGTTCCACTCAGACGTGCGTGCGTGCGTGCTTTTAAAACGCATGTATTATCATTAACCCTTTCAACACCACAGGCCTGTATAGTGGTATTGCCAAAACGTGTACATCCAGATGAGTCGGCTCGTGACGAGCCGTCTCATCAGGTTCTGCACTTTTTGCATTTTTGCATTTTTCACATTTTTCAGGAAAAAAAAAACCACGCACTTTTTATAAATGGACTAGTCTCAACAAAATCTTGTGACGGTTGGATTGGGTGCAAAAGTAACATATCAAATTCCAATCCTGTTACTAATGGGTGAAACGGTTAACGATAACAGACGGCGAACCGTATCAATATATATTTACCCTTATCTACCAATCATGGTCTATCCATGTCAATGTTTGCGCTCTTTCATCCATGAGAACATGCTGAATTTTGTTTCAGAATTGTCAATACTTACAAAAAAAGTGAAATGGTTTAACGTCCCACCAACAGCTAAGGCCACATATATAGACGGGACCACAGTTTAAAGTCTCATCCAACAGACCAGTGGGATGGAAATACTTTGTTGGTGGGTTACACTGGCCAACTTTGTGTCTTCAACTTTCGTTATGTATAACAGCAATGCCGATATATTGCTATATTGATAACTTATAGTACATGTATGGTATAATGTTCACATAGTACTATAGCCACATTGTTTGTGATACCAAAATTGTTGCACTAGTATATATAGTACTATAATACATACAGATTTTAGTCAAAAATAAATTTCGTCTGACAGGATAATCCTGTCAGACATGTACAACATACTACCATGCATTGTGTTTTATGTGATTTTCAAGCCACAAAATAAACTCGGACACCTGGTACTTACCACTTCATGTTCCCAGCACAAGTTCCGGCGCCCACCGGTTTTAGTGGTGGCAATATATTACTCAGGGATCCTGCACCATCACGGACCCCCACATATCCGGGCTGGTACAGAAACCCCTTCATGTTGTTCCCAACACAAGTTCCGGTGCACACCGGTGCTGGTGTTGGAAATATATTACTCAAGGCTCCTGCACCATCACGGACTCCTACATATCCGGGCTGGTGCAGAAACCATATTATCCCAGAAACAGGAAGCATAAATACTATGTACACTGCACACCCTGTAGAGACGGCTCTTTATGAGCCGGCTCATCTGGATCTACAGTGTTGTTTGCTCAAGTTGGTTTTGGAGTTTGTAGGTTTAAATGGGGAATTCGGTATAGAGAGGTTCTATTTATATGTGGATGTGACTGGAGAAATGGGGCTTATTGGTTATGCGACGAGAGTGTAGTCCCAGATCAGCCTGCACATACGCGCAGTCTGATCAGGGCCTGCACTTTTTTTCCATTCAGTCAATGCAACACGTTACTGATTCTAACTTATAGTTTGTATCCTCTATCGGGCTTCAAATCAGTGGTGCGGTAGAACTTTGAATATGATGACACCTCTCTAAACCGGACACCCTGGGATATCCCCAGGGTTTCCGGCTTAGAGAGGTTTCACGGAAAATCAGGCATTTGATCGTTATGAGCCATAGTTTCCTGCTATGCATGGATCACGAACAGGCATTATCACCTGAGATAAATAAAAACAAAAATGAAAAGTCATGCAGAGCATGATGTTATTAGCCGATCAAATCAGGGTAAAGTGCATCGAACATATGTAGGTGTCTCTGGTAACATTGTCAATGGTAAACTATTTTCGACCACAGTTCTGTACCCAGCGTTGACATTTTTCTCGATTTTGTGCAGGTTTTGGAAACCCGTTCCCAAATCCATCCAATAGCAGCAATGCCATAGCAGCAATGTTTTGTTGTCACCATTATGTTGCGAAATATTCCAGCGTAACACCTGTACTGTATGCTCTATTTATCTACAAATTACACTCCGCAATACACAAAGTTGTAGTCACTGTGTGTGTGTTTGTCCGAATTCTGTGGCAGCATGCGAGTGGGCGGAGCTACCAGGGCTATATATATCTAGCGGTTACAGTGTCATCTAAAAATAGACGCAAGCTCCTGCGTATTCAGGCACATGCCCAGATTGGCCTAATGTGCCCCATCCGTGATTTTTTTGCGCGATGTCGGGCGCAAGACAATCAATAATTTGCGGCATTGACAATAATTAAGGGGGATTGCCGCAATCGCGCGTGCTGGATGCATCCCTGCCATCCCTGCATGATACGTAAACAAATCAAAGTTGGCTATGAAGGGCAATTCTTCGTTTTGATTGGTGGAAAATTTTGTGAATATTAACTAGCGTCAAATGACGCGCATACGCGATCCAATGGGATAAACCCGAGATGCTGGGATAAACCCGAAAATGCTACTAGTAAGGAGATTTTGAGCAGAGGTCGATTATAAATTAGCCGAATAAACACATTTTACGCGATTATACGTGGCTGAAACTTGTTCTGTTTAATAAATAAAAGCTTTAAATTAGCCCAATAATCGGCGTATGTTGGCGTATATGGCCATTAGAGCCAACTATGGACTTCAACAACAATAACTTCCGGGTTAAATCTCTTCAGGCGTTCAGCTCATTAAGTATTCAAAATTGTGTTATTTGGCTATAAGTAAAGTTTTAAACTGAGATAATTGCCAAAAAATGCAAACTTTATCGGTTGATGCAATTTGGAAGTGATACAGAAAAATTCGCGTTCGTAGATTACCGAATAGCGGAGAAAAGGGTTGCTACAAACTTTTTCAGAATTCGATGGATAACCAACATATTAGCCGATCTATAAAATCGGCTAATAACAACCTCACGTGTTTTCTTGGTGTTCGGTTTAGAGAGGTTCCACTGTACATGTGTCCACAAATGTCACAGGCCTCATTTCTCGATATTAATGTAGGTACTGTAATTGCAGTATTCACACTATGTGACTATGACTGTAGAAATTGGGCTTGTGACATTTGTAGAAACATCTGGACCTACAGTATCCCGTACCTTAATTAATACACAATGACGTATTTGTATAATTGTGTATGTGACTGAAGAAATGGGGCTTACGTTTTTTGCGATCAGTGTAGATCCAGATCAGCCTGTGCATCCGCACAGTCTGATCAGGATCTGCACTGTTCGCCAGTCCATCAATTAAACATTACATCATACTTGTAACAAGCAATATAGATCGTTATCAGGCTACATGAGTATGATTTGATCAGGACACAAATCCCATAAGCCCCATTACTCCAGTCACAGCCAAAATTAAGATATTATTACATGTAATTCACTTACCATGAACACTGTCGTCTAGCTCCCTATGTAAAACATTGAATTCTACGATAACACCAAATGTAATACGAGGATTTTCACTTCCTTTTATTAATGACACGTTTTGTATATTTACATATACCGTGATATATTACAAATTGGCTTTTTGTATAATCTTTGAACCCGACACACGAGAAACCATCGCCGATATCGTCAATCGGCAATTTGTATGAAACGTTATTGTCAAACACTGTTGTTAAATAACCCTATCCAATGTACATTTAGATCGCCCTGTCTTGTAGTGTGATCTGGCGCTACGATTTTTCTATATATCACTAGTACGGTCTTCTCATGAACAGCGATATATGTAATACAAGCCATACGATAACCATATCAATGTGTGTCATTATAAATGTTTTACCTATACGTTTTCAAACACCACATATCGCAGATTATAAATGCGATAGTGTATTGTACGGTGGCACAGAGGGGACATGGAAATATTGTTTACTATTGCGTGCGCACGCGATAGCTATCGCGTTCGCACGCAATAGTAAAACATATTTCCATCTCCCCTCTGTGCCACCGTAGTATTGAGTACGTTTACTTATATTCCCCGGCCATCCTCGACACCCACACTGGAGAATCCCTAATCGCGACATACATGTGAGAGTTACCTGGTGTTAGAAACCAGAATATTCGTGTGTCTAGTATCATTGCATGCGTAAAATAGTCCCTTCAAAATCATCACTAATTTGTTTGCTTCATTTATATTTTGTATATGTTTCGAGGCGAATCTAATTTATGAGTGATTTACGTATGTATACCAGGGCTCCAGATAAGGAATTTATAATTGAGTATTGTTACTCAGAATTTCTGAAGCAATTGGGTATTTCAAAAAGTTTAATTGGGTAAAATCAAATCACACTACTGTTTACACATCAACAGACAACAATTGTTGAATGGTTTGCTTCGAAATGAAAACATGTCTTGGCATTTCATTAGAATTGTCTCTAATGAAATACAAAGATGTGTTTTCATGGAAAATAAGAAAAACATATGTTATATTTGTGGTTTGTTTATTGTTTTCTGCAGCAAGATAAAGGTACCACAACTTTTTGTATTGCTTTTTGATACTCGCTACTTTTGATTTCAATTGGGTTTTTGGCAATTTTAATTGGGTATTTAAGCAAATACGCAGCTTATCTGGAGCGCTGGGACTATACAGTTAATCCTGTCAGTAAATGATATGTGGCACTGTTCCCCGCGCAACGATACAGTCGCGCAATATCGCACACTAAACACCCCGTGCATACATCCACTTACAAATCAAATCACCTATGCTTATATTGGTCTTAACCCATTCAACCCTAAGTAACTGGAATGGACTGTGATATGCTAATTTTCCGACCAAATCCAATCGTCACAAAATGGTTTTCAGACTAGTCCATTTATGAAAAGGAGGTATTTTTTTTCTCTCAAAAATATGAAAATTACTTGCAAAAAGTGCAGATCCTGATGAGCCGGCTCGTACGACGGTACGAGCCGGCTCATCGGGATCTGCATTGTTTGCATATCGGGTTCAAAGGGTTTGCACTGTTTGCATTTCGGGTTCAAAGGGTTAAGTTCAATAAGCCTGTTTACAGTGTAGCAACGCATCAAAAACCAAAATTATGATTTTCAAAAAACGTAAATCATCAAAAAAGATAGCCTTTACATATAACGATAACACAATTGAAATTGTAGACCACTTTACATATTTGGGAAATGTTTTTTCACAAAACGGAACTTTTCATAAGACTAAGAAACATTTGATTGACCAAGCATCCAAAGCTCTTTTCGGCCTATTTAGAAAGATTAACAACTTGTCAACTCCAGTAGACTGTCAGCTTAAGTTATTTGATCAATGTATCACTCCAATTCTCTGCTATGCCTGTGAAATCTGGGGATTTGAAAACATTTCGGCTATGGAAACAATTAATTTGAAATTTTGTAAAACTGTTTTGGGGGTAAAGAAATCCACACCAAATTTCATGGTTTATGGAGAACTCGGCAAATTTCCGCTTATTATTGACATTAAATGTAGAATTATTTCGTTTTGGGCAAAATTAGTTTCAGGGAAGCAGAGTAAATTATTGTTTCTTATGTATAAGTTATTATATACACAACATGAAGCAAATGTGACTCATTTCCGATGGATTCAGAATGTTAAATCTATTTTAACTGAAATTGGAGTTCCTGGCGTATGGCTTAGCCAGAACGATGTTAATGCTATCTGGCTGAGCCACTACGCCAGGACTCAGCTTCAGAACCAGTTTATTCAGTCATGGCTCACCAGCATCGACTCATCTTCACGTGGAATTACGTATAGAATCTTTAAAACAGAGTTTGGATTAGAAACATATTTAATTAATCTCACGGAAAGGTTAAGAAAAACATTGACCAGATTTCGAACTTGTAATCATAGACTGGCGGTCGAAACTGGTAGATGGACAGGTGTGCCGAGAGCAAGCAGGGTCTACAACAAATGTGGCGCTGGTGCTCTCGGTGACGAGTTTCATTTCCTTTTCGAGTGCCGCTTCTATGATGAAGTTCGAAAACGGTATATCAAGCCATTTTATTTTAGAAGACCAAATATTTTAAAATTCGCACAGCTATTTGAGAAAAAATCTGGAAAGCAATTAAGAAATTTAGCTATTTTTATAAGAAATGCTTTATGGTTATAATGACTAGTGAGCTTATACATATGCATTTTGTATTTTTACCCATCGTTGTATTATGTAATATATTGTATACCTCGTGTGTCACGTATGTGGCTTAGAGTGAATAAAATGTATTGTAGGTCAAGTGCTTTGCACAAGAACGGTCGGGATGATAGACACAAAGGAAAATATGTACAAAATCTAAATGAAATGTATGTATCGCTTATCTCGACGAATAGACGGATATTGATAAACAGTTTACTATATTAACCCTTAGACCGCTACTCACAACAATTGTCGTCTGCTGTTGCTTTTTTTATATCTTGCCTTATTTCTCAATAAAAACATGTTTTGACAGCACTTCAGAACCATTCTGAAGTGCTGTCAAAGCATGCTGTAAATTATTATAAAGTGCTGTCAAAGCATGTTGTAAATTATTATAAAGTGCTGTAAAAGCATGTTTTTTATGATAAAAATTGAAAATAGGAAATAAACAGCAGACGGCAAAAAATTGAGATCGCGATCTAAGGGTTAACCATAATGTGACAAAAGATACTTTGCGACACATTACCTGTGTATCGGCTAAACATTTACACATTGCCAAATTACCATTAAACCGTTTTCGAGTCCTCCATTCCCATTTATACCAGTTCCTTCATACAATCTCGCGGTACTATATGTAGGTTACAGGTCCACTAAATAACGTACAGGGCGTTCCATAAAGATGGTATTATAACTATACAAGCATTGTCTTTTGAGGAGGTGTACACGAGATTTACGGACCTGAGGAAAGTGATATTCGAAGGCCGAGGTGAATATGACGTTTCGAAGGTCCGTAAATCTCGTGTACACCGACTCAAAAGTGTAGACAATAATTATTTTATTACATGACCAATATTACATAACGTATATGATACAACAACGCACGATTTGGTTGCGTGATCAGTGACACGCGCACGCTGCTATAGCTGAATATCAGTCTCGCGCGACGAGACGAGTCCGAGGTGAATATCATATATGTCCACACTCATGTGACACCAAATTGGACAATCTCATTGGTTGAAATTCTCAGTAATATAATAATATCTAATAGCTACCTCATTATATATTCATTCATCACAGCATTATTCTCTCGATCAGCGTAACAGCAAAATGCCTTTATTGGATTGTCTCGTGGAGCTGTCGAAACTATTATCGCCGTTGATGAAAGGATGTGTCAACGAGCCTCTCTACCGAGTGCATAGTGGACACAACACCTTTACCCTCGAAGTGAACTGGAGCTATTCGCCGATGCAGAACAGCACTCCATTTCCGGCCGACCTGCTTCCCGCCAAGAAAAAACAAAGGAACAAGGCGTATTTTCTTCGAAGGCAGGAAAAAAGGAGAAGACAAAGGCGAGTGGCGGCCATTGCAAAGCGGTCGGCCAGCATGCCGAGGGGAAACCCAGCCGCTGAACAAGCTCCTTCTGTTCCTGCCATTGACTCCGAGCCACCGGACTCCACCGATCCCTACGCCATAGCGGTCGCTTACTCTGCAGTGACGACACCGGGGACGGACAAATCGTGGATGACCGGTAGCTCGGAAGAAATGGTATTCACCTGCAGATCTGGAATCGTACGAGAAACTGAGTGGCGGGTTCATCCATTCGCTGGACTTCAACCACGACTGGGGTGAAGATTCGAACATCTATCTGAGCCGAGCAAAGAACCAGAAAGCACCGGACCACATCATCACCGCCTCCAAGATCCTCTTCACATCAGTGGATGTGTCAACTACACACGGCTACATCACAGCAATGGGGCCAGAACTTCGACCAGACGACATACCGTACACCTGTTTCACCATGACATACGATGCGGCAATGACTACGGAGGACCTGGGAGCGCCGTCGGTACTGGTCAGGAGATCACGCGGATGGATGACCACAACGCACGGCTCTACTGTCGGATGATGGGTTTCAACTCGCTTGCTGCTCTGCAACAGGCGATGTGCAACACCTACATAGAGAGCGAGCCCGATGACCAATCGACGTCGCTTGAGGACTCCAGCAGGAGTGAGGGGAGAGGCTGGTTCTACGCAGGAACCCCTTTCGAGACAGGGGAGACCCGGGTGAGATAAACAAACCGCCCTTTTCAGGGCCAACACATAGGCGCATAGGTCTGAACCCGTTCTATGTCATGAATTGTGGCCGACAGGGTTGACCTACTTTAACGCGCACCTGCCAATTTTACTTTGGATTTTTTTATGACACCTTAAAGTACCTCAACATTATTTTAATTACCGAATGACGTCAGTGTAATGACGCAACGTAAATAAGTCCGCTTTCTTTCCATAGATAACGACGTCATCTGTAGTCATTTTCGAGCAACAAACGTTACCTAATACATAGAATACCAGGCTAGTGTCTTTTGATATCAAGTTTATCAGGCTCGGCTCGAAAACGGTCGGAATTCCCCGGCAAGCCTCGGAATTCCGCGTTTTCTAGCCTTGCCTGATAAACTTGATATCAAAAGACACTAGCCTGGTATTCTCTATATGTGACCGGAATTATTTTGCTGAGAGGATGCGGCTTTTTAAGAAAACGGAAAATAAGCACATTTTATTGATGAATTTATTTAAAATGCTGGAATTATAAGGAATGAATGGCCTTTTTGTGGAATTTATCGGGGATATAAACTTGGAAAAGTCGCGGGAATACTGGACGAGGCCTTCCGGCCATCGTCCAGTATTCCCGCGACTTTTCCAAGTTTATACCCCGATAAATTCCACAAAAAGGCCATTCATTCCTATAATGAAGCTCATTTCTTTCTCTCTGGTTATGTGAACAATCAACATTACTTATTTTGTGGCAAACATTACCCGCATTGTATAGAGGTACGATGTCTTCTCGTTGCCAAGTGCACTGTGTGGTGTGTTAGTGTAGTAGTGTCGCATTTCTATCGATTACGAAAAATAAAACCCAATCACAATAATAGATGATAATTTTGGCAATATTCTGATAGCTTTCTTCAAACCGACGCTGAAAAGGATCCAGAAATCACAAGAGGCAAACAGTGGTTCCAGCAAGACAGTGCCACTATACACACAACAACAACTAATCTGAATGGGTTAATCACTTACAGAATATAGCGTATTATTATTAGAAAAAAACAACAGTTTGAACATCGTAATAAGGTGTCAACGATCTTCTTTAGGGAGTCTGTAGCGAAGTAAGACAACTATCACAAATTAAGAGCAAAATAAAAAAACATTCCTACTACACGAAGTCAATTGTGGTTGCCATAAAATTATTATGACATATATAGTTGAGGAAAATACCGATTGAATCAGGGCAATTCACCTATGTTACATATTCATATTAAAGTATAACACATTGTGTTGCACAACCTATATATGAACATGCGTCTCATAGCATTATCAGATTAATACAGCGCCATGGCCGGACAACATGTTTCCTTGTTGATTAAAAGCTCAATATAGCGATATATACGGCGATTTAGTACATGTCTGTTATAAAAATAACAAGTTCTTTGGTGTCTGAAACACATACAGAATGGCGAGTTGACAGTTTTTTCACCGAGATGAAACACGCTGTCACGCCAGGGTGACACTGGGATAGTTCATTGTTGTGTCGGAACACCAAGCACGTTGTGGAAAGAGACGACAAGGTATATAGTTACAATGATGATGTATTTACAAATAATGATATACACAAATAATGAATATTCAAGACCGTACCGACAACGTCCTCTCGATGGTCCACCAAGGCACAGTCACACAACCAAGGCACAGTTACGATTCTGGAACAGGTAAGTATCGTATAACAATGTTCCTCACGTTCAAGATACGGACTTAAAGTTTCTATCATCCAACTCAGGTTGTCGCCATGATGAGGGTGACGTCGTTAGGTTATACTAAACTGTTATCGACTACTTGGGCGGACGGGGTGAATACTTCACATGGGTGGACGTCTATTGCGATTCATCTCGTCCTTGGACGGAATGACGTCACCGGAATAATAACCCCCGCTCGATACGCCCTGTAGCCTATTTCATCAACATTGCAAAGTATACTTTACTAGCAAAGTATACTTTGAGGGAGTAATCATTTATTTTTCCTGAAATGCATTATTTCATATAGAACTAACAAATGCATATATTTCATGATTAAAAGTATGCAGAATTATTATACTGAATTTATTACATTATCACAGCCATTAAATGGCTGTGATAATGTAATAAATTCAGTACAATAAAAATTAATAAATTTTTAAAAAAATTGAAAATTTCTGCCTCAAAGTATACTTTGCTACTAAAGTATACTTTGCAATGTTGATGAAATAGGCTACTGGTCCACACGGAGCAGAGTCCCCGCTGGAGAATAGTATCGGTGCAGCGTACTGGTTCTACGCAAGAACACCAGATAGACGTGCCGTCGCTGGTTGCCTGGCTGGCTGGCTGACTGGCTGTGACTACAAAACACCAACGGTGTTGTTACCAGAATGTAACGTGTTATAGTCTCCATAATAGTCACAGTAGTGCACATGAAATCATTATTATGATTGCCATACTAAACAATATCATAAATTACAATGATGACACATGATAAATTGCAATGTACACAAATATATTTTCACTAGTTGGAAGAAGGGGTCTGATGGAATTCATATGTCGGAGAATGCGATGTAACACATTAATGAACAGCCACTATATCTAGTGTACCCAAAGGTATATATATTCACAACCATACATGTGAATATCGATCGATGTCATTCACAGTTATTTACCATTAGTAAACAAACATTTATTTGCGACCCGGCCTTACCCTGAGCAAACTGCCCGTTGCCAACTGCGCTAATTTAATAAAGAGCAACTATGCCAATTATTTCCCTGTGCAGACTCACAGCATTATGTTACTAATGATAAACACTGTAGACTCTAATCAGACTGTAGGATTCCACAGGCTGACCTAAAGCATCAGTGATTGAAATAAATTATACTTCACATCATGTCCTTATTACAACTTACTGACGTATAAATCAGTGCATTTAGAGCAGAACTGTCTGATCTGGTCTATCCTGGTCGCAATAGCATTATCACTAGTTACCATTCACTGTGAACGTACATGACTTAATAAAATGAATGGACAGACGACTGGGGTTGGAGTTTTACATGTGTCCAACATAGAGTAAATTTAAGTCGTCCGGAAAATTCACGTTACATTTATTACAAGTTAAAATTGGCAATATTCTCATGTATAGTACAGAGCGCATGACTGATATTGGACTGAACAGTAATATAAAATTCATAGCTCAATTTTAGTAAACATTTCAATCGTGTTCGCCCTTCGTTTACAAATAGAATAAATTGCTACTGCAATTAGTCGGAGTGACATGCAACAAAACACATGAGAATAATATGCCAGTACAATACTCAAGGAATGCTCCCACATGCGAAACCTGTAATCGTTATCATTTACACGTAAACACGAATTATTAATGATTCAGTTCGATTTGATCAAGGGAGATAATCTACACCAGCGGATACATGGCATACGGCTTTTATTGACCAAGCATTTGGTCGAAATGGATCCAAATAACTCAGGTAAACCAAATAGGACAGTATTATCGAGGATACGATAATAATGCGGTGAATTGCCGGTCTTGGCATGAGTCAGACGTTATTGGCAGCATTGAAAGTAAATAATAAACATATGTATTTACCAGTTCTCAATGAAGGCATGTGTCATAAAATCACAAGAATGGTTGAATGTCCGACTCCTAGAATATGGATACGATAGTTTATATACATACTCTAGTGCATAAGTTTCCTCTAATTGTCCGCTTGTTAATATAAGAACTCCATGCCAACATTTTGCATACAATTTTGCGTAAGTGGACTAATGTTCTAACAGTCAGTCTAGCTCCTGAGATATCTGGCGAATTAATCTGAAATAATTCAGTCATTAGTAGATGTTTTTTCACGGACAAAATGAACACATTTGCAGACATGTGAGGATGTTTCATAGCGACACGTACATGTTGTATGGTCTATGTAACTGTCTTATTAATTGTAATAGTTAAATTCATATCTTGAAATTATGAAAAACTTGCCAATAAGTAGCTTTCCACAGCTGTAAAGATGAATTATTGGAATGTATGTACACGTGATGACTCAGTTTCATAGCGACACGTACATGTTGTATGGTCTATGTAACTGTCTTATTAATTGTAATAGTTAAATTCATATCTTGAAATTATGAAAAACTTGCCAATAAGTAGCTTTCCACAGCTGTAAAGATGAATTATTGGAATGTATGTACACGTGATGACTCTGAATTACATAATTTTGACGTGACCAAATTTGTAATGCATGTAAGTTTGTTAATGTATGTTCCTGTCTGAAAATAATTAATTTATGCAGGGTAATGTCAATATTCCCTGTCATTTGGTCGGTAAAATAGGTTATCGGCGGTGAGTGTAATTTATTGAAACTAGTTGTCTCCAATTGTGGGTTCAATGTGGATATTTTACGAGACTGAAACATAATCAGAAAGAAAACAATGTCAACACATTAGTCCTGTGTCTCCTTAATGTCATGCATATGTTTGCTGGTCTATTTAAAGGGATGAGCTCTTTATACACACATGAAGTTTCTATCTTCAACTTTTACTAGGTTATGACGATTTTCCGTGTCCGTATTGAAGTTAATACAGTTTATATTGTAATAGTTACGATATGACATTGGAAACAGGTGACTTTCATCAACATTAAAGATAAGTTTAATATTTACTTCCTAATTTATGGCGGCCATGTTTGATTTAGGCTGGAATTGAATTGCCAGCCTGTAACTATGTCAGATAAATATATCGCTTTTGAACACATTGTTGTAGAAAGAAACTATGTGACATGTTAACGGCGATGATGTGTCACCACCAACAAGTTTCTATCGTCAACGCGTACGGGGATACTAAAGTTTTATTATGTTAAAACATACATTTACGGGGGCCATCGGGGGGGGGGGGGGCATCAGGCCCGTACGCAGAGGGGGTGCGACGGGTGCGTACGCACCCCCTTAACCATTTTACTCTTAACCCGCAGGCCTGTATAGTGGTATTGGCAAACAGTGTAGATCCAGATGAGCCATAATTTTGAGAACAAAAACACTCCATGTTCATAAATTGACTGGTCTGAAAATCATTTTGTGATGATTTAGATTGGTTGCAAAATTAACAAATCAAAATCCATTCCAGTTACTTAAGGGTGAAAGGGTTAATCTGCGGAGGTCTGTCCGTGGATGTTTAGCCCTTCGCGCCGTCGATAACGCACCCCCCTGAAATAATTCCTGCGTACGGGCCTGGCCATGTTGTATATACTGCAGTTGCACTTGGCATACAGGATTTTCACTGTGATATACGTATTTCCAGTTGCTGGAAACTTACAAATTGTCACCAAAACAGGGGCGGATATGGAGGTGGGGGCGGGGGTTCCGGTGTTGCAATCCCCCGTACAGCCACATAGTTTACACAGTTTACCACCAGTTGGAGTCTCAATTTAAATGCCGTAAAACACAGGAAAGTGCATTTCGAAGAGCTCGAAAATAGGACAACCCCCTAGTTGCGAACGGTAACTATTGCAATTACTCCCGTACCGTTCGTGGCTAGCTACGGACGTTACGGGAGTAGATTGCAAGACTTACCTTCGCAACTAGACACCCCCCCCCCCAGTTCACCAAATGCTGGATCCGCCCCTGAGGTTCTACACCAAGTGCTATCTACATGGAAGCTAAGAATCATGTCCATGTACACCGAGCTTGAGACTACTGAAAGTGTGTTTATTACAGCGGTTATTTGTGGCTGTCACTGGAGAAATGGGGCTTATCGGATTTTTGACTCCTGATCTGCGCACTCCTGGTAGTATGAAAACGAACTATATTTCTCGCTACATGCAGGACAGACGCTTCATTGATGGAATTGCGAGCAGTACAAATCCTGATCAGACTGCTCAAACCCACAAGTCCCATTTCTCCAGTCACAGCCACGTTTGACTTTGATCTGATGATTCTGAGTAAAATTAGTACCACGTTAGGAACATCGAGAACGTTGATCGATATACATGTAAGATGGCCGCCATTGCTCACCATTGTGCCATATAATTGTATTATTGTACATTAATGACAAATGCAACAACACTTATTGCGTTTGTGTGGTGAAATTTGTTAAACAATCAAGATGGCCGCCAGCTATCCTGTATTCAGCGTACACATACTTCAACGAAGCAAATTGCAGAATGTACTGTTCTTGGATTTTTGTAATTACACTTTTTAAACATCGGAATATGTATGAGTAATGCCTATCCATATACATACATGCAGTTATACTATATCCGAAGCACCTTCATATGCCACGGTAAATGCACTTTATTATATGAAATAATGCCTTTTACTGATTGAAGGCCAGGAAATACTGGTTTCCATGGGTTTTGCTTCATTCTTGTATTTCGTGTTGGTTACAGTGGTTGTCTTTGGTTAATGGTGCCAGAGGCCGTTATCATCTACAGTGGGGTCAGCACACACGAACGAACACGACAGGTTGGTTTCACATACACGCTGACCCCACTGTACACTTACTTAGCTGGAACATTTTCTTTTTACAAACCTCCACTTGGTAACCAACTGTTCGGCACCAATCACTAACTGAAACCAATATATATAATTTGATACAAAGAGGTTGTTTCTTCTACATATAAATCTTGTTTTTTAACAATAACAATAATTCGCCCTACTTTCTAATTTATCCCGTCAACACAGTACACAGTATGTTGCCGTGAAACATTTTTGATATCCAGTCAATACTATTGTTGCATTTTACAGCCATTTGTAGGTGTTGACGGGATAACTAGAATAGTAGGTTAGTGCCGTGAATGGGAAAACATATCTGGCGCGGCACGGAAACGGGATGTGCTCGGCAGAGCCTCGCCCATCCCGTTTCCTGAGCCTTGCCAGATATTTTTTCCCATTCACGGCACTAACCTATTATTCTCTATATATAGCCATCTATAAGCCAATCGCTGGGCAATATTGCGCTCCAATTGATGGATGAATTGACCCCAATAAGTTACATATTATCATATTTAATGACTACCTGATCGACATGAAAGGCCAATCAATACTCGGATGGGACGGATGGGAAACTGCGTTATAAACCTGACTAGTTATAAGTATGTTATTGTTCACATATTGGATTGTAAAGGAACTAAATGATGTGGTCACTAACTCTCCCTCCCTCACATGTAATGCCGTAAACATACAATGTGTGAACAATAACTTGTGGAAAACAACTGAAAGAGAAACAAAACGCATTGTTATATTTAAATACATGTACTAGCAAACTAATTGAACTGTGGTTTCATTTCTTACTAGATTCCCAGAGAAATATGTAAGCCAGTTATTATATTTTACCTACGCACATTGACAGACGCACCTGTCAAATATATTGACGAAAATAGTCCATCTTGAGAGCACAGGCACAGTGTGGTATTATATATGACCGACAAAAAGCTCTTTAAATCGCAGCCAATTTTACTAAGATAGTAAATATATACAAGGTAGAACAGTTGCCATCTGTTCAACCAACGGAAGTGATACTGGTGTACCTTGGGCCCGGCTCGCCATTCAGTAATTGTAACGCGCGTGAAGACCGGGACCCTGCTAGTCCCTGCCTTCGCACGAGTTACACTTACTGAATTAGCGAGCCGGGTTCAAGGTAAATAATCCATTTCCGTTGTTTGAAAAGATGACGAGTAGATATTTAATATCAGAGTAAAAATGTGTATGATTTCAATCATTTCCCACCCTTAAATATAAGAATACACATGTGTATGATTTAAAAGAGGCATTTATTGTTTATACCACCCAGTGCCTGTACGTGAGAGTTTACTGGCGCATCGACTGACCGATATAAATTGCGTAGAATGTTATGATGTAATCTTCGACAAAAATAATGACGTCATGATTTCCAGAGGTGATATAGTTTTGAAATAGTTTTGACTATTAACACAGGCACGCGGAACTATTGCCAGGGCATGTGAAACTATTTGGTATAAACATAAATTATTTACTGCATCATACTAACATGTACATAGGTAGTAGTTTTGATTGGATTGATATAGGAATGAATGGCCTTTTTGTTGAATTTATCGGGGTATAAACTTGGAAAAGTCGCGGGAATACTGGACGAAGGCCGGAAGGCCTCGTCCAGTATTCCCGCGACTTTTCCAAGTTTATATCCCCGATAAATTCAACAAAAATGCCATTCATTCCTTATAATTCCAGCATTTGAAATAAATTCATCAAGAAAATGTGTTTATTTCCCTTTTCTTAAGAATTATATTAACTGCGCCTCACGTTACGGAAAGTAGTTCGGCATATGGGAGTTTACTGGGATATAAATCTTGGACAGAGACTTGCTACGGGCCAATCAAATGTTAGGGAATTGTGTAAATATTTTTGTGGTGGAATTATACGCTTATAAAAACTTATTGAAATCCTATCAAAACTTGTAGAAAAGATTTGCCACACAGGGAATTAGTCAAAACTGTTACACTGAATTGCTAACAATGTGGCACATGTTATACTGTTTTACACATGGTGACCCTTACGCTGAATATTAACGTTTATCAGGTAACTCGTAATTGACTGAAACACACTGACTGATAGCATACTGTCGTTTATCCCGTCAACACAGTACACAGTATGTGCCGTGAAACATTTTTGATATCCTGTCAATACGACCTAATCACTGCGTATGCATATGTGCGGTGGCTGGGGTTATTTGTATTGCATTTTACAGATATTTGTAGGTGTTGACGGAATACATAGACTAGTAGGTTAGTGCCGTGAATGGGAAAACTATCTGGCGCGGCACGGGAACGGGATGTGCTCGGCAGAACCTCACCCATCCCGTTTCCTAAGCCTTGCCAGATATTTTTTCCCATTCACGGCACTAACCTACTATTCTCTATATCCTGTATTGACTATAGTCTGTTTCACGAACGCTGCCCAAATTTTACGGCTATAAAAACAATTCAAAAACAAGATTTCTTTTGATAATATTAAATTAAAGGAAAAATTAAGAATGAGCCTTCTTTTTATTTCGTGAAATTTGGTCAAATATTGATTTTATTGCGAAAAAACAATTTCCCCATGTTAAATCCCCATACTAGACATCTTCACGGAGTGAAGATGTCTATGGGGATTTAACATGGGGAATTTTTTTTGAATTTTAGAAATACTGGACCGATTTTTAAAATGTAACTTTTGTTTTCTTAGTTAGATCATTTCCAAGCTATCTAGTCAGGTTTCGGAGTCAATTTCCAATTTTTTTCGTTTTTTGACTCCTCCCACACTTCCTTACCACTTTTTCCCCCATGTTAAATTACCATTGACAAATCAATTTTTGGTAATAAAATCAATATTTGACCGAATTTCACGAAATAAAAAGAAGGCTCATTCTTAAATTTTCCTTTAATTTAATATTATCGAAAATAATATTGTTTTTGAATTGTCTATATAGCCGTAAAATTTGGGCAGCTTTCGTGAAACAGACTATAGATGCGCATATTATCGCATGCCGTCAGTGTAATAACGCAACGACACACGTCCGCGTTCGTTTCCAAGAAACTTTTTATAGCTGCCTGTCCTCTAGCATAAAAAGACACATGTAAACATGGCTACGTTTGATATCACGTTGATGAGGCTCGGCTCGGAAACGGTGGGAATTCCCTGTCGAGCCCCGCAATTCCTATGCGTGGCCTATCATTGCCTGATACCCTTGATCAGGGATTTATTAGTGTAATGTCTCGGACCTGATATAAAAGAAACACGACTTTTATTATTTTGTATTACCATGTATTATTAATGTGTTCCGCATTCTTCAACACATAACTACAAGTACACCAAATGGAACAAACAGATACTAACAACATATTGCACGCATGCCGGTAACGCTAAAGACTAACGATATTGCAACTCAAGCATTTATGGTATTGCACAGTGTCTGTCAATACGTAGCTGGCAGCTCTGACTGTTTTATACTACTGTCTGTTTTACTTTTCTTCATTTCAGAAATAGTGGACCGATTTCAAAATTTAACTTTTGTTTTCTTAGTTAGATTATTTCCAAGCTATCTAGCCAGATTTCGGAGTCAATTTCCAAATTTATATATGTTTTTTTTTACTCCACCCACAGCTACTCCACCTCCTTTTCCCTTGGTGCGCATGAATATAGAAGTTTTATTGCGAACACAATTATTTGTCTATGGGAATTTATCCCATAGACAAATAATTGTGTTCGCAATAAAACTTCTATATTTGACCAAATTTCACGAAATAAAAAGAAGGCTCATTCTTAAATTATCATAAAATTTAATATCGAAATAAATATTGTTTTTGCATTGTTTTTATGGCCGTAACATTGTTGTAGGTTTCATGAAACAGACAGTAACTTTGGACTGCTCCATTAGTCAGAAAGACGGTATATTCTGGCCGTAACATTGGGGTAGGTTTCATGAAACAGACAGTAACTTTGGACTGCTCCATTAGTCAGAAAGACGGTATATTCAACCCTTTCACCCCTAAATATCCAACAGTGGCTTCTCAATGCTAATTGTTGGATTATTCCATTAATTTAAAATGCGCAGTTTGTTTTCCTTTTGTTTTATAATTGAGTACTACTGACAAATACGGCCTATGTTCAATACATGTAAATGAAGTTTAGTGAAACGGCCCCCTGATACTGAAACAATGCACATCCTGATGTGCATGTACATTGTTTGAACATAAAGTTTACAGACAAACTGGGAATTGAAATGGTTAAGAGTCATATTCTTGTAAATGTGACGGCGAAGTCCCGTCATCTACGGCAGATTTCTGCGGAGAATCATTGCCGCACGTCTCGCTGTGATCATTGTTCACATCCATAAAACCCATCCGCATCTCCTCCTCTTTGACGAGACGCTTGGTGCGCATGAAATACAACAGCGCCGCACCGATAACCATGCCCGGAATGAGCATAGCTATAGCGAGGCCGCCCATAGCACCTGGAAATAATATATGTACATGTATATGTATTCAAAATAATACAAGACTGCGGCCCTATGATCGTGCCCAAATAAGCATATACATAGTATAGCGAGGCCGCTCATTGCAGCTGGAAATAGTATACATGTATGTATTCTCAATAATACAAGAGTGTGGTCCTATTCGCCGGGCCCGGAATGAGCATACCGATAGCAAGGCCGCCAATCGCACATGGAAGTAACATATGTATTAATAATAATAATACAAGAGTGTGGCCCCATTCGCCTTGCCCGGAATGAGCATAACTCTAGCGGGATAGTAATCAAATGATAACATTTTAATGTGAAATTTACAGACTATCATAATTTTGCACTTACGAACATTTTAGTCGTACGAAGTTTAGTGAAACGGCAACCAGTTCTCCAGTCATAGCCACATTTTTGTTTTAAAGACATTACAGCACATAATCTGACGTGAAATGCCACAAAATGAATACACACACGCATTGACGTACAATTCAGTTAGGATCTGGATACTATTAACCCTTCCTACGCTGTTGGCGGAAATTGCCGTCTGCTGTTTTTAATTTTTGCTTTATTTCTTAACAAAAAACTGGTTTTGGCAGCACATGAGAATCGTCTCCAGTGGAGACGATTCTCATGTGCTGTCACAACAGGTTTTTATCGAGAAATATTGAAAATAAAACATTTCCATCAGACGACAAAATTTAATTCAGCGTAGTAAGGGTTAAACATGTGATTCAAAATTATTTCATTGTTTGAGAATTTACAGCGGATCTAACCTTTTATTAGTCCAACAATACTGGCGGAAGGCCTTCTTCCAGTATCGTTGGACTAAGTAACTAGTATCATCCCTAAGTAATTAGTATGGATGTTTATATGTTAATTTTGCAACCAATCCATTCGTCGCATTATAGTTTTCAGACTAGTCCATTTATGAAAAGGGGGTGTTTTTGTTCTCAAAAATGTGAAAATTACTTGCAAAAAGTGCAGATCCAGATGAGACGGCTCGTTCCGAGCCGGCTCATCTGGATCTACACTATTTGACAATACCACTATACAGGCATGTGGTGTTGAATGGTTAATTAGTCATTGAAAGTATATATGATGTCACTCAACACCTTTATCGATATGCATGTTTCTTTATATGTGTATAATTGTATTTATGCATTTCGATGACCATATGTCGGTTGTGGATTGTGCTCGCCACGAGCCGTCTCATCTGGATCTACACTATTTGCCAATACCACTCACTATACAGGCCTGTGGTGTTGAAAGGGTAAACTGTGTGTATATTCACCTGAACTGTAGCCCGATGATGGCGCAGTCTGTGGTTGTGGTTGTGGTTGTGGGGTGCCACTATTACCGTGATTACTTTTCGGGAAATATTGTCCTGAAAATAGAGGTTACCATGTTATGGTAATATATATACTACATGTATATATACTATGCCTATCGTCTTTTGATATCAGCTTTATCAGGAAATTCAATCAAATATTGATTTTATTGCGAAAAAAAGATTTTCCTATGGAAATTTAACATGGGGGCTAAAATTTACCTGTTTTCTTAGTTGCATAATTTCCAAGCTGTCTCGACAGGTTTCGGAGCAATTTCTTTCCTTTTTCGACCCTCCTCCTCACTCCCCATCTCTTTCTGTTGCCCCAGTTTTTCGCAATAAAATCAATATTTGATGGAATTGCATGAAATAAAAGAAATTGGAAAGGTAACTTTTTGTTATTGATGAAAAAGTACTTACATTTAAATGTTTCTGAGAGTTAATGTGTTTAACACCCAAAAGATCGTCAGCAGCAAAACCGGGAAAAGACAGTAGTTTAGTATTTTATTTATCATTATTTATCATGCAGAATTGTAAGGTTATTTTCTGTGAAGGGTACAAGGTCTCGTTCAGCTGACATCCTTTAACTGACACCATTCGGTCTCCAGCGCACTCCTGAAGCCTGATACGGATAACAACTATAAATTAATAGCAATACGGGTGTTTCATTGACTGACTGGCGAACACTGCAGACCCCGCCCAGACTGCGCGGATGCGCATTGTGC
This sequence comes from Conchocele bisecta, assembly GCA_029237695.1. NCBI lineage: Eukaryota > Metazoa > Mollusca > Bivalvia > Lucinida > Thyasiridae > Conchocele > Conchocele bisecta. The sequence continues at coordinate 68,584,101 of CM055268.1, forward strand.
TATGGGGATGCACTGCACCTTTTACCCAGTGACAGAATATAATACTGCTACTGCTGATTATTGCGTTACTGTAGGCTAACCAAAACTGTTTAAAATTGTGGACAAACGTAAAATGCGGCGAAAAAACGTATTATTTTAAATCAGAAGTCGGGGAATCTGCAAACAGTAACTCTTGCAATCTACTCCCGCATGGTGCGGGAGTAGATTGCAAGAGTTACTGTTCGCAGCTAACGTCGGGGTTGGTGAGAGTTCAACGTGATGTCTGGGATTGTTTTTGAAGAAACACAAATAGTGTAGTCGGTGTCAAATCTTAGTTCCGGCCCTCACATGATCATCAGATGTGTGATTGCTGCTTTTAAGAAATAACACCATGGGGTATTGCGTTTTATGTGGAATGTAAAACATTTGGGATGTTTAAAGTTAAACAGACCAAACTTGTTTGCGTCCCACAGTAAACACAATTGTTGTTTTACTAACATGTATGTATTTGCTGATAGTTTCAAAAATGTAAATTACGTCATTTTGTCGCAATTGATGGAACAGCAGCGTTGCCGGTCAATGGCGTGCCGTTATTGACAACGTCAATGACGTCCAACAAACGTGCCAATCAACAAGGTCGTGCGACGTCACGTGGGGCCTATAAATGCAATTACGTTGAATCTGACTTCTAAGAATACTGTATTCTTGGTACCCAGATTGAATGGGCCTTTTCATTTTGAATTCATGTACATATGAGTGAATACATGCACATACTTACTGACATACAAATCACCCGTTCCATTGGTGATATTATTCTGGAACTGCGTTGGGTCCACGTTAATTACATTACAGAACCTGCCCTGGTGAAAAAACGTGAAGGCCTTGCAGCTGGCGCCTGCGTTTTGAACGCAGAGTTCGGCACAGGCGGCCAGGGACACGTTAGTGAAGTGTAGGGCCTGACCGACTAGCAGATCTTTCCCCTTGAATACGGAGAAATCAGTCACATAGTTTCCTGAAATAGATGGCACGTAGAGAAAGTCAGGTCAATGGGCAAAACAAAGTTTGTACAGTAGAACCTCTCTAAACCGGACACCCATACAATGTATGTCGGCTTAAGTTTCTGTGTTTATTGTCTTCTCTCACCGTTGATAACGTATGTTCATGATCGCGAACCACATATACATATTTTGCGGTGCCCATATGCTTGATTTACAGTGGAGCCTCTCAAAACCGGACACCCTGGGTACCTCCCAGGGTGTCCGGTTTAGAGAGGTTCCACTGTAGATGACGCGTAGAGAAAGTCAGGTCAATGGGCAAAGCACCGTTTGTACAGTAGAACCGCTCTAAACCGGACACCCATACAATGTATGTCGGCTTAAGTTTCTGTGTTTATTGTCTTCTCTCACCGTTGATAACGTATGTTCATGATCGCGAACCACATATACATATTTTGCGGTGCCCATATGCTTGATTTACAGTGGAGCCTCTCTAAACCGGACACCCTGGGGACCTCCCAGGGTGTCCGGTTTTGAGAGGTTCCACTGTAGATGACGCGTAGAGAAAGTCAGGTCAATGGGCAAAGCACCGTTTGTACAGTAGAACCTCTCTAAACCGGACACCCATACAATGTATGTCGGCTTAAGTTTCTGTGTTTATTGTCTTCTCTCACCGTTCATAACGTATGTTCATGATCGCGAACCACATATACATATTTTGCGGTGCCCATATGCTTGATTTACAGTGGAGCCTCTCTAAACCGGACACCCTGGGGACCTCACAGGGTGTCCGGTTTAGAGAGGTTCCACTGTAGATGACGCGTAGAGAAAGTCAGGTCAATGGGCAAAGCACAGTTTGTACAGTAGAACCTCTCTAAACCGGACACCCATACAGTATATGTCGGCTTAAGTTTCTGTGTTTATTGTCATCTCTCACCGTTGATAACGTCAGTTCATGATCGCAAACAACATATACCTGTTTTGCGGTGCCCATATGCCTGATTTACAGTGGAGCCTCTCTAAACCTGACACCCTGGGGACTATCCAGGTTGTCCGGTTTTGAGAGGTTCCACTGTAGATGACGCGTAGAGAAAGTCAGGTCAATGGGCAAAGCACAGTTTGTACTGTAGAGCCTCTATAAACCGGACACCGATACAATATATGCCTGCTGAATGTTATGTGTTTATTGTAATCTCTCACTGTTGATAACGTATGTTCATGATCGGGAACCACATATACATATTTTGCGGTACCCATATGCTTGATTTACTGTGGAGCCTCTCTAAACCAGACACCCTAGGGACCTCCCAGGATGTCCAGTTTAGAGAGGTTCCATTGTAGATGACACGTAGAGAAAAACAAACAAAGTGTTACAGTGGAACCTCTCTAAACCGAACACCAAGAAAACACTTGTGATCTTATTTTTGATGAGTTTCTTGGTCATTTATCTCAGGTATTAAATGTCTGTTCGTGATCGCATAGCACACAGCTATGGCTCAGAATGATACAATGCCTGATTTACAGTGAAATTTACAGTGAAACCTCTCTAAGCCGGACACCCTGGGGACTTCACAGGGTGTTCGGTTTAGAGAGGTTTGTTTCACTGTATTTGTCACGCAGAGAAAGTCAGAACAAAGCGTGTATTGCGTTTCACGATCAATACGATATGATCGGTGAAGTTATGTTCAGAAATAAGACCCGAGCACTCACTTGAATAATAGAAGTACAATGTACATTATTTTATTAATTTTATACATTCACTGTTTCTTGAACAAAATATAAACATATTATTGGAGATATGTAAAAGGGGAACGTACAGGCATTACACCATTGTATTAAAAGTTCTAGTTATAACGAAAACTTACTTGAGTAGTGTGAACAAACAGCATTTAATTTCACCGCCGATTTTGGTATGCTTAAAATGTGCGTCCGTTTGAGCGTGCACACTTTGGTGTTTGGGCAATAATCGAACGACTTGCAGGAGTAAGTCTTGGAGTTTGAGCACTGCTTGGCGCAGAAGTCGGCACTGAATGTGTTGCTGATGGCAGTATCGCCTGTAGTCTGGGTAATGTAGCCCGGGTACACCGTATAACTGTCCAGGTACGTCCCTACAGTCAAGTCGGGACACTGGGATTAGGATATATACCCCCGCCACGCCCACTCCGATGTATTCTACATCGGAGTGGGTCTGGCGGGGATATAAATTACAATCCCAGCGGTCGGGATAACATGCATGGGCGACGGCATAATAATGATACAGCATCTAATATCAAGGTGCATGATCACGTGGTTACAACAACAACAACGCCACCCACTCCAAAGTAAATATTATTATATATTTCCTTAATATGCAACGGATTTTGATGAAATATGGCGCAGCAAACGCGTCTTCATGAGCTGCATTTGGTGGTCTAGGGAGTTTGGCACAGACTTATGTCATGTTTGCGAAGAATCGATTCTTCGCAAAAATGACAGAAGTTTGGGCGAAAATTAGACGTTCGGAATAAATCAAAGGATTCTTTTATTCGATGCCACGCCCCTAACCTCTTAAACCCCCGGACGGACGGACGGACGGACGGACGGACGGACGGAATGAGCAATACGTACTGCCGTAGAGATCACATAACATGCCAGTTCTGGCCAATTTTGGCTTCTGGCTCGGATGTAATGGGCTCAGGTAGCAGATACCCGTGTCGAAACAGAAGTCGAAGGACAGGCAGTCGAGGGTGGGCTCATGGAGACATCTAGCGGCACATTGGTCCACGGACAGCCCCTTGTAGGTGAGCTGGTCTGTGGCATACTTCACCTGGCGCTGTGACGGTATGAAATGCTTCATGTTCACACCTGAAATAAGGCAATTTCAAAATGGCCGCTAAAAGCTATGGTTTTGGCAATATTTCTGTATTTGAGACTGCATTTGAGTGTAGGTGAGCTGGTCTGTGGCATACCTCACCTGGCGCTGTGATGGTATGAACTGTTTCATGTTCACACCTGGAATACGGCAATTTCAAAATGGCCACCAAAATACATGGTTTGGGCAATGTCTCTGCATTTGCGACTGTATTTGCGACTGCATTTGAGTGTAGGTGAGCTGGTCAGTGGCATACTTCACCTTGCGCTGTGACGGTATGTAATGTTTCAGGTTCACACCTGAAATACGGAAATTTCAAAATGGTCGCCAAAATACATATTTTTGGCCATAGCTCTGCATTTGAAACTGAATTTGAGTGCAGGTGAGCTAGTCATTTGCATACTTCACCTGGCGCTGTGACAGTATGAAATGCTTCATAGTCACACCTGAAATAAGGGAATTTCAAAATGGCCGCCAAAATACTTATGGCTGGCCAAATATCAGCATTTAAAACTGTATTTGAGTGTATGTGAGCTGATCAGTAACATACCTCACTTGGCGCTGTGATGGTATGAAATTCTTCATGTTCACACCTGAAATACGGGAAATTCAAAATGGCCGACTGAAAGATACGGTTTGGACCATATATCTGCCTTTGAGACTTGCAAAAGGCCAATGGTTGAATGGATTTCCGGGCTCATGGTTATAACACTTTCCGAGTACGTACTCCGTTCTCATGTTAGAAACGAGGCAGCTGGATTTGTCGTGGATGAGCTGTGCTCAGTCTCGGCCTCGGCCAATCAAAATTATAATGAACTTACTCATGGAGTCCTGACTATCGGGTCTCAAGACGTCTGTATTGAAGACCACAGCTTGGTACTTGGTGCTCTGTAAGACATCGCATATAGAGGTAGTTGCGAACGGTAACTCTTGCAATCTACTCCCGTACCGTCCGTAGCTACGGACGGTACGGGAAGAAATTTGGAAGAGTTACCGTTCGCAACTAATATAGAGGGCATTACATGTGTTGTGATTTAATACGATGTTTATCAATCTCGTAGGCTGCTTTCAACTTTTAAATCAGCCATGTTGAGCTTGACCAAGGCATTTTATCGATTGTCTCTTCGGCTCATTTTCTTCAGCGTACTTGAAAACCCTTGTATATCAAGTTCATGCTTTCCGCCGCAAGTGCACTACTTTTGCATTTATCAATGTCACTAATACGAAACTCGGCTAAATCATCAATCTCGTTGACATATTTCATAAGAATCTCGGTATGACGAGTTTCTCATAAAATACGTCAACGTACTTAATAGTATCGTGTTGCATCATCACACGTGCTAGATTTTGGGTATCGCATAAGCAAGGAATCATACATTGAAGTTGTACTAATCGCCCAGAATGTTTTCAGCAGTGATATCAGTTTCTTATTTAACACACTAGTATATGATTATTTTAATGCACTAGGCTATTAAACTGCGAAAGCACAGTTTATGGAGTACAATGTTATGAATGTGTTTATGATATGAAAGTGCTTCCTCCATACTACCATGTCCCAGATAGATTTTGTAAAAATCACGGTAGAGAGATATAGAGAATAGTAGGTTAGTGCCGTCAATTGTGAAAAGATATCTGGCAAGGCTTAGGAAACGGGATGGGCGAGGCTCTGTTGAGCACATCCCGTTTCCGTGCCGCGCCAGATATTTTTCCCATTCACGGCACTAACCTACTATTCTATTTATCCCGTCAACACCTACAAATGGCTTTCAAATGCAATAAAAATAACCCCAGTCACCGCACAACACCCAACCGTTGGATGAAAAAATGTGTGCGCTTCATATTTAGTATCTCGGTCAGCTAATATGACCAAGTTAATATGAAATAGACATGGGCATATCATAAATCAACACAACTTGAATGTTCTTCGAAGTATACTATGATGTCCAACGTAGTCTGTTCCACTTAAACTCTGCTGATAAAATTATTACGTTAGCATATGAATTGTTTCTTCGCCGGAAATGACGTCAAAACTCGAACGTCTAGGAGGAAATATTTCCCCCAAGGAAATAAACAACCACTCCAGAATCACGGTAAATCACTGGGTAGCATATTATGATAATGTATGTCCACTATACACGTACAGTACTAGAAAGGAAAATTAAAAAAAAAAAATGTACCATATTTACCGAGACGTTTCTCTTGAAGACACTACTAACCCTTAGACCGCTATCTTAATTTTTTTGTCGTTTGTCGTCTGCTGTTGATTTTCTATTTTCCATTTTTATCATAAAAACACATGCTTTGCCAGTACTTTAGAATAATTTATAACATGCTTTGACAGCACTTCAGAATCATTTCCATTGGAAATGATTCTGAAGTGTTGTCAAACCATGTTTTTATTGAGAAATAAGGCAAGATATGAAAGCAAAAGCAGACGACAATTGGTGTGAGTAGCGGTCTAAGGGCTAAGACGTAACTGGCTGTGTTTAATAGACAAACGTTCGGTGGCAGCAAATCGTTGAACAGACAGTAAGTGTCTATTTCACGAAACCTGCCCAAAGTTTACGGCTATGTAAACAATGCAGAAACAATATCTTTTTCGATAGTGTTAAATTTTATCTAAAAAATAAGAACGAAGCTTCTTTTTATTTCGTGAACATTTGTCAAATATTGATTTTATTACGAAAATGGTTTCTCTACGGGAATTTAACATGGGGGGGGGCAGCTGGTGCAGGTGCAGGAGGAGTAGAAAAACGATTAATTTTGGAAATAGGCTCTGAAACCTGGCTAGATAACTTGGAAATGGTCTAACTTAGAAAACGAAAGTTAGATTTTGAAAATCGGTCCACTATTTCTGAAATTAGAAAATAATCCATATTTTACTTACATGGGGATTTAACATGGGGAAATTGTGTTTTTCTTTTGGCAATAAAATCGATATTGGACCAAATTTCATGAAATAAAAAGAAGGCTCATTCTTAAGGTTTGCCATATTTTAATACTATCGGAAAAAAATATTGTTTTTGCATTGCTTATATAGCCGTAACCATTGGGCAGGTTTCGTCAAACAGACAGTAGTAACCTGCACGCTGATATTCATTCCAGCGATGTACACGTAGTTTTTCAGAATCACAAACGCCTCGTCCACCGTGGGTTCTATGTTTTTGACAATGCTGACCGTCTCTGGCAAGTAGAAAGACACATGTATTATTAGTTGCGGACGAGTAACTCTGCAAAACTCCCGTATCGTCCGTAAGTAACTGCAAAACTCCCGTATCGTCCGTAGCTGCGGAAAATACGGGAGTTTTGGCAGAGTTACTGTCCGCAACGAACGTATAATGTTTATAGAATAGACCACCAACATGACCAAGGTGCAGGGAGTTTGGCACAGACTTATGTCGTTTTTGCGAAGAATCGATTTCCGTGTCGGAGCTCATGAAGACGCGTCTGCTGCGCCATATTTCATCAACATCCGTTACGTAATAAGGACACTATAAAAGAAGACGTACTTTGAATCAGATGGATTCTGGAAATTGATGTACTTGTTGTTGTTGTTAGTACCACGTGATCATACACCTTGGATTACTATAGTTTATTGCATCGAGGCAACTGCCTCATGAGCGTACAGTGTACATACATGACTACGGAGCCCCGCCGGGACGTAGACTTCTGTTTTTTTAAATTCGTTCCCACGAAATAACAATTCGTTCCCACGAAATAACAATTCGTTCCCTCAATTTAACAATTCGTTCCGAATTAACAATTCGTTCACACGAAATAACAATTCGTTCCCTCGAATTAACAATTCGTTCCCACCATATATTAATTCGTGGGAACGAATTGTTATATCGTGGGAACGAATTGTTATTTCGTGGGAACGAATTGTTAATTTGAGGGAACGAATTGTTATTTCGTGGGAACGAATTAATTAAAAAAAATCCATGTACTCCACAGAGGGTGTGTGGGGGGGGTGGGGCTCCGTCTCCGTACATGGCTATGATATAATACACGTACAGTCCAAGATGGCGTACAATGGTATGCTACTAAATATAATAAATGCAGAAGCACCATACTCGGGACAAATAGGCAAAGCAATTTCAGCCAATGCAGCGGCCACTGTTACATGTATCTGAACTTGTAACATACACTTATTTATAACACACACTATCTAATGCTGGCTCTAAATAGTTAATGCTAGCCCTGATTAATGAGAGCTAGCAATAATTATATGAGTTTATGTAGAGTTGGCGTTCCATCTCTTTAAGGTAATATACATGTACATACTGGAATAGTGATCGCATATTTGGCTTAAGCGAAGTCCGGGTCCGCTGCTGGCTTGGTGCTTCTTGCTTAGTTGACACTGCATCGCACTTGCGCAGTAATCGAAACTCTCACAGTCGAATATGGTTTCTTTCCGACAGAGGGCAGCACAGGCTTGGTCGCTCCGGACATTCTAAAGACGAAATAAAACACAACGTAATCGTTTTAACGCTGTTTGACGCCTTAATGTTCTCAAGCAGATTGTCTATACCAGGGCCGCGTTTCACTAAACTTCGTACGACTAAAATGTTCGTAAGTGCAAACTTATAATAGTCCGTAAATCACATTAATAACGTCTTCTTGAAAACAGTTATTGGACTTACATCTGCATCTGCATCTGCAGCCTATGCTCAATAAATGTAAATCCATCAATTGACATTTCCAGACGATCTTAAATATGCAAGTCGTACGAAGTTCAGTGAAACGTCCCCAGTTGATCAGGTTTGGCAAACAAACTGTATGGATGGCCTAAACATGTGTACCCTTGTTATTCGACTACATTTTCCTAATTTGGTACAGTGAAACCTCTATAAACCGGACACCATGTGAGGTCCCCAGTGTGTCCGGTTTAGAAAGGTTTCGCTGTATATCAGGTATTTTATAATTCTGAGCCATATCTGCGTGTTATACGATCATGAACAGACATTATCACCTGAGATAAATGACCAAGAACCCCCACCCCCCAAAAAAAAAAAAAATAACATCACATATGTGTCTAGGTGTCCGGTTTAGATAGGTTCCACTGTATATTCATACCTTAATCGTCTTGTCCGCCGTGTATATGGCAACGTTGTTGGAGGTCTTCGTGTAATCCACTGAAAGAGGAACACCACACATACAGTGAAACTTCTCTAAACCGGACACCCTGGGGGTCCCCCAGGGTGTCCGGTTTACAGAAGTTCTACTGTAATGGGACAATGCGTCTATTGTAATCACTAATGCAGTACCATAATACATGTAGATACTAATTACAGTGACGAGGTCTCTTTATTATTCAAACGACTGAGAGTCTAATAGTATATATTCCACATTGCAGTTAGTTCCCCTTTTATTTCAATTTTCCCAGAATACATACCGACGTACGTATGCATGGGACCTGGGGCCCGTTTCACTAAACTTCGTACGGCTAAAATGTTCGTAAGTGCAAATTTAGGATCGTCTGTAAATTTCAATTGATGGATTTACATTTATTGATCATAGGCTGCATATGCTCAATACATGTATATCCAATCATTGTTTACAAGAAAACAATGTTAATGTGGAAAGTACAGACTAAATCCAATAATTGTTTACAAGAAAACAATGCGAATCTACTGGGTGCCCTCGCTACCCACCTAAAGTGTATGTTGTTACCACTCAGTAGAACCGTCTCGCCGAGACGGTTCAACTGAGTCGTAACAATTTATGAGAATTGAGAAACATTGTAGAAAAAATATTAACATTCCTGACATTATTATTTGGTATATATGAATGATATTTCACAATTATTGGTCCGGCAATTAAAGGATAGAGACGTTTTCCTCAATCTGTTGACACATGGGGCGTGTATACACCCTCAACTCGAATCACAGAACTTTTATTTCTCCTGTATCCTTTAACAAGAGTTTTATGGAGAGGATTTATATAAGCTTGCTTTCAATCCAATCCCATTTGTATAATTCTGTATATACTACGATTGATGCCTTACTTGTAAATAATATACAAATAAAATATGTTTAAGCCATCACGAGTGTGTGTGTACGCAAGTATGCTTTCTCCTCAGTTCTTTGACACAAGTGTGTTCCGCATTGCACATATTACTCTATTTTCCCTTCATTTTCCGGTAAATAGGCAATATCGACTTACACAGTTATGGCGCCTGATCTACAATTCTACCGACGTATGGCTGAATATACACACATAGCTTAACCCTTTGAACACGAAAGCCCGCTATATCGGTTTATGCAAACAGTGCAGATCCAGATGAGCCGGCTCGTAACGAGCCGTCTCATCAGGATCTGCACTGTTTCAAAGTAATTTTCATATTTTTGAGAACAACAAATACCACCTTTTTATAAATGGAATAGTCTGAAAATCATTTTGCGATGATTGGATTGGTTGCAAAATTAACATATCACAGCCCATTCAGTTACGTAGGGGTGAAAGGGTTAAGAAGGCGTTCATGCCAGAGTATACTTACTTTCTCTTCAATTCTGTGACATGAGTGTGTGTTCCACATGGCACATCTTGCAATTGGTCTACTATTCCTTCATTTTCCTGTGAATATTGAATACCGACTTACATAGGTAAGGCGCCTGTTCGACCATGGTGGCGATGTAGTAGGTAAATGCACCATCGTACGTTATCTGCGGGTCCTGGAAACGGAGGGAGGAGGCGGTTGTGATGGTCTTCAACGTCGACTGCACAGCTCTGATGAAATCCTTTAGGTGAGTGTCCAGGGTTGGGTGGTAGTTACCTGCAGATATCAACGAAAGGACTTCATGCAAGGTGTGCAGTCGGAGTTGACCTGCATATCCAATGCAGGTCAACTCCGACTGCACAGCTTGCATGAAGTCCTTTCGTTGAGTTACGTGTGGCTAGTTGCGAACGGTAACTCTTGTAATCTACTCCTACGGTATGGGAGTAGCTAGTTTGCAAAAGTTACCGTTCGCAATTAACTTGTGGCATGCATGGCTAGTTTCCTGATTCCTAGCACCAACATTAAGAATCACTGGTGCTGTATTGCGCGCATGTGTAAAATGTTTCACGACGAAAAATCCACCGGTTTCCTCACTCAGCTCTACTTAGAGTGACATGTATCACATAAACTCTTGTTTCGTCTAGAAACCGGTGCAAATTTAGTTCATGCAGTATCTTCTGCATGTTACACCTCCAAATATTTTTACTATATAATTTAACCGAATGCCATCCAATAAGGCCAGTCTCTCCTACTTTCACTATTCGTATGGATGCTGTGGGACCCACTTGTACATGATCGGCAGCCAGTCTGTACTGGTTCTGCATGAACTAAACAATAGTTTCACTTACTCCTAAGAAAGAAAAATCCAACTTTGTCATATCCTCCAATATTGTTTACATTTTTTTGGCCACGGAAACTCTGTTTACATCACGTGACCAACAGGTTCAGTGTTTTCTTTTAAATGCTACAAATATACTGAAAACTGGTGTTAAAAGCACCCCAAAATGTTCCTCAAGTGAAACTGGGTAGTAATGGATCAAGATTTGCAAGCAAGCGGTGTCTGTGACCTCAAAACACCCGCACTATTTGTTTATACCGGACTATTTTTGCCCCCCCCCCCCCCCTGGGCGATGTTGCACCATTTGGTATCCTCTAACCTGCATGTGTAGTAGCTGCATGGGAATTCTTCATTAATTTGGCACTTATTTCGACGTGAAACATTTTACGCTGGGGCGGAGTGCAGCAGCAGTGATAATACTCAGTAAATGTACCTTGGAATTTGATGAGGAAATGCCGCTGTTGGTTGCCTGCATAACACGGTCGGATATCGAAGTTGGACAAATCCGGGTGCTGTTCACTAAAGTCGTAGAAGTTATAGGTCATGGTAAACCCGCCCTGAAACACAGTTACATGCCATCGTAAAGCCGCCCTGAAACACAGGTAGATGCCATTGCAAACCCGCCCTGAAACACAGTTATATACCATCGTAAATCCGCCCTGAAACACAGTTATACGCCATGATAAACCCGCCCTGAAACACAGATATATGTCATCGTAAATCCGTCCTGAAACACAGTTATATACCATCGTAAACCGCCCTGAAGCCCGCTTTGAAACGCCGTTACATGTATATACCATCGTAAACCCATCCTGAAACACAGTTATATGCCATCGTAGTAAACCCGATCTGAAACACAGTTATATACCATCGTAACCCGCCCCGAAACACAGTTACATTTATATATCATCGCAAAGACGCCCGGAAACAAAGTTATATTCCATCGTAACCCGCTCTGAAGCAGTTATATTCCATCGTAACCCGCTCTGAAACAGTTATACTCCATCGTAACCCGCTTTGAAACAGAGTTATAGGCCATTGCATATATATCACTGCAAACACGCTCTACACAATCGTAAACCGCAGTTAAATGTATATGTCACCATGCACAAACAAACTGTAAACACTCGAAATAGTACAATGTAAGCACATTGAAGCACACGAATGTGCAATCCCAAACCCACGCATACAGCTATACATATAAGGAAATGTAACGTACAGTGGGGTCAGCGTGTAAGTGCACACACGAACGAACACGACAGGTTCCAACCTGTCTTGTTCGTTCGTGTGTGCACTTACACGCTGACCCCACTGTACAGTACGATACCAGGTGGATGGGGGTAATTGGATTTTTGTAATGTACAAAAATACACCAGCCCTGATACATATATATGCCTGCGCATATATACGATGGTACACGTACATTGTTTGTATCCACTTATGGATAAATTGACAAGCAGATCGCCATGATACTAATGTCACTATATTGCACAGTGTGCATACTTACCCCAGCAGTGCTGATGACGAGCGCGATTGGCTGATGGCGGACCATGTGTCCGGAATCTTCCGACAGTTCATTCCAGTTCGACTGTATATACAATTATGGCTGTGACTGGAGAAATGGGACTTTTTTTCCATGACAAGTGTAGCTCCTGATCAAGATACATTTTAACAATCTACATTGCTTGTTAGAAACATGACGGGTGTTTCATTGATGGAATGGCGAACAATGCAAATTCTGATGCGGATGCACAGTCTGATCTGGATATATAGTATTTGCCAAACCCATAAGCTCCATTTCTCCCGTCACAGCCGAATGGTTAACAAACCCTCTACAATGTGGGACGTAATAAACGAGGTGGCTGTTGCCATCAGGCCATAGTAGGTTATTTTTCTGTTAAGCGTCCGCGTGCGGGTATTGGCAAAAAGTGTAGATCCAGATGAGCTGGCTCGTGACGAGCCATCTCATCAGGATCTGCACTTTTTACAGGTAGGGTTTGAAAATGGTTCTGTGAAAAAATAAACACCTTGTGTATGCTATTGTACACTATTCACTGGTGAAGTAATATGAAAACTGTATTGAATCCGTTAATGAATGTCCACTTAATATATTTAATAAGACTATTTTCTACTGTTTTTCTAAAGTTTTCTGGCTAAAATTTAAATTTATGCTAGAAACCTCCTCAACACTGCCTTCGTTTTTGTCAATGCCTTGTTTGTTTTTACCGGATACGTAGGTAGGTTTTGGTCAACTGGGTGGACGCTTAACATAGAACAGATATGGTATGGCCTCACGTCGAGATATATATACGAGAATAGGGCTAGTTTTATTTGATGTCAATTTTATCAGATAAGGCCACGAAATGCGTTGGAATTCCAAGGCTCGCGGAGAAATTCTTACCCATTCCAAGCAGATACCTATTAAAGGTACATGCCCACTCAGTAGGCACAAAATATACTTTATATGAATTAAATAAGTGTGTAATTGTGTCACTATTCCACCAGTTCTAAGACTTACGAGTGCCCGCTATACAGATATAATCATTTAGTAATATTTATTTATTTACTGATAGTGACGCGTGATGGTATCTGGCTATTTCATATGCAAATGTGGTAGGCTACTTTTTAATTATTTATACTAATTAAATGCGTCACCTGAAAAAATAATATTTTCGACAGATTATAAAGTATGATCATTGCACATCAAAACATAAATACAGAGAATAAATAGTAATGTCCGCTAACATTTTAAGGAAACACAGTTATCGCCCCTGATATCAGTTTGGATATAAAATGCATAATAATGCCAATCAATACGTGGGCTAATGGAGAACGAGTGCTTATTTTGACAGAAAATGTCTCGGGTGATGTCTCTGATATAAAAAAAACAACAATTTGTGCCTACTGAGTGGGCATGTACCTTTAAAGGCGCAGTGCCGCAGGTTAGTTGTGAACGGTAACTCTTGCAATCTACTCCCGTATGGGAGTAGATTGCAAGAGTTATCGTTCGCAACTATGCCTCACATATGCATAGAAAGTGATGATGTACCTTTGACTATGATATCAAAATACACTAGCCTGGTATGAACATGCGTCAGGTAAGTAAACGTTGTATGCTCAAAATTAACACATACTTATGGCATGGTTTACGTTGAAAAGAACGTGGATCTGCTTACATTGCGTCATGAAACTGACGTCATTTAATTAGGTGACGCTGTTAGACCAATGGAACACCGGAGCAAGTATTTGTGACCCAGACAGATATATCTAGTGAATGCAGGATTCGACAATTTGTTATCAGTCAACGTGTATTTGCTCAATGTATTACCTTCACGAAACCTGCCCAAATTGTTCGGCTACATTAACAATGCAAACGCAATATTGTTTTCGATAATATTAAATTGTATCTAGCTTTAAGAATCAACCTTTGTTTTATTTCGTGAAATGTGGTCCAATGTTGATGTTATTGTGAAAAATAAATTATCCATGTTAAATCCCCATAGACACGTTCACATATTGAATATGTCAATGGGAATTTACAAATGTAACTTGGGGAATTCTTTTCCAATTTCAAACAGAAATAGTGGACCGATTTTCAACATGCGGCTCCTCCATCTCTTTTCCCCCATGCTAAATAAAGAAATTTCACAAAATAAAAAGAAGGCGGTTTCTTACATTTTGATAACATTTAAGACTGACGAAAAACTATTGTTTTTACATTGTGGATACATCCGTAAAATTTGGGCAGGTTTCGTGAAACAGATAGTAGGCGCGGAACGATGGATTCAGGTACTATACACACTGTTCCATGGATTAATAAGTCTCATACTGAAGAAACTCTTCCACCCTTCTGTGCTACAAATCACCTTATGTAATATTTTGCGATTGGCCCGTTAACTTTGCGAGTTACCTGATAAATGTACGTACAGAGAAACCTCTCTAAACCGGACACCCTGGGAGGTCCCCAGGGTGTCCGGCTTAGAGAGGTTTCACTGAAAATCAGGCATTTGATCATTCTGAGACATAGGTGTGTGCTATGCGATCACGAACAGACATTATCACCTGAGATAAATGACCAAGAAACTCATGAAAATAAGATCGCGGGAGTTTTCTTGGCGTCCGGTTTAGACAGGTTCCACTGTATGTGGATACTTACCGATAGGAAGTAGAACTGCAATATGGTAAGTTGTGGTGGAGCCTGACCGATTCTGAAGTCGGCACTGTAGTCCTCGAATACGTCACACAGCATTCCCCGGAGTGTCTTCTACAATATAAATGTGGCTGTAACTGGAGAAATTTTCGAAAAGTGTAGATCCAGACCAGCCTGTGCATCCGCACAGTCTGGTCAGGATCTTCACTGTTCGCCATGTCATCAACGGAGCACCCGTCATGTTCCTAACAATATATGTACATGTAGATCGTTATCAGGCTACAAAGTGTGCTATTTGATCAGGAGCTACACTGGTCACAAGTCCCATAAGCCCCATGTCTCCAGTCACAGCCACAAATACAGTGGGGTCAGCGTGTAAGTGCACACACGAACGAACACGACAGGTTGGTTCCAACCTGTCGTGTTCGTTCGTGTGTGCACTTACACGCTGACCCCACTGTATGTCTGTGACTGGAGTAATGTATTGCTGATAACGACATATTGTGCTTGCTAGAAGCATGTCGGGTGTTTAATTGATCCGAGGGCGAACAGTACATATCTTGATCAGACTGTGTGGACGCACAGGCTGATCTGGATCTACACTGGTCGCAAAACCCAAAAGCCCAATTTCTCCAGTCACAGTCACAAATATATACAGGAATAAAACTTCAGGACCAACCTGTCTATTTGGCGTGGTTTTACTATTTATTCCGCGGTTGTTCTTTTTGGTATGAATACGATTTTCGGATAGCAATAATTAGATTGCTGATATCAAACTTTCAAGAGTGCCGTTTTACTATTTATTCGGTATTTTTATATCAATAATTCGTTTCTTGGATAGCAATAATCCGATTGTTTACATATCAATACTTAGACTTAATGATATAAATAATTCGATTTATTGATATCAATACATGTTTTACTCATGGCAAGCCAGTTACATATCACTGTTGTGCAGTGGAACTTCTCCAACCCGGACAACCTGTAAGGTCCCATTGTGTCCGGTTTAAACGGATGTTCCAATGTATATACATTTCTTTAACGTGCCTGTTATTTACCCATGTTGTTCAGTGGAACCTCTGTAAACCGGAACCATGGGATGTCCCCAGGGTGTCCGGTTTAGAGAGGTTTCACTGTATATATACAGTTGGGTCAGCGTGTAAGTGCACACACGAACGAACACGACAGGTTGGTTCCAACCTGTCGTGTTCGTTCGTGTGTGCACTTACACGCTGACCCCACTGTACATCTTTGCTGTACCATATGATATTAAGTGGAGTCAGCCGAAATAGCTCAGTGGTAGAGCGTCGGACTACGGATCGAAATGTCCTGAGTTCCAATCCCGACACTGGCCGATTCGGCAACTCCTTGGTCAAGACACCTATCGGATGGGGACTTAAATAGTCGGTCCCGACATGCAAGTTCATCGAACCAGTGCCGTCGTAAAATCAAAGGATTTACATTTACATTAAGTGGAAACTCTCTAAAGCGGACACACTGGGAGGACCCCCAGGGTGTCCGATTAAGAGGGGCTCCTTACCGGACACCCTATGTCCCCAGGGCGTCCGGATTAGAGAGGTCACACTGTATATGAACGTATATACTGTACCTGTCCCGCGTATCGATACGATCCGTTCAGTGAGAATATTTCCAACGGGTTCTTCATCTTAACGACGTAGCCGGCGTTTTGCTGGAACTCTACGTCGAATGTGCCATTGGTGATGGGCGCTATGCTACAGTTGCCAAGTGTCTTATCGATAGTGTATGCTATACCTGAAAATACCAGGGCCCGGTTGTTCAAAACATCAGTTAGCTTAACAGACTGTTAAATCCTTAACTGAATGGTTAAAATCTCTGTTTTAACAGAGATTTTAACCATTCAGTTAAGGATTTAACTCCGTTAAGGATTTAACAGTCCGTTAAGCTAACTGGTGTTTTGAACAATCGGGCCCAGTATGTAACGTGACTATGACTGCGACTATGACGGTGACTGTGGCTGGTGAACCGTGGTTTATGGGAAATAAATATACAGTGGAACCTCGCTAAACTGGACACCAAGACAACACATGTGATCGTATGTTTTATGAGTTTCTTGGTCCTTTATATCAAGTGATAATGTCTGTTCGTGATCGCATAGCACGCAACTATGGCTCAGAATGATCAAATTCCTGATTTACAGTGAAGCCTCTCTAAGCCGGACACACTGGGGACCCATGGTGTCCGGTTTAGAGAGGTTTCACTGTAGTGATAAGTGGCCTATGACATCGGCAATGCAATACTGTGGAACATAGTGTGATGACGTCCAAATTAACCCTTTCACCCCTAAGTAACTGAATGGGCTGCGATATGTTAATTTTGCAACCAATCCAATCATCGCAAAATGATTTTCAGACTATTCCATTTATAAAAAGGGGGTATTTGTTGTTCTCAAAAATATGAAAATTACTTTCAAACAGTGCAGATCCTGATGAGACGGCTCGTTACGAGCCGGGTCATCTGGATCTGCACTGTTTGTTTAAACCGATATAGCGGGCTTTCGGGTTCAAAGGGTTAAACTCGATGAATATTGGAAACCAAATAGAGTAAACCAAACATACAATTACGAGGGAAAGTGGTGCTATAGGTCGTTAGATATTTAAACTACATTGGACTTTCACTATGAGTATAGTTTGAGACACGCCATGTGATTTTGTACCTTCGAACATCTGTGTAATTTCATGAAATACGTCCACAAAATTTACAAAATTTTCCGTAAATGAAAAAGTTTACAAGATTTTGCCAACTTTTGACTTTATTTATGAAAGATATTGTAAATTTTGTAAACGTATTTAATGAAATTACGCAGATGCCCGAAGGTACAAAATCGCATGGCGTGTCTCTTTTAGCAAAATATAATCACTACATGGAATTTGTTGTCTGTCTAGACCCTGAGGCCCGTTTCACTTAACTTTGTACGACTAAAATGTTTGTAAGTGCAAAATTATGATAGTCTGTACATTTCGCGTTAACAATGTTTTCTTGTAAAAAATTATTTGATTTACATTTATTGAGCATAGGCTGCATATGCAGCCTATGCTCAATAAATGTAAATCGAACAATTGAAATTTCCAGATGATCCTAAATTTGCACTTTGCACGTTGCACATTGTAGTCGTACGAAGATTAGTGAAACGGGTCCCAGGAATGTTTGGACACACTGCGATGGATTTGTGTCTATATATACGTTTACGGCTACAAAGTGAATATTAGCGCAGTCTGCTGTGCACCTACCATTGGAGAAGTCGTGTATCTCGCTAATGGGGTTGGTGGTATATAGTGGCGGCGAGGGGTGGGTGTTGACCAGGTCATAGCGCACCAGTCTGTACTTCGAGTCGTAGTATATCTGTGGTAAGCATGGCAACATGATGGAGGAATACAGTACAAGATCGTTGCTTATAAATATGCCTGGGCATTTACTCAATTCTACTGTTGCTTTCACGAAACATCCACAATTCAAAAACGATATGTTTTTCGATAATATTAATTTTACAAAAAATAAGAATGGGCCATCTTTTTATTTCGTAAAGTTTGGTCAAATATTTGTTTTGTTACGAAAAAAATATTTCTCTATGTATATTTAACATGGGACATTGTGTTAGCAATAATATCAATATTGGACCAACGTTCACTAACTAAAATAAAATGAAAAGTCATGCAGAGCATGATGTTATTAGTCGATCAAATCAGGGTTCAATATATGTCCACATTTTAGTAGTTATGGAATCTCAGGGAAAAGTGAGAGAAGTGTTGATTTCCTCCCCAACCAAATTCTCCCAGTTATATTTAGCTATCATTAATATCTGATCATAGCAATACTTATGGTAGTCAAATGTAAACAATATTATTCCATCTGAAAGAATTATCCTTTGAATATAGGTGAAGGCGCTTAGCATTACACAAATATGTAGCAAATCAACCGAAATCTCATAAATACCCGATTTTTGGCGGCCATCTTGAAAATATAATAATTATATACTGACTATTAGTGTAGTTTACGTAAATTCTTTAATATATCCATCAGAAATGTGTTTTAACAACTTACACCAATTTCAAAGTTAAGGACCATGACCTATTGGCTCATATATTGGCAATTTTCGACTTCCGTCCAGCATAAAGTTCAATGACCTTGAAATGACCTTCATACATGACCTTCTAAGGTTTTCAACAGAGATAATGACTAAAAATTAAAAATTATCCGGTTGATGTAATTTGGAAGTGATACAACACATTTCGCGTTTGTAGATTACCGAATATAGGAGAAAAGGGTGGTTACAAACTTTTTCACAAACCAATGGATAAGCAATATATAGCCGATATATAAATAGATCGGCCAATAAAGAAGGATCAATATTAAAATTTGCTATATCTTGATATTATATAAATAAATGTTTTTGCATTGTTTATATAGCCGTACAATTAGGTCAGGTTTCGTGAAACAGACAATAACGCTCGAAATCAGGAAGTTCGATTGGCGAGAATGTGATTTAGTATCTATAGTGTGAATTTAGACAATATGCTCGGTAAGTTTTAAGAGCATGTACGTGCCAAGGTCAACGATATACATAAGTAAAACAAATACAAATATATAGGTGTATGTCTGTTTTGCCTGAAACCATATACACATGTACACAGATGAAACACCTGAACACATCTGGATTCGTCAATAACATACAATTTTAAAATATAACCAATGACAAAAGTGCAGGCGGTTATCTGACGTGGGTCAAATATCTTCAACCTTTGTACACTTTACACACTTGTAACAATCCATCTCATTAGAATCTGCAATGTTTGGCAGTATATTGCAGATACAGTAAAACCACTCCAAACCGGACAACAAGACGGCATCCGTTTGTTAAATTGTGGTGGATTTAACTGTACTGTACTTATATTGGTAATGCCTGTTCGTGATCGCAATGCATACACATATGTATTGCAGCACGCATATGCCATAATTACAATGGAGCCTCTCTAAACCGGACACACTGGGGCTCTCCCAGGGTGTCCGGTTTGGAGTGGTTCTACTGTATATTTTAAAAATGCCCGCTGTCTAGTTAATGTAATTGTCCAAAAATGAGTATGTAACTATCAGTTTCAGCTATTTAAGGGTGAAATGTTCAACAAGGAACTTTCCGACAGTACTATAATTGAACATTACACCATTACTGTATGACGTGGCAGAACAATGTCGATATGCTAAGACACAAGATTAACAGTATTGATAACATTTACCTGTACGGTTTGTTTACCTGCATTTAGTTGTCACATATGGGGATATAGCTCAGTGTTTTTTCTTTTTAATTTTATTGTTATAAGGAGACGTTCTATACCTCATCATCCTTTGATTTAAATAATAATTTATTTGTAAATGTGATGAAATATATAGAGAATAGTAGGTTAGTGCCGTGAATGGGAAAAAAATATATGGCAAGGCTCAGGAAACGGGATGAGCGAGGCTCTGCCGAGCACATCCCGTTTCCGTGCCGCGCCAGATATTTTTTCCCATTCACGGCACTAACCTACTATGCTATTTATCCCGTGAACACCTATAAATGGCTGTAAAATGCAAAAATAGTATTGACTGGATATTAAAAATGTTTCACGGCACCGTGTTTCACGGCACATACGCACTGTGTTGACGGGATAAATGTATAATATCAGGAAGTTCGGTTGGCGAGAATGTGATTTAATATCTATAGTGTGAATTTGGACAATAGTATCGGTAAGTTTTAAGAGCATGTACGTGCCAAGGTCAACAATATACATAAGCACAACTAATATATATATATATATAATAATTATATATGTGTATGTCTGTTTTGCCTGAACACAGATGAAACACCTGAACACATCTGGATTCGTCAATAACACACAATTTTAAAATATAATCAATGCAAAAGTACATGCGGCTACCTGACATGGGTCAAATACCTTCAAAATGTTTACACTTCCATTGTTCGTCGATATTTTTAGGAAACCATGATATAATCTGAAACGATTATTTCCACGAATGACTTCAAAAATTTGGCGAAAATGTCAGGGCACTGACAGTTGAGTAGTTTCAATCAGATAGACCATAAAACAAATATTTGCAAACACTGCAAATCCAGGTGAGCCGGCTTGTAATAATCCATCTCATCAGAATCTGCAGTATTTGACAGTATATTGCAGCTACAGTAAAACCTCTCCAAACCAAAATTACAGTGGAGCCTCTCTAAACCGGACACCCTGGGGTCTCCCATGGTGTCCGGTTTGGAGAGGTTCTACTGTATATTTTAAAAATGCCCGCTGTCTAGTAGTTAATGT
This sequence comes from Conchocele bisecta, assembly GCA_029237695.1. NCBI lineage: Eukaryota > Metazoa > Mollusca > Bivalvia > Lucinida > Thyasiridae > Conchocele > Conchocele bisecta. The sequence goes on from CM055268.1 coordinate 68,605,757, forward strand.
AATTGTCAAAAAATGTGTATGGAACTATCAGTTGCAGATATTAAAGGGTGAAATGTTTAACAAGGAACAGCAAGACGGCATGGCATCCGTTTGTTAAATTTTGGTAGCTTTAACTCTACTGTACTTATATTGGTAATGCCTGTTCGTGATCGCAATGCATACACATATGTATTGCAGCACTCATATACCATAATTACAGTGGAGCCTCTCTAAACCGGACACACTGGGGCTCACCCATGGTGTCCGGTTTGGAGAGGTTCTACTGTATATTTTAAAAATGCCCGCTGTCTAGTAGTTAATGTAATTGTCAAAAAATGTGTATGGAACTATCAGTTGCAGATATTAAAGGGTGAAATGTTTAACAAGGAACTTCCCGACAGTACTATAATTGAACATTACACCATGACTGTATGACGTGGCACAACAATGACGATATGCTAGACACAATGTTAACTGTATAACATTTGCCTGTACCGTTTGTTTACCTGCATTTAGCTGTCATCTATGGGGATATAGCTCAGTGGTAGAGCATTCGACTGCAGATCGAGAGGTCCCCGGTTCGAACCCGGGTGTCCCCTAGTTTTTTTTCTTTCTAATTTTATTGTTTTAAGGAGACGTTCTATACCTCAAAATAAGATTGATTAAAACAAAAAAATTAATTTGTAAATGTGATGAATATATGTATAACATCAGCAAGTTCGATTGGCGAGAATGTGATTTAGTATCTATAGTGTGATTGTGGACAATATGCTCGGTAAGTTTTAAGAGCATTTACATGCCAAGGTCAACGATATACATACGCACAACTAATATAAATATATAGGTGTATGTTTGTTTTGCCTGAAACCATATACACATGTACACAGATGAGATACCTGAACACATCTGGATTCGTCAATAACACACAATTTTAAAATATAACCAATGACAAAAGTACATGCGGTTACCTGACATGGGTCAAATACCTTCAACCTTTTTACACCTCCATTGTTCGTCGATATTTTTAGCAAATCATAATATAATCTGAAACGATTATTTCCACGAATGACTTCAAAAATTTGGTGAAAATGTCAGGGCACTGACAGTTGAGTAGTTTCAATCAGATAGACCATAAAACAAATATTTGCAAACACTGCAAATCCAGGTGAGCCGGCTTGTAATAATCCATCTCATCAGAATCTGCAGTATTTGACAGTATATTGCAGCTACAGTAAAACCTCTCCAAACCGGACAGCAAGACGGCATGGCATCCGTTTGTTAAATTTTGGTAGCTTTAACTCTACTGTACTTATATTGGTAATGCCTGTTCGTGATCGCAATGCATACACATATGTATTGCAGCACTCATATACCAGAATTACAGTGGAGCCTCTCTAAACCGGACACCCTGGGGTCCGGTTTGGAGAGGTTCTACTGTATATTTTAAAAATGCCCGCTGTCTAGTAGTTAATGTAATTGTCAAAAAATGTGTATGGAATTATCAGTTGCAGATATTAAAGGGTGAAATGTTTAACAAGGAACTTCCCGACAGTACTATAATTGAACATTACACCATGACTGTATGACGTGGCACAACAATGACGATATGCTAGACACAATGTTGACTGTATAACATTTACCTGTACCATTTGTTTACCTGCATTTAGCTGTCATCTATGGGGATATAGCTCAGTGGTAGAGCATTCGACTGCAGATCGAGAGGTCCCCGGTTCGAACCCGGGTGTCCCCTAGTTTTTTCTTCTTCCTTCTAATTTTATTATTTTAAGGAGACGTTCTAAGCCTCATCATCATTTGATTAATTTGTAAATGAGATAGAAAATATGTATAACATATATGTGAACTCTGTCTGCTTATTGTATCCTGTATGGCACATGGCGTGGCCAACTCGGCCATTGTTGCGTATTATATAGTATACAGTAACGAAGCGATGTTCATATATATGTTACTGTTCTGCATATGATACTGTACGAGACCAAGTGGGTGGGGTAATGGGATTTATTTAATAGGCATTTTTTTTGGTGTCATAGGTCCGAGTCTTCCACCTGTGTTTCACCCCTAAGTAACTGAATGGGCTGCGATATGTTAATTTTGCAACCAATCCAATAATCGCAAAATGATTTTCAGACTATTCCATTTATAAAGAGGGGGTATTTGTTGTTCTCAAAAATATGAAAATTACATGTACTTTTAAACAGTGCAGATCCTGATGAGACGGCTCGTTACGAGCCGGCTCATCTGGATCTGCACTCTTTACATAAACCGATATAGCGGGCTTTCTTATAGAAATAAAATATTCACGGCACGAACCTACTATTCTCTATCTATTTTCCTTATTTCTGAACCAAAGTATATGTTGTGACCACTCATTTGAACCGTCTCGGCGAGACGGTTCAAATGAGTGGTCACAACATATACTTCTGATGAGAAATAAAGAAATTCCTGAGCCTTGCCGGATATTTTTTCCCATTCACGGCACTAACCTACTATTCTCTATAACCGATATAGCGGGCTTTCTTATAGAAATAAAATATTCGTACGAACATTGTTATGTGACTCATGCATCAATATGACTGATTGACTGAAATGCGAACAGTGCAAATCCTGATAAATCTGCCCAGACCTATCTGGGTCTACACTGGTCGCAAATGACATACATGCATTGTGCGCCCAATGATTTCTCAAGTCATTGTCCAAATCGTGGCATAGTGTAACTTACGTGGGAGTCGTATACACTCTTGTATTTGGGTATGGTGATTTCCATATGGTACGAAAACTGGCCGCTAAGCGATGGTAACACCTTCGGCGTCAACCAACCTGTCGGCAAATGAAACCACAGTTAGTCTGGTGGAATGCTCGGACTCTGCATGTGACACACAAAAACTGTCCATCACAAACAAATCCCATTACCCCACCCACCTGGTCTCGTACTGTACATAACACAGTAGTGTACGATACCAGGTGGGTGGGGTAATGGGACTGTTTAATGGACATTTATTGTGTGTCACAGGTCCGAGTCTCACACCCGTGGTTAGGCGGGGTGGCTGTGGTGATATTAATTACAACCAAACAATAATCGAATTGGCTGTATTAATTGTTATATGGTTATGACAAGTCACTTAATATCTTAATAACGGTTCGTCTTCATTAGTCAAAAACCGTTTTTAGATGTAAGGAATAATTTATTTTTAAGTTTTACACTTAGACACGCTGCGCAATAATTTGTTTACGTTAACACGTTTGTACATGTATGGTTCTACAATGGCCAACTGACACAAGTATGCGTCTATGGCCAACACAATCATATTTGTCAATCATGCTCCTAATGTAATGGACATGCACTTACCAAATGTAACTTGCAGATCCACTCCAACGTAACTGATCTGAAAAATATATAGCAACGATTTCGATCAAAATTCCTCATACTCGTGACACAAAATGTATGGACGTTGTGGTTGAGTGCTTTATACATGTATACATGTATACATGTACATGGCTTAGCTATTCGAACGTGTTCGATCTGTCTATTCGCGAGGTTAAATATGCAGTTGTTTCTTTAACTCTAGCGGTGAAAATGACATCCAACAAGTTACGAGTATGTTTCTTATTGCACTCTCTAAATATGTCTTGGAATTGCATTATAATTGATTCTAATGAAATTCCAAGACATATTCATGATATTGATAGTGAGAAATAAAAGAAAATATTATGAATTGTCGTTTGTTATTTTTGAACTATTTATATCCCACAAATTACCCAGCATGCAAAGGGTTAAGAAAATACTCAGTGTGTAACCCTGTTTCCCTAAAACAAGGATATAAGTATCATACAACACGTGTATGTCATCATACACGCATACTACACAGAGAATATCAGGCAAGTGTCTTTTGATATCAAGTTTAGCAAGGCTAGGAAACGCGTAGGAATTCCAAGGCTTGGCGAGGAATTCCTACCGTTTCCGAGCCGAGCCTGATAAACTTGATATAAAGAGACAGTAGCCTGGTATTCTATTTATCAGGTAACGTTTAATGCTCGAAATTGACCACAGATGATGTCGTTTTATATGGACAGAATGTGGACTTGTTTACGGTACGTCATTACACTGACGTCATTCGGTAAAGTCACGTGATGTCATCCGACCAATGGAATGTCAGTTTTTACTTCGTTGTAACCCAGATGTCTGTATCAGGTCAATGCCTGATACAACAGTATGTTAACAGTCAGTAATTATTCGGTTAATACAGGGCAGGTTACCTGATAATTTTGTATCGTACAACAAGGGCATAGAACAAGAACTGTCCATATTTATTATATAACACGGATGTGTTTAATCATACAGCAAGGTTAAATTTATCATACAACAAGGATATGCATATTATATAACACGGCTGTGTTTATCATACAGCGAGGTTAAATTTATCATACAACAAGGATATGCATATTATATAACACGGCTGTGTTTATCATACAGCGAGGTTAAATTTATCATACAACAAGGATATGTTTATTATATAACACGGACGTGTTTCTCATACAGTGAGGATAAATGTATCATGCACCAAGGATATGTTTATCATACAATAAGGAAATGTTTATCATACAACACGGAATTACGTTTATCATAAACCAATGATCTAAAACAATGATACATGGATATCATTGTTGTATGATACATGCATCCTTTTTGTATATAATTTAAAACAGATATACAACAAGGATACATGTATAATACAACAATGATGTGTGTATCATACAACATGGATATACAACAATGGTATGTTTACAGTTTATCATGCAAGAACGATGTGATTATCATACAACACGAATATGGTGAGCATACAACAAGGACATACAGTGGGGTCAGCGTGTAAGTGCACACACGAACGAACACGACAGGTTTGAACCAACCTGTCGTGTTCGTTCGTGTGTGCACTTACACGCTGACCCCACTGTAATGAGCATACTACTGAACATACAACAAGGATATGCTGAGCATAAAACTATGATATGTTTATAAAATAGTGCAATATAGAAATAGCAGTTACGGACAGCAATGTATGTACGACAAGATGTGCTGAACATAGAGAATAGTAGGTTAGTGCCGTGAATGGGAAAACATATCTGGCAAGGCTTCGTAAACGGGATGGGCGAGGCTATGCCAAGCACATCCCGTTTCCGTGCCGCGCCATATATTTTTCTTCATTCACGGCATTAACCTACTATTCTATTTATCCCGTGAACACCTACAAATGGCTTTTAAATGCAAAAACATAACTTCAGTCACTGCACATACTCGTACGCAATGATTAGGTCGTATTGACAGAATATCAAAAATGTTTCACCGTGTTTCACGGCACATACGCACTGTGTTGACGGGATAAATACTGTTACAGCACGGATATGCTGCTCATACAACAAGGATATGCTGATCATTCAACAAGGATACGTTTATCATTCGGTGGAAGATAGCAGTTACAGACAGCAGTGTATAATTACACGTACCGTGGACGTTGGTGACATTTGTAGGTCTATCGTCAGCCCCTGGTTGTACACTGCCGTCCGCAGATTGTCGTAGGCTTTAGTCAGGGACAGTTCCTGTCGAGCAGGCCCATTAACAGTCCCTTTAAGCATTCAATTTGGCATAAGCATGCATACATATACATATATGAGGCAAGCCATGTTACTTTATACCTCAGAAGATGTACATTTTTGTACATACTTTCATGGGATAACGCACATCTTCTCACATACAAAATCACATGGCTTATCTCGTATATGTGATACAACCGAACGCCTCAGCAGAATGAGATTTTCACCAGCGCCCTATGCAGCCGGATACTAGAAACACGAATATTCGTGTTGTGGAGGGGTGGCGTGAGGTGGGGTGGGTTGGGGTGGGGCTGTGCGGGGCGGGAGGGAAAACATGTATTACAGGGGCTGACTTTGTCACATTCATTGGAATGAAAAGGTCACATGTCTATCAGACACGGTTTGATCTGAATATATTCTTGCCATACCAGCCCCAGTTCTCCAGTCATTTAGGGTATAAGTGTATTTGGTTGCAACGACGGATATTGTACATGTATATATACACCAATACCAGTTTTCTAATAGTTGTCGAATTATGACAACACTGTAAAGATCAGAACACATTACGTGTTCCAAACGAAAACATTAACTATTCTAAAGCCGTGCAATTTAAAAACGTCACAGTTTTCGTCGTGTTTAAGTTTAGCCACACTAACTCAACATAGTTCACGTATATCCATGCACGGTGTTACGAAGCCCCGCAGGGGACGAATAATTCTTTTTTTTATTTATTCGTCCCCACGAAATAACAATTCGTTCCCCAATTTAACAATTCGTTTCCACGTGAGAACGAATTGTTATATCGTGGAAACGAATTGTTAATTCGAGGGAACGAATTGTTAAATTGAGGGAATTCCGTGAATGCTGACGTATACATGTATTCAATCTGAAATAAAATATTGTTTAGACTAATTCAAGGAACGAATTGTTAAATTGATGGAACGAATTGTTATTTCATGGGAACGAATTAATAAAAACAAAAAAATGTCCCCTGCGGGGCTCCGTACGATGTAGCAATAGTACGATAGTACAGTAAAGAAGTTTACTCACTTGAGTAGTGGTCACATGTGCTGCTAATGACCTTGACCGTGCCGTCGTCGAAGTGAGCCTTGCTCAATCGGCAAGTATCGACCGTGTCGTGGCTACAGTAGTCAAAGCTGTTACACACGAAGTCCGGGTTCGTGACGCACAGCCGGGAACACTCGGAGCTGTTCGGCGCCATAGTCTGCCGGAAAGTCTTGTCATCGTGACTTTCTATGGCTTTTTGGCCGAAGACTGTAAACTGTGCTGAAATGATAAAGAACATGTTATGTTTGTTTACCGCGGTATTGTTTTTATTTAACCTTCACACCGGTGTATTAAATACATACATGACAAGTGTGCTGTTATTTTGTTTGTCATTAGCACCACTCTTCGTACTTGCTTAATCTTATTCATATATCTGACATGTATAACTCTCTATTATACTTGTCCAATCCATTCATATATCGGAAACGTATCCAAAATTCTGGACACGAACATTGCCGTCCCCTGTTATTTTCCATTATGCATTTTATCATCAAAACATGCTTTGACAACACTTTAGAATCATTTCCAGTGGAAATTATTCTAAAGTGTTGTCAATGTATATTTTAATTGAGAAAGAAGGCAATATATAAAGCCACAGCAGAGAATAGTTTTCGTGTCCTGGGGCCCGTTTCACTAAACTTAATACGACTAAAATGTTCGTAAGTGCAAATTTAGGATTGTCTGTAAATTTCACTTGATGGATTTAAATTTATTGAGCATAGGCTGCATATGCAGCCTATGCTCAATAAATGTAAATCCAACAATTGTTGACAAGAAAACATTGTTAATGTGAAATTTACAGACGATCATAATTTTTCACTTACGAACATTTTAGTCGTAAGAAGTTTAGTGAAACGGCCCCCTGGTGTTTAGGGGTTATGTGTCCGATTTACGAATACTTTGGATTGGACATATGGGGATGAAGGGAGGTGCAAGGACATGTGCAATGACTTTGCAATGGTCATGTATATATGTGGCTGTGACTGGAGAAATGGGGCCTATGGAGTCGCGACCCGTGTAAATCCAGATGAGCCTGTGCATCCGCACAGTCTGATCAGGATCTGCACTGTTCGCCATTTCATCAATGACACACCAATCATGCTTCTAACAAGCAGTATAGATCGTTATCAGGCTACATGAGTGTGACATTCGATCATGAGCTACACTGGTCACAAACCGGATACGCCCCTCTCTCCAGACACAGACACATATCAGTAGCCTATTTCATCAACATTGCAAAATATACTTTTCTAGCAAAGTATACTTTGAGGGAGAAATTTTCAACTTTAGGAGACATTTTCAATTTTAGGATAAATTTATTAGTTTTTATTATACTGAATTTATTACATTATCACAGCCAAATTGGCTGTGATAATGTAATAAATTCAGTATAATAATTCTGCATAGTTTTAATCATCAAATATATGCAGTCGTTAGTTATATGTGAAACAATGCATTTCAGGAAAAATAAATGATATATTTTGCAATTTTGATGAAATCGGCTACTGGTAGTCATGTTCGGCGAGTACAATGTATCTCTTAACACTTGTATGTCGTTGTATTTCTGTATCATATCATGAAGTACATGAACTTTAACCAACAACTTTAACCAGGACGCACGTACGTACGTCCGCCAATGTGCCGACTATATCGCGCTGTGCACAAGCGGGCGCGACAAAAATAATTTCCTGATTGGAATACTCTCAAACAAGTATCAGGTTGATCACATAGTTGCCACACAGTCTCCATCATTCCGGGTTACATTCCGCGAACACATTCCGCGAAGGACAAAAAACAAAATGGCGTCGGACAAAACGGACGGAATGGTCCGAAGGTTTCCGAGTGATACAGCGGAGCCTCTCTAAACGGGGTGCCCATAATACATTGTTTCTTTTTAATTTTCATTGGCTTCACACTATTGTGCATCGTATTCACGATTGTGAAGCCGTACATGTATGTCTTATTATTAGAAACATGGTTTACAGAATAACAATTTACATCAATATTAGATAGATGTCAATGCCGTGGACAGATGTATAGACAAAACTATATATACAGACGGGAGGTAGAAATATCTAAACTATAATGTAGAACATTGTTGAAATAATTTAAATACACTCTTACCTGGTGAATCTCCCACACGTAGTCTACAGTATATTTCTGTTTACGAATAGTTTAGCACGTGGAAAGACAATTGTCGCCGACAAAAATAGGACGTACATGAGAGGTGTTCAGTAAATAACAGGAACGTGTTATAAACCTACATCCACTCTTGAAGTGGCATATTTCATCAGGTCTCAAACATGTGCTATATATGTGTGTGTATATATATATATATATATATAGAGAGAGAGGATCTTACTTGCGTGTTGATTTACTATGATATTTATTAACGAGTTTACTGATGTCATAAGAGGCTATGCTGAGTTTCTTTATAAATCAGGCAAGGAGCTTTAATAAATATCATATTACATCAACACAAATGTTAGAGTGGCTTTATTGCAGGAGCACATCATCATACTAAGCATATATGGTCACCTAATGTGTTTTATTGTACCCGTCTGATTTGCACATTTATTACACTAGTGTAGTATGAGATGACTCCGAAACCTGGCTAGATAGCTTGGATATGATCTAACTAAGAAAACAAAAGTTAAATTTTAAAAATCGGTCCAGTATTTCTAAAATTCAAAAAAAATTCCCCATGTTAAATCCCCATAGACATCTTCACTCCGGGGATTTAACATGGGGAAATTGTTTTTTCGCAATAAAATCAATATTTGACCAAATTTCACGAAATAAAAAGAAGGCTCATTCTTAAATTTTGCTTTAATTTAATATTATCAAAATAAATCTTGTTTTTGAATTGTTTATATAGCCGTAAAATTTGGGCAGCTTTCGTGAAACAGACAGTAGTGCCGGCCTTTAAGTTTTACAACGTACGAGTCGAACTTAAGCCTTGCTTATTGATATCTTGTGATCAGTGCATATTTAAGATACAATAAAATAACTGTAACGCTTTTTTTGGCTCAAGAACATTGTTCACTTGATCCCAGTTATACAAACATAGGATATATGCTAATACGCTACGTACGAAAGTCAAGTGTATGCATTAAAATAATACAATGCATGTACACGTGGACTGGCATACAACTATGATATATTCTGCATTTTGACTGAACATAGTGTTATTATCGTACAAAAGGGCACGTGTCATTGTTGAATGACAACTGTATCAATCACTTAGGTTCATTAGTTGGTTTGTTACTGAAACTGCATGTGAAAATACAGTGGCTAAAATTATGAAGGATTAAATTGTTGATGATGTGAACTCTACAGAGACCCAAATGATGATATATGACAACAGAGATGTCCTAACGTATTTTACAGAAACAGTGTCTCACATGATGTTTCAGATGATGTCGAAGATATTCAATGCGATGGTTCCTTTTATTTTCTCTTCATTGACTCCAAATGCCATATACCACACGATGCGCGCCATTTTATTCAATCGAATGCTACGGACTGTGTGTTTTCTTATACCATATGCAATGTACTACCATTGACTCTGAAGCTATTTCAGTACCAGGAAGCACACTTTGTGAAACGTAACATTTTTTTTTAGTTTGAAATAAGAATACTGTTCCACGCATAGAATATGTTGCTATTTATAGACACTTGTGGAATTAATTCAACTAAATAAAAATAGTAAACATAGGATGTAAACAAAACTAGCGTTCGTAACGCTATTTATGATTTGGTATAATAAACATATTTTACCAAACCTTGATTCTTTTCAAGACGACTTATAGGCACGATTTGGTTAAGACAGTCCATGTAAATCTACCATTCAATTATTGTTTACTAAGTTAAACATGTCTCGTCACTTTCTGCACATACCTAAGACCACGTGTCTTTAAATGTAAGTGTTGTTTTAATTATGCTAATAGTTTTCATTCATTAAATGTCATTTCATTTGATTGGGATCGTGTATGTGTTGGGAAATTAATTATTGAACACCCCTCATAAATGACATTTATAACTGACCACCCAATAATATATGCATGCATTCATATGCTGCACGTGCAGGTCCAGTTGTACGTACTGCACCAGGCGATGAGAGGCCCTTCAATTACAAATATATTCTATATAGCCGGGTGCTTATCAATTCGTCGATGCTTTGACAGAGAACTGATAAACGTAAACGTGATGGGCTATGTATATACGTTTAAACCGGACACCCTGTGGACGCCATTGTGTTTCATTTATATAGCATTGACTGTAATTTATTTGATTTTCGTGTTTTTTCATGGTTGAAAATGAGAACAAATCTGCATGGACTGTTTAATTATCCCCTTGCTGATAGGCAAGAGGGGATATAGCGTTAGTCCATGTACGTGCGTACGTAACACCTTTCATTTTTCACAAACTCATGAACCGCTTCACCGATTTTGATAATATTTTGCCATAATGTGTGTCTAGGGATGGTGCTTTGTTGTGCATGCTAACCCACATCCGATCACCCAAGGTGAATGTCACCGAGGACTTTTTTTTATTATTATTATCAAGGCTGACAGCGAGGGCATAAGCTTCGCTTAACGCTGCCCATTTATTGTTACAGTGGTACCTATATAAACTGGACACCCTGCGGACCTCCCAGGGTGACCGTTTTAGAGAGGTTCCATTGTACTGTTTACTTATTTGTTATTTGGAATTGAGTTTTGTATCCGGGTTACACCGAATTGAAAGGTGGCGTTCTATTGGACAAACGACGTCACATGACGTTACCGAACGAGGTCAGATTAATCACGTAACGTAAACAAGTCCGCGTTCTTTTCAACGAAAAATGTTTTAAATTTGATCATTGGCTAGCATAAAACGTTACCTGATAAATAAAATGCTAGTCTAGTGTCTTCCGATATCAAGATAATGAGGCTCGGCTCGGCCTTAGCCTTGCCTGATAAACATGACAAACTGGATATCTAAATACACAAGCTTGGTATTCTCTGTGAATTAGTATGATTTATGCAAGTATGTTCCAATGCATATTATACAGTATATGAGTGCTTGCTTCGTATACGTATACGTTAGACATCAAACACATAATAATGAGAAATGTGTCAATGGGACACGACGTATACTCACACTGGCAGCATGCATACATGGATGTTATTGATCGACTGTCATAACTGTAGAGACAGTTCCTTTAATGTCAAATGGAAATTAAAAATTTCCACTGAATACTAGCCAACGTTAATCAGTAAGTCGATGTGTAAGTCAGTTACTGCACTAATTGAGGTGTTCATGTGTTTAAACAACCTACATGTGTCCATGAAACACCTCGCCGCTTCGCGGCTCGGTGTTCAATGGGCACATGTAGGTTGTTCAAACACATGAACACCACCTCAATTAGGGCAGTAACTATTACTTACACCGCACACACTTCTGGTGACCCACAACCCAACTCGCAAATGCACCTTGAAAATCATCTGTCATGAACTGACGTAGCGCGCCCTGCATCGCGGTGCACAATTCTGACTTTTCAGCCGTGGAAATAGAAAACAAGTCTGCAGGGGCCAAATCTAGAGAGTATGGGGCTTGTTCCAACACGTTAAACCCCAGTTTCTCAATCGTCGTCTACACAACAGCACTCCTATGCGCGGGTCCATTGTATTGGTGAAACACCACATTCCTGACGTCGAGACGTTCGCGCTTCTTGAATATCGCATGCCTGAGGTTAATAACCTTGGTATCCAGCTGGCACACACTAAACACATACATAAATGGTATATATTTATACTGTAAGCTGATTTTACACAAATAGTAATGACATCAGCAAGTTCAGATAGGGATATATATAACCTTCTATCATGTTGTAGGCGCAACAAAATTTCATCGATGATATCCAACGTTATGGCTTCAACGGGACGGCCCGCCTTCTCGTCATCTTCTATGGAGTCGCGTTCATACACCGCCCGAATCATTCGTATATCCTGATTGTTGACATAAAGTCGTCACCATAGGCACGGATCATCATATCAATGCTTTCTTTGCGAGATTTACCCATAATTTGATCACGATTTAATTTCTTTGTTCGGTGGCCATTTAGTACTGCATCAAAGATGGCGTCAACGAGATTGACGCATGACGTCAGACAATTATTTTGACGTCACCAAAGTATGTACATTACGTTAGTAATTGCTGTTTGACAAATTCATCATTGAAATCTAATTAGTTTTCACCTGTGCCATATTCAATCAATCGAAAACGTCAGCTGTTTGGCAAAAAAACTATTCTTGACGTCGTAAGTGCGCCGGGTCACATAACATGACGTTTCTATGGTTATCGGTCTTCAGCTTTGCATAATCGAGTTTCGGTAAATTATATTCCCAATTGAGGAACATTTTTGTATCTGCAAATCACGTGAGTTGTTTGACAATTTACTTAAAAATGGGACTTTTCCTGGAATTTATTGAACTTCCCTCGTATATATACATACAGTGTAATAGGATTGTAATGAAACTAGTTTATAAATATACATGTAGCAGGATTACAGTGTAACCTGCCAGGGTGTCCGGTTTAGAGAGGTTACACTGTAGTTTATAGATTACAGTGTAACCTGCCAGGGTGTCCGGTTTAGAGAGGTTACACTGTAGTTTATAGATTACAGTGTAACCTGCCAGGGTGTCCGGTTTAGAGAGGTTACACTGTAGTTTATAAATATACATGTAGCAGGATTACAGTGTAACCTGCCAGGGTGTCCGGTTTAGAGAGGTTACACTGTAGTTTATAGATTACAGTGTAACCTGCCAGGGTGTCCGGTTTAGAGAGGTTACACGTAATTTAATAGATTACAGTGTAACCTGCCAGGGTGGTCCGGTTTAGAGAGGTTACACTGTAGTTTATAAATATACATGTAGCAGGATTACAGTGTAACCTGCCAGGGTGTCCGGTTTAGAGAGGTTACACTGTAGTTTATAGATTACAGTGTAACCTGCCAGGGTGTCCGGTTTAGAGAGGTTACACTGTAGTTTATAAATATACATGTAGCAGGATTACAGTGTAACCTGCCAGGGTGTCCGGTTTAGAGAGGTTACACTGTAGTTTATAGATTACAGTGTAACCTGCCAGGGTGTCCGGTTTAGAGAGGTTACACTGTAGTTTATAAATATACATGTAGCAGGATTACAATGTAACCTGCCAGGGTGTCCGGTTTAGAGAGGCTACACTGTAAATATAAACAGTTACCTGCATAGGGCGACCGGTCCAGTAGGGTTGCCGATATATAGAGCTGTGAGTTGTCGTAATCGAGTCTAACATTCTGTATTCGTATTGGCGGTACGTTCATCACCGCGCTGAACAGGGTGTGGGCACTTTTCCGAATACTGTAAAAGGTTCCCCTCTTGTATGAACCTGGAAATGTATAAATGAACATTCATCGACTTGTTGTTGTTATTACAATGCAACCTTTCTAAAACAGCCACCATTGAAAATACACAAATATGGCTGTTGTAGAGAGGTGGTTGTTGTAGGGAGGTTACGTATAGTACAATGTATATGTATATAGGGGCACTTGTGTTTTCCGTTATAAAATATTGACTGTTGTGGAGAGGTTGTCGTTCGACTGCAGTACATGTATTGTTGTAGTTGTTAAGTATATAGAGAATAGTAGGTTAGTGCCGTGAATGGGAAAAGATATCCGGCAAGGCTGAAGAATTTCTTTATTTCTCATCAGAAGTATATGTTGTGACCACTCATTTGAACCGTCTCGCTGAGACGGTTCAAATGAGTGGTCACAACATATACTTTGGTTCAGAAATAAAGAAAATAGATAGAGAATAGTAGGTTAGTGCCGTGAATGGGAAAAAATATCTGGCAAGGCTCAGGAAACGGGATGGGCGAGGCTCTGCCGAGCACATCCCGTTTCCGTGCCGCGCCAGATATTTTTTTCCCATTCACGGCACTAACCTACTATTCTATTTATCCCGTCAACACCTAAAAATGGCTTTAAAATGTAAAAATAGTATTGACTGGATATCAAAAATGTTTCACGGCACCGTGTTTCACGGCACATACGCACTGTGTTGATGGTATAAAATCAACCACTTGGTGATTCATTCACTTAGTACATCAGTGAGCAATTCATACATAACACTCACATGTAAAATGTCATGTCCTGAGAATGATCAACTGAATCCATAATATAGCAGATCATATGAACATTTATTTTCGCGTCGTTTTGCGGTTTTGTATTTACCGCGAAAAGCAAGAACACCAACGCGCATCAGTTAATGTAAAACATATGGTGCAATTAAATTCAGTGAAACATCTCTAAACCCGACACCCTGGGAAGTCCTCAATGTCCGGTTTAGAGATGTTCCACTGTAAATCAGGCATATGAAAATTCTGGGAAATACTTATGTCTTTTGCAATCATGAACATCATTATTATCTGAGATACGTTACCAAGAAACTCATCAAAATAAGAGCACACATATTGTATTGGCGTCCGGTTTAGAGATGTTCCAGTGTGTACCACCGGCTTGCAGACCGATTGGGAATGCGAATACTAGAATACAAATACCTTTGATGGAACCAGTGCGGTTCCTGATCACGTACAGTGGGGTCAGCGTGTAAGTGAACACACGAACGAACACGACAAGTTGGTACCAACCTGTCGTGTTCGTTCGTCTGTGCACTTACACGCTGACCCCACTGTAACACATCCATGTAGCTTGATAACGATAACGATTAGAAGCATGACGGTTGTGTTATTGATGGAATTACTAAACTGGTTACAAACCCCATAAGTCCCATGTCTCCAATCACAACCACATATATATGAGTGTGTACGTTACCTGGAAATCTAACTTGAAATTGGAGTTTTGCAGATTCAGAGTAGCACGTGGAGACGTCAAATGTGGAGAAGTCGATATGTTCCGTGTCAAAATCGAGGAAATTATAAGAAATATGAAGATTCACCTGAAAATAAAGGGACAACAGGGACCCATGTCAATCAGCTTACATGTAATAGTACTAATAGTAAGTAAGTAAGTAAGTAAGCTCATAGAAGAAGCTCAGTTGGCCTATCCAATCTTCCCTGAGATCATCTATCTATCTACAAGTACACGTATATTTAACAAATAATAATGATACAAGTACATGTAAACATGAGTCACAATGTAACAATCGCATGAGTATGATTTTCTTATATATATGATGAAACCGTACATGAGTATTAAATGAAGAACTAATCATGTTGAGTACTTGTATGAACATGTAGTATGTATTTGCTCTTAAAATATTCCACGGACAGTTTTAACATACACTGGTAGATAATTCCATATGTTGGCTCCAGAAGAGACGAAGGTTGACATGTATAGTTCAATATTAGGTTTTGGTAGATATATATTGTTTTTATCTACTGACCTTAAGTTTAACCCATGAATTGCTGTTGTTTGTTTAAATGCATTGTTTAGATAATTTGGGCATAAGTTATTCATTTCACTTTAACATTTGAATTGATTTTTGATATTTTATTCGGTCTTCTATTTTCATCCAATTAAGTTCCTTAAACAGGTTGTCGGAGGGGTAGTCTATAGGTTTATCCAAAATAATTATCGCTACTTTCTTCTGTACTTTAAGAAGTTTAGAGAGTGACTCGATGCTGCAACTTCCCCCAAACATATGCACAGTATTCGATATGTGGTAATATGTATTAATTAAATAATAGTATTCTGCTAGGTTTCGTTAGATACATTTCTGCACAAAAGATATAATAATGAATCGAATGTTTTGACAATGGGTTTGCCATGATAAGGATTCGTCTATGTGAATTCCAAGTAGCTTTTCACAGGATGTTTGCTGAAGCTGCATAATATTAAAGATTATAGCTGGAAGGTGTTCTCTATAAGATTTAATTTTTGGTTTATTTGATAGGATCATTGACTTGGTTTTATCAATATTTACTGACATAGCATTGACTCGACACCAGGACTCCACTTCAGCCAGGTCATATTTGAGGTTTGTTGCTACTGCATTTGGGGATTTAGCAAATGTCGTCAGTGTACTGTCATCGGCAAACATGTCGGTACAACAGAAATGTGTACACAATGGTAGATCATTTATGTATATTAGAAATAATATCGGTCCTAGCACTGATCCCTGTGGAACTCCGGATTGTATAGTAAGTGGACTTGAGAGCTTACCTGAACAGCGTACCTGTTGGGAGCGGTTAT
Source organism: Conchocele bisecta (assembly GCA_029237695.1). NCBI lineage: Eukaryota > Metazoa > Mollusca > Bivalvia > Lucinida > Thyasiridae > Conchocele > Conchocele bisecta. Next base: position 68,622,648 of record CM055268.1, read on the forward strand.
TTAAGTATGAACTAATCCATGTTAGCTCATTTGTATCAAATGTTTAGCGATATAGGTTCTTAACAAGGATTGAATCATTTACAAGATCAAATGCTTTTGATAAATCTAGAAAAACAGTGCAAGGAAGTTCGTAAGAGCAGTTTGAAATTTGCAATAACATTCGCATTGTCATCATAAACACTTTGTTGGTATCAACGACACAACGCTCTTCAAATCATACCCGATTTTACTCCGATGTTAAATACCTAGAAGGTAAGACACTCGCCAACTTTTCAACCAATGGAAGTGGTACTAGTGTACCTTGGGCCCGGCTCTGAATTACTGAATTAGCGAGCCGGGCCCAAGGTAAATAATTCACTTCCGTTGGCGAGTGTCCTACCTTCTAGATATTTAATATCGGAGTAAAATTGGGTATGATTGAAAGAGGCTTTTCTCTTCCATACCACCAAGTGCCTGTGATTGACATTCGATGTTGTTAAACTTTTCGTGGATGTCTTCATATGTGTGGCTGTTATTGGAGACATGTGGCTAATGACGTGTGACCAGTCTAGCTCCAATAGCCTATTTCACCAACATTGCAAAGTATACTTATCTAGCAAAGTATACTTTGAGGGAGTAATCATTTTTTTTTCCGGAAATTAATTGTTTCATACAGAACTAACGACTGCATATATTTGATGATTAAAAGTATGCAAAATTATTATACTAAATTTATTACATTATCACAGCCATTTTGGCTGTGATAATGTAATACATTCAATATAATGAAAATTAATACATTTATTTTTAAATTGAAAATTTCTCCCTCAAAGTATACTTTGCTAGAAAAGTATACTTTGCAATGCTGGTGAAATAGGCTACTTGTCTGCTAGCACAGGCATGCGGCATGGTAAGGACATAGTTTGATAGAAGCAGGCCAGGTGTTTCATTGATATAATAGCGAACAGTGCGGATCCTGACCACACTGTAAAACCAGCGGACGCTTGACGCGTCCAGACGCGTTCATATATAGGCAATTTTAACGCAGTAGTGTTCAAATTGGCCTTCAGGAATCCAGTAAATGCATCTTTACTGAACCGATGTGTTCAAATGGTGTTCAGCACATTAACGTCTCCGTTCAAGCACTCTGCGGTCAATTTTTGATCAGCTTTCAATTGTGGTAGATACAATGAGTTTACCTTAACAATGTATTAATAACACCATTTACGATAAATTTTAAATATTTTTTGCATAAAGTATGGTGTATGAAGCTACAATTCATAATTTGTTACGGCATTTAAACACTGCCGTTCACATAGCATCCATTGATGAACGCTCAAAGCGTACGGTGACGTAATTCTATTTTTATCGGAAGTATTTTTAGTTCCACGCGGTTCCGTCATGACCATGGAATTCTAGGAATTGGGCGCAATTTTTTATCTCTTTCCGACATTGCTGCTAAAGGATATTGAGGACATTTAAATGTAAACCGTACATTTGATTTACTTATTTAGGTGATTTTAACATGTAAACTAATGGTAATAGCATCTCTTCATACTCGCCAATGTTTGTGGCAGCTCTTTGTGGTAGGGGTTGCTTGATAAACATGCAAAATGAGACAGAGTCCGAATTTGCCTCCAACATGTGTTGTTTCTTTGCAGACTCCATGCAATCATTTCAAAATCATACCATAAGGTATCACAAAGATGATCCAAGCTTCTCGGTTGCATGCAGTATAGGTTCTTGCTCCTTCACATCAAGCAAATGGTCCATTTTTTAGATCGCATGTAAGCCGTAAACACGATAACCGAAATCAAAATGTAGACTTACCCCACCCACCCATGTTATTCAATGATGATAGGAGAAAATTATGTTGTTATTCCGTTCAACGATACAGAAGCTCTGCAGATATGTATGCATGTAATGCTAATATACTAATGTACAATGTAATGCTATATACTAATGTACAATGTAATGCTATATACTAATGTATAATGTAATGCCATTATATTGAATGATTCAAAATAAAATGTGTAAATGAATTGCTTTTAATACCTTCTGTTCAAATTAGAACATTTCCATGATTAAATTAGAACACTTCCCTGTTCAAATATGAACACCATTTCTTTATATCAGAGCACCACAATATGTGTGTGCTCAAAATTGCATACCTACATGTTCATGTGGTGTTCCAAAGCTGAACACTTGTAACTTGAACATGTTATGGGTGTTCAATATCTGTTGCATCGTATTTGAACGCGTAAAGCGTTAATAATTGGAACACTTGAAATGTTCAATCTTGAACACACAACGTTCATGTTTTGAACGGTAGTGTTCACGGTTTGAACACATAAATGTTCAATGTCTCACACTAGTGTTCAAAGGGTGTTGAGATTAGAACACTGTGCGTTAATGCTTTGAACATTAGCGTTAAGAAATCGAATGCTCGTTGAACGCGTCATTGCGTTCTTGATGTGTTCAATAGCTGTTGCATTTTGGTGTTCAAAGTGCATTCTAAAGTTGAACGTTTGGGTTTACAGTGCAGAATATGCGGATCTCCATCTGTCGCAAACTTAAGGTGATATGTCCCATTTCTGCAGTCACAGCCACATTTAACGATGATTACAAATACTAGATGGAAAAGTATAGCAAGAGCTCCAAACTGGCTTTTACAGATAAAGTGTCACGCATATCATATGCTGGTGTTGCAGATTTGCCATCGAACATAACGGTGACTTAACCCTTTCAACCCTAAGGAACTGGAATGGACTGTGATATGCTAATGTTCCGACCAATCCAATGGTCACAACATGATTTTCAGATTCGTCCATTTATGAAAAGGGGGTGTTTTCGTTCTAAGAAATATGAAAATCACTTGCAAAAAGTGCAGACCCTGATGAGACGGCTCGTTACGAGCCGGCTCATCTGGATCTGCACTGTTTGCATAAACCGCTTTAGCGGGCTTTCGGGTTCAAAGGATTAAGTTGAGAATATTCCATGTAGATTTATTTATTTTTATTTTTCGTGCGAATAATTGTGAAGCCTCAGTTTGTGAAGAGTTAATATACTGACCCCACTCTCAGCTATGGTCACTTCCAAAAGCACGGGAACGTCGGTCGGCATACTGGATCCGTCGTCGGGCAATTCGTGGTACCCGTCCTGAAGTATAACACACAGTGTAAACCAGTAGTAAACATAGGCTATCGAGCTCGGAAAACTTACTTAGAGTAACTGCCGTTAGAGAAGCTTCCGGGACAGGGGCTACGGGGCGCCAAGTGGGACATGGCTCAATTTTGTCAACAACATTCATTTTTGTGCCACAAAATTCAATTCTGTGTCACAAATTCACTTTTGTGCCACAAAACTCAATTCTGTGTCACAAAATTCAATTCTGTGTCACAAAAGCCACAAAACTCAATTCTGTGTCACAAAATTCACTTTTGTGCAACAAAATTCAATTATGTGTAACAAAATTCAATTCTGTGTCACACAATTCAATTCTGTGTAACAAAATTCAATTCTGTCAATTCTGTGTAACAAAATTCAATTCTGCACACGCATGTAAGAAGGACTACCATTGGTCAGAAACTGCACTGGAGAAATGGGTCACGGTCGCCGATCTACACATTCAATGTCGATGATTCATTTCTCATTCTGCCGATGATTCATTTCTCATTCTGCCATTTTGCTTCAACTATCTCCAAACAGTCAAACGTTGACAAACCCATTCGTATTTAAACTCATTTGCGTTATAATTGTACACATAATTCATGTACATGTAGGTCTCCCGCGAGTACTGACGTCATTTATTGTGTACCGTAAGGTACATCTGCCCCAGTTAAATCAATAATACACGCGCTGTGGCCTGTGTTCTGACTGCTGTCTGTGTTTATAAACAGAATGTATGTATTGGGCCATTTTAGGAAACAATTTTTAGTATTTGTGTAGATACCATGGATACTAAGATGGTTTATACTGTAAATAATGCATGTATACACATAGTTGCGAACACGTAACTTCGCAACTAGTAGACACAGATCCAATACCATTTGTTTCACAAGGTTAGATATACTGTTAGAATACGACGTCATCTAATGTCATTTACGAGCATAAAACGTTACCTGATAAATAGAATACCAGGCTAGTGTATTTTAATATCAAGTTTATCAGGCTCGGCTCGGAAACGGTAGGAATTGCTCGGCAAGCCTCGGAATTCCTACGCGTTTCTTAGCCTTGCCTGATAAACTTGATATCAAAATGGACTAAGACCGATCTCAACCAATCAACGTAGAGATGACATAGGCTATCCTACGCAAACTAATGTTTGTGGACAAAACTGACCTTTGTGGACAAAACTGAATTCTGTCCCACAAAACTGAATTTTGTTCACAAAACTCAATTCTGTCTTACAAAATTGAATCCTTTATAACAAAAATAAATTTTGTATATCAGAATTTTACATAATTGGATTTTGTGATTTTTAGTGTTACAAAACTCAATTTTGTCTGGACAAAATTGGTTTTTGTATCAGAATTTTACATAATTGGATTTTGCGATTTTTAGTGTTACAAAACTCGATTTTGTACACATAATTAACCTGTCCTGCCCCGTAGCTCGTTACGAGCAGTGTTTGGTCTGTCGCCTTTATATACCACTCTATAAATAGGTTACCGAACTTGCAAAATACGAGTACCGTATATTTGAACAACGTCCGGAGCATCTTTGATGGTAGAATTGGCGGATTGTGTCCGCTTGACGTTGCCTAGTTTAAGGTAGCTGTACCCTTCTGGCGGCCCCATGCAAAGTCTATGGAAATCTAATAAAAAACAACTAATAAAATAATAGCTACTTACATAAATAAACCATATGGATGCGATTAGTAAGTCTTTATGCAGATACCAATAAAAATGCACACACACCTGTAATATCCAGCTAACAGACAAGTTTTGATGCAGCAAAATGTGCTTATTATTTTCTAACTACATCATTATGGTGTGATTTCCTTATTGAACACATACATATGGTTTATTTGTGTAAGTCGCTATCGGATTATTAGTAGTTTTTTTTTAGATTTCCATTGACTTTACATGGGGTCACAAGAAAGGTACAAACACCTTAAGCTAAGCAATGTGGTGCAAAAACTGACACAATCCACCAATTTAAACCTCAGACCTGGGGGCCGTTTCACTAAACTTCGTACAACTAAAATGTTCGTAAGTGCAAAATTATGATGTTCTGTAAATGTTACATTAACAACGTGTTCTTGTAAACAATTAATGAATTTACATGTATTGAGCATAGGCTACATATGAAGCCTATGCTCACTAAATGTAAATCCATCAATTGAAAATCATTCCAGACGATCCTAAATTTGCACTTACAAACATTTTAGTCTTACGAAGTTTAGTGACACGGGCCCCTACGGGGCGCCATGCAGGACATGTTAATTATGTGTATAAAATTGAATTTTGTAACACTAAAAATCACAAAATTCAATTCTGTGTCACAAAATTCAATTCTGTGTCACAAAATTCAATTCTGTCAATTCTGTGTCACAAAATTCAATTCTGTGTCACAAAATTCAATTCTGCATACGTTTCGTATACAAAATTCATTTTTGTTACAAAGGATTCAATTTTGTAAGACAGAATTGAGTTTTGTGAAGAAAATTCAGTTTTGTGGGACAGAATTCATTTTTGTCCACAAAAAATAGTTTGCGTAGGATAGTCTATGTCATCTCTACGTTGATTGGTTGAGATCGGTCTTAGTCCATTTTACTAGATGGTGGAATACACTTGCAGGTTTAAATATTTCAATGCGAAAATATAACCCAATATATCAATATTATACTTCTTTATGGACAGTTATTTTGGTTATATTATGATTACAAATGAGTGGTCACACCATATAAGCATATATACTTTGAAGGAGAAATAAGAAAAATATTCAGAATTTTCCCTCAATTATGTAAACAGGGTCAAACATAAAGTAGCCGGGACATAGCTAGACCTGAGAGCATGCCCATATATATGAATACCAGGCTAGTGTATTTTGATATCAAGTTTATCAGGCAAGGCTAGGAAACGCGTAGGAATTCCGAGGCTTGCCGAGGAATTCCTACCGTTTCCGAGCCGAGCCTGATAAACTTGATATTAAAATACACTAGCCTGGTATTCCATTTATCAGGTAACGTTTTATGCTCGAAAATGACATTAGATGACGTCGTATTCTAACAGTAGATCTAACCTTGTGAAACAAATGGTATTGGATCTGTGTCTACTAGTTGCGAAGTTACGTGTTCGCAACTATGTGTCTACATGCATTATTTACAGTATACACCATCTTAGTAACCATGGTATCTACACAAATACTACAAATGGTTTCCTCAAATGGCCCAATACACACATTCTGTTTATAAACACAGAAAGCAGTCAGAACACAGGCCACAGCGCGTGTATTATTGATTTAACTGGAGCAGATGTACCTTGCGATACACAATAAATGACGTCAGTACTCGCGGGAGATCTACATGTACATGAATTATGTGTACAATTATAACGCAAATGAGTTTAAATACGAATGGGTTTGTCAACGTTTGACTGTTTGGAGATAGTTGAAGCAAAATGGCAGAATGAGAAATGAATCATCGGCAGAATGAGAAATGAATCATCGACATTGAATGTGTAGATCGGCGACCGTGACCCATTTTTCCAGTGCAGTTTCTGATCAATGGTAGTCCTTCTTACATGCGTGTGCAGAATTGAATTTTGTGACACAGAATTGAATTTTGTTACACAGAATTGACAGAATTGAATTTTGTGACACAGAATTTTTTGTGACACAGAATTGAATTTTGTTACAAAGAATTGAATTGTGTGCCACAGAATTGAATTTTGTTACACAAAAGTGAATTTTGTGGCACAAAAGTGAATTTTGTGACACAGAATTGAATTTTGTGACACAGAATTGAGTTTTGTGGCACAAAAGTGAATTTTTGTGACACAGAATTGAATTTTGTGGCACAAAAATGAATTTTGTTGACAAAATTGAGCCATGTCCCACTTGGCGCCCCGTAGTAGGTGGGTTCACAATTCTCAGGCTTCTGGCAAAATACTATGTTTTCGACAGTAAATGCAAGAAAAAATTTACCATTAATGCACACAGTTAAACTACATGTATATATGTGGCTGTGACTGGAGAAATGGAGCTTATGACCTTTGCGAACAGTGTAGATCCAGATCAGCCTGTGCATCCGCACAGTCTGATTAGGATCTGCACTGTTCGCCATTTCATCAATGAAAAACACTCGTCATGCTTCTACCAAGCAACACATCAAACATACATGTACATGTAAGAAGTACATGTATATTGAATACAGTTGATTTATGTAGTGCAATACGGCAGTTAGTTGCGAAGGTAACTCTTGCTATCTACTCCCGTACCGTCCGTAGCTAGCTACGGACGGTACGGGAGTAGATTGCAAGAGTTACCGTTCGCAATTATACAGCAGTGTATTAAACAATAATACACCAGTGTAACGATATACATGTATGTGCAAATGAGACCGATACAGTTAATGTATCATCGAAAGTATGATGATGTGCTTATGCAAAAAGTATATGAATAACATGTAGGATTTGTGCTGATTTAATATGACATTGACTGATTTAGGTGTAGGTTTACACTCGTGTCTTATGAGATCAGTAAATTCGTTTAAAACACAGGTTGAAGTAACGGACCTATACAAAAAAAAGTCTGTTTCACGAAAGCTGCCCAAATTTTGCGGCCATACAAACAATTAAAAAACAATATTTGTTTCGATAGTATTAAATTAGAGGAAAAATTTACGAATGAGCCTTCTTTTTATTTCGTGAAATTTGGTAAAATATTGATTTTATTGCGAAAAAACAATTTACCCATGTTAAATCCCCATAGACATCTTCACAGAGTGAAGATGTCTATGGGGATTTAACATGGGGAACCTTTTTAGAATTTCAGTAATCCTGGACCGATTTTCAAAATTTAACTTTTGTTTTCTTAGTTAGATCATTTCAAAGCTATCTAGCTACTTAGCTAGGTTTCGGAATCAATTTACTCCTCCCACACTCCTCTACCTCTTTTTTCCCCATGTTAAATTCCCATAGAGAAATCATTCTTAAATTTTCCTTTAATTTAATATTATCGAACAAAATATTGTTTTTTAATTGTTTATATGGCCCTAAAATTTGGGCAGCTTTCGTGAAACAGACAGTAGGTCTCTATAAATACATTAAATATACCTAAAAGCATTAATATGTGGACAAAAAAGAGTTAAAAAATCTCCCTCATATACACTTAACCTTTTGTTTCTTCAATTATTAATGCTTTTAAGTATATTTAATGTATTTATAGACCTCGGTCCGTTACTTCAACCTATGGTTTAAAAATGTCATATTAAATAATCACTCATGGAAGGTCTAGTCATGCCTAAAAAAGTATTTTATCCCGTCAACACAGTGCGTATGTGCCGTGAAACACGGCGCCGTGAAACATTTTTGATATCCAGTCAATACTATTTTTGCATTTTACAGCCATTTGTAGGTGTTGACGGGATAAATAGAAAAGTAGGTTAATGCCGTGAATGGGAAAAAATATCTGGCGCGGCACGGAAACGGGATGTGCTCGGCAGAGCCTCGCCCATCCCGTTTCCTGAGCCTTGTCAGATATTTTTTTCCCATTCACGGCACTAACCTACTATTCTCTATCTATTTTCCTTATTTCTGAACCAAAGTATATGTTGTGACCACTCATTTGAACCGTCTCGGCGAGACGGTTCAAATGAGTGGTTACAACATATACTTCTGATGAGAAATAAAGAAATTATTGAGCCTTGCCGGATATTTTTTCCCATTCACGGCACTAACCTACTATTCTCTATGTGGTGGGCGCGACCCGACCGCACATAGTGATATGCTGTCCACTTTACCAAGTTAGACGTTTCTATAAAAGGACAGACATCTCTCAAATCAAGTTAACTACCACGTATTATGCCATGTTGACACGTACACATGTCTAACTAGTAATACTAAAAAAATATAAACAAAACTAGAGCAGTCGAGAGCACGCCATCGCAATATACCCACTTTTCCCAAATGCTTTCAGTCGAAAATGGGGAGATAATCCATGAGCGGAGATTGAATTGAACATCGAAATTCACTGTGAGCATCTACACGCCATTGGGAAGGCACACACCACGTTTCAAGTCCCTACCTATTACGGTTAAAACGTTTTACTTCGTACAAGGAACGCGACGGCCGAACGTACGGACAATTTAGGTCCAGAACGGGAGATAATCCATGTCCCAAGGGTCGGATTTAAAATTGGAAATTCATTTCCAGTATGTACCTTCCGTTATAAATAAAATATATTCCAAGTATTAAGCTCCATATATTACAGTTTAGAAACTATACAACTTTATGCAAATTTGCAAATTTACCAATGTTTCTACAAAAGTGGGTATGATGAAAAACCAACCCTACCTAGTATTGTCTCTTATCCCGTCAACACTGTGCGTAAATGCCGTGAAACACGGTGCCGTGAAACATTTTTGATATCCTGTCAATACGACTTAATCACTGCGTATGAATATGTACGGTTGTCAAAATAGTCGATTCTCCGATTTTGAGGATGCGTCTGGGGTTATTGTTTTTGCATTTTAAAGCTATTTGTAGTGTTGACGGGAAAATGGAATAGTAGGTTAATGCCGTAAATGGGAAAACATATCTGGCGCGGCACCGAAACGGCATGTGCTCGGCAGAGCCTCGCCCATCCCGTTTCCTAAGCATTGCCAGATAAGTTTTCTCATTCACGGCACTAACCAAGTATTCTCTATTTGTCTTAGGCCTTACAGTGGGGTCAGCGTGTAAGTGCACACACGAACGAACACGACAGGTTGGAACCAACCTGTCGTATTCGTTCGTGTGTGCACTTACACGCTGACCCGACTGTATCAAAGTGGTCACCATTATACTTACTTCAAGAAAATAATACTCGAATACAGCGGTGTACTTCTTATTTCCCAGCGGGTAATCGTTCCTTCTCGACGAGAATACATTGCATGGTAGACCTCGTGCCATTCGCTGTAATATATCACATGGCATGTACATACACAGTGGAACCTCTCTAAACCGGACACCCTGGGAGGTCCCAGGATGTCCGGTTTAGAGAGGCTCCACTGTAAATCAGGCATATGGGCACCGCAAAACAGGTATATGTGATTTGCGATCATGAACTGACATTACCAACGGTGAGAGGTGACAATAAACACATACAATCAAGGTTTAACCATACTAAATCATCAGATATTCGTGCGCGGTGTAGTCAAGAGTAGTACGTTAAAATAAATAAGCCAGATTTGTTATGCCATAGACACTGTTTGTTGCAGAAACCAGTCAATTGATGCACTAATCTACTTCACATGCACATACTTATGTTAATGTATCATTTACATAAGTTTGAGGCATTTTGTAAGTCGGATCATGTTTGTCAGGTGAGGCGCTTTTAATTCCAGCCGCTGACGTTTTGTGCCCCCCACCAGGGTGGTCACAGGAGATTGAATTTATCTTTCTTAACAATAATTAAACCTATATTTTAATTAGTTAATATCCAGAGGAGAATGGCTGCATGTTATGGGAAAATAGGTCCCACAACATCCATACGAAAAATGAAAGTAGCAGAGAATAACAAAATGTGTGGTCATTGGTTAGCTTATAGAGGAAAAATCGTTGGTGATGGCGGACCTTAAGCAGACAGAGATTGTATGGGTGTCCGGTATAGAGAGGTGCTACTGTATACCGATACCGTAACCTATATCAAGGTGCATGATCACGTGGTTACAACAACAACAACGTCGCCCACTCCAAAGTAAATATTATTTGATATTTTCCTTAATATGCAACGGATTTTTATGAAATATGGCGCAGCAAACGCGTCTTCATGAGCTGTATTTGGTGGACTAGGGAGTTTGGCACAGACCTATCTCGTTTTTATGAATAATCGATTTTCGTGTCGGAGACACGGAAATCGATTCTTCGCAAAAACGACAGAGGTTTGGGAGAAAATAAAGAGACCAAAATGCAGCTCATGAAGACGCGTTTGCTGTGCCATATTTCATCAAAATCCGTTGCAGTAGCAACAAACCTCAATTATGACCTGACTGAAGTGGAGTCCTGGTGTGTAGTCAATGCTATGTCAGTAAATATTGATAAAACCAAGTCAATGATCCTATCAACTAAACCCACAATTAAATCTAATAGAGAACACCTTCCAGCTATAATCTTTAATATTATGCAGCTTCAAAAAACATCCTGTGAAAAGCTACTTGGAATTCACATAGACGAATCCTTATCATGGCAAATGCATTGTCAAAACATTCGATTCATTATTATAGCTTGTGTGCAGAAATGTATCTAACGAAACATAGCAGAATAGTATTATTTAATTAATACATAAGACCACCGAATGCAGCTTGACAAGACGCGTTCGATGCGCCATATTACATCAAAATCCGTTACGTAATAAGGACACTATAAAAGAATACGTACTTTGAATCGGTACTTGTTGTTTTTGTTAGTACCACGTGATCATACACCTTGTAAATACTTAGTTGTAGAAACATGAGTAGCAGAATATGTATCAGCACGGCTGACTTGTGCGACTTGTAAGTAAGATGCCCTGCCCAATTGTCGGAAAATTCGGGCTTCATGTACGTGTATATGTATCACCCCGAACGTTCTAGTATGTATTTGCAAAGGGTAAACGGTAGAAAATTATTGCAACATAAACAACAAAAGCCATGTGAGTTTGTACCTAAACATATGTAAAATATGCAAATGAAATACGATATTTACGAAAATTACGTCAGAAGTTGACAACATTTTGAGAGCGGATGCTGAATAGAAATGCTATACAATTGTTGTCATCATTCGACGTCATTTACGGAACATATCACAGTTTCTGTGAATATTTTTCATGAATACATACAATACATGCTAGCCAATGATTTACCGTGATTCTGGAGGGATTCATTTCCTGGAAGGAATATTTGCTCCAAGACGTTCGCAAGACGTAACTGACGCGTGACGTTTTGAAACCATCCATACGCTAACGTCAAAAATGGCAATTTTGACAACCTTATAAGCTGGTCTAAGATCAAATTTCACATGTTTCAAAGATCATGTAATATACAATTTATTCCACTACCATTTTGAAATACCGGATTTATTTCCCTTGACATCTGTAAATCCGACAAAGAAACGAGTGCTCCGCACTCGTTTCTTTATCGGATTTCCAGATGTCTCGGGAAATAAATCCGGTATTTCCAAATGGTGGTTGAATAAACTGTATATAATCATTTGGCTCGTCTCATACCTTCCCTGTGTAGGCGTATTTATCATCCAGGTAGAACAGCTGCATCGGGTCCTTCATGTGTATTGCGTACGACTTTGTGCCGTTACGGTACGTCACCGTTGTATTCTCACCGACGTCAAACGACGAGTTAGTGATGGATCTCGAGAAACATTGTCCCGTTATCTGGTCCTTCACGTATCGCACGCCTGTCAGAGACGGAACAAGTGGAAATTCATAATGGAAACGTCCATTCAACGTGTTGCGTTACATTAGCTCCGCGTGACGTCGCGCGACGTTGTTGATCGGTTGAAAAAGCATTGACGTCAATACTATCAACGCCATTGTCAATAGCTGTAGTTAGAAGAACTATTTTCTGCACGTAACATTACACACAGTAAGTGTGTTATTGACCGGTAACGTCGCTGAATTGCGAAAGAATGACGTAAACAAGAATGCCACCACCCCACCCGGGCCGGGATGATATTGGTACATGCTACATCCTGACACTGACGAAGACGAAGCAATATTAGTCTCCGGAACTTACCGTAATGGAAGTCGTGTATTTCGGTAACCGGGTTTAGAGTGTAGAGGGGCGGCGTCTCTTTGATATCTCGGTAGTCGAAGCGAATGTATCGGTACTTACTGTCATACCACACCTATTCATAGAGAATACCAGGCTATAGTATTTTGATATGTAACTGGATACATGGGGCTTATAGGATTTGTGACCAGATCAAGTAGCACAGTTATGTAGCCTGATAACAATATAGGCTGATCCGGAGCTACACTGGACGCAACGCATATACAGTGGGGTCAGCGTGTAAGTGCACACACGAACGAACACGTTGTGCACTTACACGCTGACCACACTGTAAGCCCTATTTCTCCAGTCACAGCCACAAATCAAGTTTATCAGGCAATGCTATGAAATGTGTATGAATTCCGGAGCTCGAAATTGCAAATTACAAATCAACATCAAAAGGGAACAGTGTTTAGCATGTGTGCATGCTTCATATTTAATAATTATGTAAATATATATTCGTTGACTGGTTTAACTTTATTTTCAAACTGTTAAACCATTTAACTTGTTTATATCTGAATTTTAATCACCACGAAAGCATTATTTAACAGTGTGAATATGACTGAATAAATGGGCGTATGTCATTCGTTGGACATTCAAGGTTCTGATCGTCTGGCGCACTCGGTAATCCTGATACCATTCTAAGAATAACTTAGAAGCATTATGGGTGTTACATTCGCTAATCGCGAAAAGTACGGTCCCTGACTAGACTGTGTGGATGCGCAGGCTGGTCTGGAGCTGCACTAGTCACAAACAAACGGCGGAAGATGGCGTAAGAAACAAAAATTACTATAGGAATGAATGGCCTTTTTGTGGAATTTATGGGGTATAAACTTTTCCAGTCTCGTCCAGTATTCCCGCGACTTTTCCAAGTTTATATCCCCGATAAATTCCACAAAAAGGCCATTCATTCCCTATAATTCCAGCATTTTAAATAAATTCATCAAGAAAATGTGTTTATTTTCCGTTTTCTTAAGAATTATTTTAACTGCGCCTCACGGTTACGCAAAGTAGTTCGGCGTGGGAGTTTACTGGGATATACATTTTGGACAGAGACTTGCTACGGGCCAATCAAATGTTGGGGAATTGTGTAAATATTTTTGTGCTGGAATTATATTGCATTGTGGTGGGTGTGAATAGTGCACTAAAAAGTCAATGCTGTCTCTGCGCTATGGGTTGCAGGGACATTTTGAGAAGGCCATTGGTGAAGACATAATTCATGGTGACACTTTCAATGCAGCAAATATAGTATTTGAAGCAATGCTTGTTAAACTGAAGCAAAATGGTAAAGCGAAAGTAATTCATAAATCGCCCCTTACTAATTAAGACCTGAATACGCTATATTCTTCATTTGACCACCACAGACCGAAGGATCTGCAGCTCTATATATCCATCGTCTTGATGAACAATCACGTGTCTGTTTAACCTCTTTTAAATGTTCGCGTCCATGGTTACGAAAGTACAGCATGAAATCAACAAACACCTGTAGCCGATTTCATCAAAATTGCAAGGTATACTTTAGTAGCAAAGTACATGTATACTTTGAGGGAGAAATTTTCAATTTTATGATAAATTTATTAATTTTTATTATCACATTATATATTTTGGATATATATGAGGCACGTCATGTGATGACAATTAGTGGTCACAAGTCAGAAAGAGATCAGTATCAGAAGCTATGCCCGGACTTGTGACGAGCAGAAAAAGATGACCCTAACAATTACCGAGGCAGTTACAGGTGTATATTATTTTTATATAGAGACGAAGTGAACATTTCTAAATCAACGTCACGAAAGTGGCTGCGAAGCTCGATAAATGTAATGGATAATATATTCTGTAAATATACCCTATTGGACCGATGAATATGACCATTCAAAGTCTCAACTGTTAAGCAATAACAATTTTGTAAAAAAAGTGTCAAGCCTCTTAGCAGAAACAGAGACGTACTGTCTGTTTCACGAAATGTGTTAAGAATGAGCCTGCTTTATATTCGTGAAATCTCGTCCAATATCGATTTTATTGTGAACAAACAATTTAACATTATAATTTAAAAAATAGTGGATCGATTTTCAAAATTTAACTTTTGTTTTTATAGTTAGATCATTTCCAAGCTATCTATACAGGTTTAAGAGTAAGTTTCCAAAAGATTTAGTTTTTCGACTCCTCCTCCAGGTTCTCCATCTCTTCCCCCCCCCCCCCCCCCCCCCTGTTAAATTCCCATAGAGAAATCATTTGTTCGTAATAAAATAAATATTTGAACAAATTTTACGAAATAAAAAAAATGCTCCTTCTTAAATTTTGATATAATTTAATATTATCAAAAAAATATTCTTATTGCATTGTTTATAGCCGTAACATTTGGGCAGGTTTCGTGAAACAGACAGTAGTGATTATGACAATGACGTACGTGTGCGCATCTGTTTGTCCTTCCATCTACAGCGGATTGCACCAACATTTCTAAGTATACTTATCTAGCTAAGTATACTTTGAGGGAGTACTTATCTAAATGCATTGACATTTATGCATTAGTTTATATAGAATTAACGACGGTTTATATTTCATGATTAAAATCATGAAATATAAACCGTCGTTACTTCTATTAACACAAGATAATGGTTGTGATAATGAAATAAATACGGGGAAATATGCAGTCTTAACTATACTCCAGTTGGCTCTAAATGAAACACAAACACATACTTATATCTGCTGGTTGTGATCTTTACTGCATGAGTCGAGATGGACAGTACACAACCCACAGTGGTCCCTGCGGTAAAACTAGAGACAAACCTCTAGGGCCAAATCCACTCTAGAAAGCACGGGACCCACAAATATGTACATATACAATAACATACATTACATTTACATATCTGATCATATCACTCATATGAGAAAAGTGCCTGTTTATGCAGTGACTGCTATCGCAAGAATGACTATACACGCCTTACAGACCGCACATCACGTGCTAACAACCGGACCTACACACTGCACGTGCTACACTTCCGTGTATTGAAGACAACAGTTTTCCGCTATGCTTGAGCGCACCACGGAAAACTATTAGTATTATTTCCCTGTATTTATTATCATTATCTTGGGTAAGAACATATTTTATACTGTTAATTAAAAAAGAAAATTAGCTGACGGCATCCCAATAGCCTATTTCACCAACATTTCAAAGTATACTTTTCTTGCTAAGTACACTTTGAGGGAGAAAATTTCAATTTAAGGATAAATTTATTAATTTTTATTATACAGAATTTATTACATTATCACAGCTATTTTGACTGTGATAATGTAATATATTAAGTATAATAAGTCTGCATACTTTTAATAGTCAAATATATGCAGTCGTTAGTTCTATATGAAATAATGCATTTCGGGAAAAATAAAGGATTACTCCCTCAAAGTACACTTAGCTAGATAGCATGATTAGCAATTTTGGTGAAATCGGCTACTGGAAGCCGCGCTTTTTTTGGATGTGTCACGGTACACATTTGTCTCACCCTGTGACAGATGTACAGGATTTTAAAAAATTATAACAATATAGGATCCAATGTGCAGCCTCTGGCACTGAATACCGTTTTTCATAGTTGGAAACAAATGCAGGAACTTTCAAAGAGTGCGTCAGTGTACTACTTTCCACATGCAAAGCTACATATATATCAGCATTAAGTGTGGACGTCCAGTGTCATTGACAATTCCTACTTTAGAATCGGACAAAATATCTATATGACTGTAGAAAATAATAATATTGTTCATGTTTGTTTATGTGTTGTGTTCATTGTATCTCATAATACGGGTAGGGTAATAATACGGGTAGGGTAATAAAACAGTTATTTCACGTTCAGTCGGGGAACAGTCAAAACTGTTGCCCCTCGGTACTGTGGACGGGTCGTCCACAGTACCGAGGGGCAACAGTTTTGATGCGCTGTTGCCCCAGGGAATAACTGTATACTATTCCACAAACACGCGGAATTATTGCCGAGAGACGTGAAACAAGTTCCCAGACCCGTCAAATCCAGGGAAACAGTCAAAACCATATGATATCAACTTAGTGAGTTGGGTAATAGGATAACATGTCAAGAGCGCGGTCTTACGTCGGCCTGCAGTATCTTGTTGAAACCGTCTGTTATGATCTCCTGTCTGTAGTGATAGTAGGGCGGCAGCTTGGGCACAGGTTTCGTCAAGGTTCGGTTGACACATATCACTCCTTTGGGCGTCTGAAATTGGTGAACAGGGGCCCGTTTCACTAAACTTAGTACGACTAAAATGTTCGTAAGTACAAATTTAGGATCGTCTGGAAATTTCAATTGATGGATTTTCATTTATTGAGCATAGGCTGCATATGCAGCCTATGCTCAATAAATGTAAATCCAGTAATGGTTTACAAGAAAACATTGTTAATGTGAAATTTACAGACTATCATAATTTTGCACTTACGAACATTTTAGTCGTACGAATTTTTGTGAAACGTCCCCCAGTTGTGGAAATACTAGTGGAAAATGACGGAATCAGTGGAAGAATGGCGCTTACTCCATGAATGAATAGGAGTAAGCCCCTTCTCCAACAACGGTAGTAAATGTATGCATTGCTTGACTTTTAATACATGGAAAATGCATAATATGCATGCACTGTCAAATATAAATATATATTACATGCTACCCAGTGAGTTACCGTATTTCCTGCTAGACGTTCGCGAGACGTAATTGACGTCACGTTTTGACGTCAAATCAGCCGAAGAAACAATTCATACGTTAACGTCAGAATTGTCCATTTTGACAACGTTATAAGCTGGTCTAAGAGCAAATTTAACATTTTGGAAGAGCACGTAATATACAATTCATTCCAATACCATAATGAAATACCGGACTTATTTCCTGAGACATCTGGAAATCCGATAAAGAAACGAATGCGGAGTGTAGTTAAATAAACTATATTGCATCATCACAGCCATTTTGGCTGTGATAATGTAATACATTCAGTATAATAATTCTGCATAGTTTTAATCATCAAATATATGCAATCGTTAGTTCTGTATGAAATAATGCATTTCGGAAAAATCAATGATTACTCCCTCAAAGTATACTTTGCTAGATAAGTAATACTTTGCAATTTTGATGAAATCGGCTACAGAACAGTCATTCAGCCTGGCATAAGATATAAAGGACAACAACGAGTAATAACAGGTCAAACTAACATCATTCGGATCACCGTTACTCCACCTTTAATCCACCAAGTCTGGGGACGGGTTTGACTAAAATTCGTACGACTAAAATGTTTGTAAGTGCACATTTAGGATCTTCCGGTAATTGTAATTGATAGATTTACAATTATTGAACATAGTCATATGCAGCATATGCTCAATATTTGTTAATGTGAAAGTTGCAAACGATCATAATTTTGCAGTTACGAACATTTCAGTCGTACGAAGTTTAATGAAACGGCTCCCAGTTGTTTAATGTCTCAAATGTTTCAGAGATCAATAGACCATGAACAAATGCACATGTCATGTCTTCTTACAGACACACATATACTAAACATATACTAAACAACTGAGGTGGCGTTCCAAAGCTAGAGGCCTGTCGTGGGAACTGGTAAATTTTCTTAGAATGAGTATTTATCTTGCAAATGTTCGTGTAAATATCACCTTTCCCAAGCATGTCATGTCACACCCATTTGTCTATATGCTGATCTTAAATTATGAATTGATACAGTAACTTACTATTTAAAATGTCAAAATAATGATTTTGTAAGAAATGCACATTCCAATTAACGTGCATGTTTGTGCCATTTGATATTTCGTTACAGATTTTGACATAGCCTTGCATTGGTCACAGAAGGAAGGGTTCATCTTGTCAACATGTGATTTTGATAATTGCCTCTTCATCACATGACTTAATTCCAATGCCATATGATGCTGGTTCCCGTTCAAATGCCGAAGTGTGCTTCTCTATTATCTTTGAGGCATTATGCATTGAATGGAGTTTTCTGAAATTAGTTAAGGATGCTTGTTTTTTCACGTGTCTCAACAATCGTTACATATTGACATGCATTGAAAACTGTACTGGCTCCTGTGATGTACAGTGGGGTTAGCGTGTAAGTGCACACACGAACGAACACGACAGGTTGGAACGCTGACCCCACTGTATTTCATGTATACACAAAAATGTAAATATTTTTCTGCATTTTTTCTCATTTCGCATCAAAAGTGTATGTTGTTACCACTCAGTTGAACCGTCTCGGCGAGACGGTTCAACTGAGTGGTAACAACATACACTTTGGGTGGGTAGTGAACCAACCTGTCGTGTTCGTTCGTGTGTGCGCTTACACGCTGACCCCACTGTATAGTTTTACGCTGAAATGACTCTCAATACAAGTGTCACCGACGCTGGAGATGCAATGTTTATTTTATTACATTTATACCGAATATACACCAACAGAAAAATAATACAGTATGTATCCATATGAACACCCACCTCGAATATAGTTGTATCCTCTGGCAGCGTCGGTTTGAAGTCTATGTAGTCGTAGTAGTGTGTGAAGTTCGCGTACATCCCATTGTCCCCCTCCATAATGCCCTTGGCCAAGGCCCGCACCGGGATCTGCGGATGCTTCACAGGGTCTTCCCAGTTGGGCACTGTATAATGCATGTACAGTGGAACCTTTCTAAACCGGACACCTTGTGAGGTCCCCAGGGTGTCCGGTTTAGAGAGGTTCAACTATAAATCAAGTTTGTGACACAGTTTAGTGTTTTGCAATCCTGAACGCACCTTATAATGATTAGAGCGACATTACAGTGAAGCCATCCAGATTTAACACTCAGATGTATAGAGGTCCCGTCCCTAAATGTTCTTAGCTGTTGCCGGGACTTTAACTCCTTAAGGACATGGGACCCGTTTCACTAAACTTCGTAAGACTAAAATGTTCTTAAGTGCAAATTTAGGATCGTCTGTAAATTTCAATTGATGGATTTACATTTATTGAGCATAGGCTGCATATGCAGCCTATGCTCAATACATGTAAATTCAATAATTGTTTACAAAAAAACAGTGTTAGTGTGCAATTTACAGACTATCATCATTTTGTACTTACGGACATTTTAGTCGTACGAAGCTTAGTGAAACGGCCCCCAGTTCTGTACCTGATCATCCTTTGATTTAAAGATAATTGCTTTGTAAATGTGATGGAATATATGTATAGCATATATGTGAACACTGTCGCGTTACTGTATCATTGACGGCACATGGAGTGGCGAACGCGGCCATCTTTGTGTGTTCAATCCATCAGCCACTTTCGCCTCTTCTGGCGTTTGACACAAAACGCAACATGTGAAGTAGAACATATAATACTTACAATGTAGTTAATCACATGTAGAAAACGGATAACGGACTCCTATCAATGATATTACAGCAAACAGTAACATATGTCAGTTTTCTGGACACGTTTGTGCCTGTGTTTTAAACAACATGAACCACCATTGTAAATAGACTGATACACAGAAAAGGTGTACAGTGTATCAATTTTACCTGACAAACCACACAACACATACCATATTTATCCCGTCAACACAGTGCGTATGTGCCGTGAAACACGGTGCCGTGAAACATTTTTGATATCCAGTCAATACTATTTTTGCATTTTACAGCAATTTGTAGGTGTTGACGTGATAAATAGAATAGTAGGTTAGTGCCGTGAATGGGAAAAAATATCTGACGCGGCACAGAAACGGGATGTGCTCGGCAGAGCCTCGCCCATCCCGTTTCCTGAGCCTTGCCAGATATTTTTTCCCATTCACGGCACTAACCTACTATTCTCTATCTATTTTCCTTATTTCTGAACCAAAGTATATGTTCTCTCGGCGAGACGGTTCAAATGAGTGGTCACAACATATACTTCTGATGAGAAATAAAGAAATTCCTGAGCCTTGCCGGATATTTTTTCCCATTCACGGCACTAACCTACTATTCTCTATATACCCACTACTACACTCAGGTATTAGCTATCAAACCCAGTGACATGTAATCAGCTACCCGAGTGTATTGTCCTTGGGGTCTACTAACTTAATATGCGAGTAAATATGGCTTTACCTGTGGATAACGTGTACACTAACAATAGGTTGTGCATCAGATTGAAATGTTTACACATCAAAACATTATTTTTATATTGATGAGAGAAATGCTCAGATATCTCGTCTTTTGTATAGTTTGCTGGCATAATATTTATAACTTGCCGTTGTCATATCTGTCTATTATGCATAGCACCAAATTGTATTTGCTTTACTGTAATATTATTTGCTGTATGTGTCAAACGCATGAAGTGGTGAAACTGTACGACGGCTTGTACATACAAAGATGGCGGAGATGGCAACTCAATGCTCCATATAGTATACAGTAACAAGACAATATTTACACATGTTATATTCATATATCACATCACTCTTATGAAGCAATTATCATTGAAGTCAAATGTATCTATCTATGACCTAATACCTTAAACGTTGTGAATTGGTGGATATTCGTATTTCTTTGATTTTCTGCTAGCTTTTATACATACTTGTGTCTGTGACTGGAGAACTATGGCTAATTTATGACCAGTCTAGTTCCTGATCTTCTAGCACAGGTAATGACCTATCGTGTTTGCGAGAAGAAGGCCAGTAGCCGAGTTCACCATAATTGCTAAGCATACTTATCTAGCTAAGTATACTTTGAGGGAGTAATTATTTATTTTCTCCCAAAATACATTATTTCTTATAGAACTAACGCTGCATATATTTGATGATTAAAAGTATGCAGAATTATTATACTGAATGTATTACATTATCACAGCCTTATTGGCTGTGATAATGTAATAAATACAGAATAATAATAATAATAATAATAAAAAAAAAAATGTATCCTTAAATTGTAAATTTCTCTCTCAACGCGTACTTAGCAAGATAAGTATAATTTGCTGTCTGAATTGCGATCAGTGCATATCCTGATCAGACTACGTGAATGCACAGGCTGATCTGAATATACACTGGTCGCAAATGCCGTCACAGTCATACAGGTGTCTGTGACTAGAGAAATGGGACTTATGGGTTTTATGACCAGTGTGGAGATACAGATCAGCCTGTGCATCTGCCCAGTCTGATCAGGATCTGCACTGTTCCCATTCCATCAATGAAACACTCGCCATTCGTCGAACAAGCAAGATAGATGGTAATCAACTATTTGCATAGGTGATAAACTGGTCAGAGATCACATAAGCCCAATGCCTCTGGTCACAACCACAATCAATAAAAAACAAAAGTAAATGAAAAAATTAGGGGACACCCGGGTTCGAACCGGGGACCTCTCGATCTGCAGTCGAATGCTCTACCACTGAGCTATATCCCCACAGCTGATTAATTCTACAAGTAAATGAATCGCACAGGTAACTATAATTATCAATACTATATTATAAATCGAGCTGTTGCGTACAGTCTACGTGTACAATGTAAGTTTTAGCTGCAGAAACATAACAGTTCAAAGAATTCCTATCATGGATCATTGGGTGAAAAAATGCGATATGCCGGTTATTGTTAAATTTAAACATGGAATCATCATGCTATGCAATGTGTGTTGCCTTTCATCACACAAATGCCCCCAATAGCAGATTGGAGAAACTCGGGCAAACTTCATAACGCACATACTGACACACACACGGATAGACACATACATGCAATCCAAACACATTATACCCCCAGGCTCTAACGAAACCGGGGACATAAACTTATTTTCTGAATCACGGAATAGTCCAAATACAGAGAATAGTAGGTTAGTGCCGTGGATGGGAAAACATATCTGGCAAGCCTTAGGAAACGGAATGGGCGAGGCTCTGCCAGATATTTCCCCCATTCACGGCACTAACCTACTATTATATTTATCCCGTCAACAGTTACACATGCATAGCTTTAAAATTAAAAAAGATAACCCCTGCCACCGCACATATTCATACGCAGTGATTGACAGGATATCAACAGTGTTTCACGGCACCGTGTTTCACGGCATAAACGCATTGTGTTAACCGGATAAAAACACATTTTCGTCCAGTAACCGGCGCAAGTAACTCGCGCCGGTTACTAAATGAAAAATGCGCTCATGCGACATCTCTAAGTAGAGCTGAGTGGTATCGCGTCAAGAAACCAGTGCATTTGTCGATGTAGAAACAACACACTTAAATAGACTCCGGCGTGGATCGCAGAGGTTAATATCGAACCTGTGAAGTAGTAGTCGAGGGTGAAATTGGACTTTAGTTGTGGCCAGTATAGACAGCTTGTCCACCAGTCACACTGTATCCCCCTCACGGTCGCCTGGCCCATGTATTTCTGTAATACAGAATAGATTGTCTACACCCGGCACACAAATACATTCTGTTTAATGTCGACGGTTATTACTGACACTTGTGTACCCCGCACGGACGCATATATTTCTGTAATGCAGTGGTGAAACCTTTCTAAACCGGACACCCTGGGATATCCCCAGGGTGTCCGGTTTAGAGAGGTTCCACTGTAAATCAGGCATATGACCACTACAAGACATGTTGTCATGATTTGCGATCACGACACCTGTATAACCCCGTACGGACGCATGGCCGATGTATTTTTGTAATGCAATATAACCCGTCTACACCCGGCACCCACATACATTCTGGTTAATGTTGATGTTATTACTGACACCTGGATACCCCGCACGGACGCATGGTCGATGTATTTTTGTAATGCAATGGAATATGTCTACACCCATCAGGCGCGGATCCAGGATTTCGGGTTAGGGGCGGGGGGGGGGGGCGTAACTATTTTGCAATGCTTGACTATATTATCGAACGAGCTATGCTCGTTCGATAATATAGTCAAGTATTGCAAAATAGTCGAGATAGCAATAGGGGGGTCCGGGGGCATTCACACCCGGAACATTTTGCAAATCTACATGGCATTTCCTGCGTTCTGGCGCATTTTGGAGCAAAAATATTGACACTGTCACAGTATGTTTAGACATGATTTTTGATTGAAAACGTTTAAATTTTGAAAAAATAAGAAAACGACCGAAAAATGCATGGAATACATGGTGCTTGGCATGAAACGTGCCTTGTAACTTGCAAAAATTCTTTACTCGGCGAATTTTAGGGAGTGGGGCCCCCCCCCCCACCCCCCCCACCCCCCCCCCCCTGAATCTGCCCATGCCCATGCACACAGCATACATTTGATTATTTTTTATAGTTATCACTTACACGTGAGACTGTACGGAGCTCCGAAAGAGGACATGGCTTTCTTTTATTAATTCGTTCCCACGAAATAACAATTCGTTCCCTCAATTTAACAATTCGTTCCCTCGAATTGACAATTCGTACCCACGATATAACAATTCGTTCCCTCAATTTAACAATTCGTTCCCTCGAATTAACAATTCGTTCCCACGATTTAACAATTAGTGAGAACGAATTGTTATTTCGTGGGAACGAATTGTTAAATTGAGGGAACGAATGATTAATTCGTAGGAACGAATTCTACGTCCTCTGCGGGGCTCCGTACACTTGTATACCCCATAAGGACGCATGTGTGTGTGTAATACAATAAACCCTGTCTATGCCCTGCACGCAAATACATTCCGTTTAATTTTGACAGTTTGTACAGATATTTCTCTCTGAAAATAAATTTTCTTTGTGAATGAAAGCACATGTGCTGTGTGCACTTGTTACGAATTGAATAATACACAGTTTAATGATAATAATACCAGACACATTTCGAACCGAGTTTCGTGAAAGCTGGTAGCCTGTTGTCAAATTTCGTACTCAAAATTAAAAAGCTTAACAGTTATTATAAATGTGCGTATGTATGTGCTCCGGTTCGTTCCTCAACAGGGGCAGCATGTGAGATGGTATGGTGGTCGCCATACCGGAAAAGTGGGTTTCCTCTGGTGCTGCACTCCGCAACGGCGTAACATATACAAGGTGTATGATCACGTGGTTACAACAACAACAACACGTACTGAAACTTCCAGAACCACTCCGCCAACAAAATAAAGTACGTATTCTTTTATTTTGTCATTATTATCTAACGGATTTTGATGAAATATGGCGCATCAAACGCGTCTTGTTAAGCTGCATTTGGTGTTCTCGGTACTTTGGCTCAAACTTCTGTCGTTTTTGCGAAGAATCGATGTCCGTGTCTACTGACACGGAAATGGATTCTTCGCAAAAACGACATACGTATGTGCCGAACTCCCGGGACCGCCAAATGCAGTTCATGAAGACGCGTTTGCCGAACCATATCTCATCAAAATCCGTTGCCTATTAAGGAAAATATCAAATAATACTTACTTTGGTGTGGGTGCGCTTTCAACATTTTCAGCCATTGCTGTTGTTGTAACGACGTGATCATGCGCCTTGATATATGTGCCTGTGACTGGAGAATTAGGGATTATGTGAGTTGTGACCAGTGTAGCTCCTACTCAAATAGCACACTCATGTAACTTGGCAACGATCTATATTGTTTGTTAGAAGCATGGCAGGTGTTTCATTGATGGAATCACGAACAGTGCAGGGGGCCATTTCACTACTGTCTGTTTCACGAAAGCACAAGATTTCCCCATGTTAAATCCCCATAGACATCTTCACGGAGTGAAGATGTCTATGGGGATTTAACATGGGGAATTTTTTTTGAATTTCAGAAATACTTGACCGATTTTTAAAATTTAACTTTTGTTTTCTTAGTTAGATCATTTCCAAGCTATCTAGTCAATTTCCAAAAAAAATAGTTTTTTTACTCCTCCCACAACTCCTCTACCTCTGTTTCCCCCCATGTTAAATTTCCATAGAGAAATCAATCTTTCGTAATAAAACCAATATTTGAC
Organism: Conchocele bisecta; assembly: GCA_029237695.1. Classification (NCBI taxonomy): domain Eukaryota; kingdom Metazoa; phylum Mollusca; class Bivalvia; order Lucinida; family Thyasiridae; genus Conchocele; species Conchocele bisecta. The sequence continues at coordinate 68,648,463 of CM055268.1, forward strand.
CAAATTTCACGAAATAAAAAGAAGGCTCATTCTTAATTTTTCCTTTAATTTAATATTATCAAAAGAAATCTTGTTTTTGAATTGCTATATATAGCCGTAAAATTTGGGCAGCTTTCGTGAAACAGACAGTAAACTTCGTACCACTAAAATGTTCGTAAGTGCAAAATTATGAAAACAATGTTTTCTTGTAGCTAATTATGTGATTTACATTTATTTAGCCTATGTTCAATAAATGTAAATCCATTAATTTGAAATTCCCAGACTATCCTACGTTTATGCATAGGCTGATCTGGATCTACACTGATCGTAAAACCAATAAGCCCCATTTCTCCAGTCACAACCACACTTCACGTTGAAAAATCCACCAGTTTCCTGACGAGATGTCACTCAGCTCTACTTCGAGCTATCGTACAAACCCATATTTTCGTCTAGTAACCGGCGTAAATGTCTTGCACCGGTTACTAGACGAACATGTGTTTATGAAGTATCTGCTGCATGTATCTGAATGGGAATTCTTTAGGAATGCGGCGCCTATTTCGACGTGAAACAATTTACGCTGGCGCCACAGTGTAACTACATGTAGCACCTAAAACCGAAGGAGCCGTTTCACTAAATTCAGTACGACTAAAATGTTCGTAAGTGCATATTTAGAATAGTCTGTACATTTCAATTTATGGATTTACATGTATTGAGCATAGGCTGCATATGCTCAATAAATGTAAATCCAATAATTGTTTACAAGAACACATTGGCAATGTGAAATGTACAGACTATCAATATTCTGCACTTACGAACGTATTAGTCGTACGAAATTTGGTGAAACGGCCTCCAGATTTGATCCTGGTTTCACAAACGAATGATTGTTTATCGTTTACACATCGTTTACACATCGTTTTCGCATGCGTTGAAGAAAACGACAGGCGTTTAAATAGTTGGGAGCCGGGTATTTATACGACATTATCGTTGTCGCGTGCAAAATCAAACTAACTGTATTCGTTTCTATGCATATCGTTGTACAAAACGATCGGTTTTCCCTTCGTTTTCGTTTGGGAACCTTCAAGAAATCTTAGCTGTACCTCCCCCATGCTCTTGGCGAAATGGAGTGCGCCTCCAGTGGTGAACGTGTGCGGAACTCCATTCTTCTCGTGGTTCCCGAAAAACACGTTGTTGTCATCCTCAGTCAGGTTGTAAACAGTGCACGGCTTACCTGAAATTTACACACAGTCTCTAAATTTACACTCTCTAAACCGGACACCAATAAAACACCTGTGATCTTATTGTTGACGTGTTTCTTCGGGTGATAATGTCTCCTCGTGATCGCATAGCACACAACTATGGCTCGGAATGATCAAATGCCTGATGATTTACAGTGAAACATCGCTAATCCGGACACCCTGGGGACCTCCCAGACGGTTAATTTAACCTAGCTAGTTCATTCTCCTACCGCACTGAGTCGGTATGTCAGGATGGAGACTTAACCGTAACAAGCGTTATCCTACAGTGGGGTCAGCGTGTAAGTGCACATACGAACGAACATGACAGGTTGGTTTGCTACCCACCCAAAGTGTATGTTGTTACCAATCAGTTGAACCGTCTCGCCGAGACGGTTCAACTGAGTGGTAACAACATACACTTTTGATGCGAAATGAGAAAAAATGCAGAAAAATATTTACTTTTTTGTTTATACATGAATTACAGTGGGGTCAGCGTGTAAGTGCACACACGAACGAACACGACAGGTTGGTTCCAACCTGTCGTGTTCGTTCGTGTGTGCACTTACACGCTGACCCCACTGTAGCTAAGGGCTATTATTCGAATTTAATTGCGGCAACATAGCGTTTATCTATTGTTATTTGGTTATATATGGCAATTCGTTACATGTGCACTCATTCTGAACACGATAGAAAAAAAAGAAGATAATACACGGCGGTATGGTATTTTCCCATGTGCAGTGAAAGACGTGTGTGTGTGTGCAAGTATCAGGCTGGAAGTTATTTAGCCGTCGGAGCCAAATCGTGCAGCTTATAGTTTCGTGGAATTTACAAAGATAGGGAGGGCCACGTACCATACCGCAGGTCATTTTAAAATGTGATTTCATACGATGCGTATCACAGTCTATGATGTTTAATCTAGAGTAATGCTGGCGACCAATACCGGCCTAAAATGTGATTTCATACGATGCGTATCACAGTCTATGATGTTTAATCTAGAGTAATGCTGGCGACCAATACCGGCCTAAAATGTGTTTTTATACGATGCGTATCACAGTCTATGATGTTTAATCTAGAGTAATGCTGGCGGCCAATACCAGAATTTGAAATAAATTCATCAAGAAAATGTGTTTATTTTGACAGACAGCAGCAATTTGTTTACATTGACAGCACTGACAGCGCACCTGTAGAAAGTGGTTTGGCGTGGGAGTTTACTGGGATATAAATGTTGGACAGAGACTTGCTACGGGCCAATCAAATTTTAGGAAATTGTGTAAATATTTTTGTGCTGGAATTATTGACTTAAACTAAATAGTTTCTCGTCGACAAGGAAATATTTACAACATACATGCAAGAAACAATACACATGGATCAACAATGAATACTGAATTGTACTGAATTATGCAGCAGTTTTCACACAGGATATCCACACAAGCGTATCATGCACTGCATGAACACGACAAAACGGCAACACCGACCCTCATACATGAAGTTATAAACGGTGTGGATAATGAGGATGGATGAGTTTAACCCTGAAAATGCATTACTCCGTGAGATTTTGGTTGGGAAACCGGAGTACCCGGGGAAAACCACCTCACACCTTTATATGACCTAAGTCTTTACTTTAAGTATGCCCCAGGCATACTTGATCTTCAACATGAAACAAAACAATTCATTAAGCTGGTCATACATGAGATACGCTATGTGATTTTGTACCTTCGGACATCTGCGTAATTTCATGAAATACGTTTACAAAATTTGCAATATTTTCCGTCAAAAGTTGACAAATTGTTCAGAGTACATGCGTTTTTGAAACTCCGCATGTACTGTACTCTGAATATTTTGTCAACTTTTGACTTTATTTATGACGTAATTTACGGAAATTATCGTTCGTAAATATATTTCACGAAACATCACACATGTTCTTATGTACAAAATCACTTGGCCTGTGTCACATGGCAATGACATGTCAATATCTTGGTAAGAATCTCTCACGTCCACGTGCAGCTGAACTGTAAACAATCGCACAGGCCATGGGGCCATTTCACAAAACTTCGACTAAAATGTTCGTAAGTGCAAAATTATGATAGTCTGTGAGCTATGCGATCACGAACATACATTATCACCTGATATAAATGACCAAAAATCTGTTCAAAAATAAGATCACACGTGTTTTCTTGCTGTCCAGTTTAGAGAGGTTCCAATGTGTATTGGAAACATTGATGAGTATACCAGTAACAATATAGTCTGACGTGGCAGTTCGGTGGCTCTATTGAGGTGAATTGTATTGATAATAGTTGCCTGAGGGCTCGTCTACCAGTAGTCACGTACCAACTGTGGGGATATAGCTCAGTGGTAGAACATTTTTATTTTTGTCTCGCACATGTTTTAGGGACACGTATGATCCGGCAGTCATGTTTAGGTATTTTGTTTTGTCAATACAATTCGCACTGGTAACCAAGCCCGCGTTCCTGATAAAATTGAATTCGCACTGGTAACCAAGCCCACATTCCTGATAAAATTGAATTCGCACTGGTAACCAAGCCCGCAATCCTGATAAAATTGAATTCGCACTGGTAACCAAGCCCGCGATCCTGATAAAATTGAATTCGTACTGGTAACCAAGCCCGCGTTCCCGATAAATTAAATTCGCACTGGTAACCAAGTCCGCGTTCCTGATAAAATTAAATTCGCACTCGTAACCAAGCCCGCGTTCCTGATAAAAATGAATTCGCAAACTGGTAACCAAGACGGCGATCTTGATAAAATTGAATTCGCACTGGTAACCAACCCCGCGTTCCTGATAAAGTTGAATTCGCACTGGTAACCAAGCCCGCGTTCCTGATCAAATTGAAGTCTCACTGGTAACCAAGCCCGCGCTCTTGATAACATTGAATTCGCACTGTGTTTTCACACTCTGTCTGTATTCAATCGATAACGTCATGTGACACGGTTCAGCCAATGGAACGTCGGCGAAAATGGTTTTCCAATACAAAACCCTGATACACTGTATCAGCGACAATGTCAGTAGCGTATTTCACCAACATTGCAAAGTATATTTATGTAACAAAATGTACTTTGAGGGAAAAATTTTCAATTTATGGATAAATTTATTAAGTGTTATTATACTGAATGTATTACATTATCACAGCCATTTTGGCTGTGATAATGTAATACATTCAGTATAATAAATCTGCATACTTTTAATCATCAAATATATGCAGTCGTAAGTTCTATATGCAATTACTCCCTCAAAGTATACTTTGCTAGATAAGTACTCGGCTACAGACACAACCGTTTGCTGTCGGTCAGCGTGCATTTGGTCAACGCGTGGCGAGTTACTTGTTGGAATTTCAGTGTGTGGCATCACGTGGTTTCCTAACGGCGTGGCATCATGGTTTTAGATACATTTACAATATATTTCCTTTTAACATCTTTCTAACGGAATGACGGATTTGTATGAAAAATAGCACACCAAGTGCGAAACGCTCTGTCTTTTGATGTACAATTTACTTTAATCTCATAATATTGGTTATGAAAGTCAAAACATAGATCACGTGAATAGTGAGAAGGAAGACACGGTTCTCGGTTCTTCAGGAAAGTCATAAGGTTTTGTAATGCATGTCTAGGGCAACTATAAAACATGTAAGTCTTTGGTGTGCTATATATTATCGAAATCTGTCCGTTTGTTACGAAGATTAGAAAATATACTGTAAAATGGCGTCAAAATTACGTCACGCCTAAAAACCTCGTTCGGAGATCACGTGATCCCATACCATGAATGTTTCAAATGGCAGGTAGAAACAAAACAAGAGGGCCATGATGGCCCTAATTCGCTCACCTGACTCCATGAACACCAGAGGAGAATGTGACATTGAGTTCATGTGTTTTAAAAAAATTGTGCTATTTTTAGGTGGTGGTCATCTTGGATTAAGCGATGACTCTCATTTTACCAAATCTGAAAATGCTTCACCCAAGGATCTTCCTATGAAGTTTGGCCAGCATCGGCCATGTGGTTCCTAAGAAAAAGATGTTCAAAATCTAGAATAAATGGACCTTTTGGTGGCAATCATGGATGAAAAAATCATCCGATTCCGACAAATATTGCATGAGAGCAATCGCCTCATCGATACCTTCAATTTGATATATGAAATGAGCATATTCGGTCAAAATTAAAATTTGACCCCAATTTGACCCCACGGGCCACGCCCATTTTTGACCCCGGGGTAACCATTTTAACAACTTTGAAAGAGCATTGTAAATCGATTATTCCTACCAAGCTTAGTCGAAATCCGGCTAGCGATTCATGAGAAGAATTTTTTTTAAGAATTTATGCTATTTTTAGATGGCGGCCATCTTGGATTAGCGATAACCTCCATTTTAACAAATCTGAAAAAGCTTCACCCATGGACAATAACTTTTAAGTTTGGCTACCATGGGCCAAGCGGTTCATGTGAAGAAGAATTTTGAAATTTCTAATAAAAGAACGACCTTTTGACATTTCGGCGGCCATCTTGGATGACATAACCATCCGATTTCGACAAAAAATGTACCGGAGTGATCGCCTCATTGATACCTTCGATTTGATATATAATATGACCAAATTCGGTCAAAAATAAAATTTGACCCCAATTTGACCCCACGGGCCACGCCCATTTTTGACCCCGGGGTCACCATTTTAACAACTTTGAAAGAGCATTGTACATCGATCATTCCTACCAAGTTCCGTCGAAATCTGGCTAGTGGTTCATGAGAAGAAGATTTTTTAAGAATTTATGCTATTTTTAGATGGCGGCCATCTTGGATTAGCGATGACCTCCATTTTAACAAATCTGAAAAGGCTTCACCCATGGACCATAACTTTTAAGTTTGGCTACCATGGGCCAAGCGGTTCATGTGAAGAAGAATTTTGAAATTTCTAATAAAAGAACGACCTTTTGACCTTTCGGCGGCCATCTTGGATGATATAACCATCCGATTTCGACAAAAAAAATGCACCATAGTGATCGCCTCGTTGATACGTTCAATTTGATATATGACATGACCATATTCGGTCAAAAATAAAATTTGACCCCAATTTGACCCCACGGGCGACACCCATTTTTGACCCCGGGGTCACCATTTTAACAACTTTGAAAGAGCATTGTACATCGATCATTTCTACCAAGCTTTGTCGAAATCAGGTTGGCGGTTCTTGAGAAGAAGATTTTTGAAGAATTTGTGCTATTTTTAGACTGCGGCCATCTTGGATTACGTAATGACGTCATTTTAACAATTTTGTAATCCCCCTACCTAAGGACCATGACCATGAAGTTTGGTGACTATAGGCCCAATGGTTACCGAGAAGAAGACGTTTGAACATGTTCACGGACGACGACGACGACGACGACGACGGACGACGGACGACGGACGACGACGGACGACGGACACATTGCGGTAACAATAGCTCACATGAGCTTCGCTCAGGTGAGCTAAAAAGAGCTCACCTAATACGTTTATGTTGAACACCTCGTCCGTCTGATAGTCAAATATGATGCTCTTCAGTACGTTGTTGGACAGGATCTGCAACGTGGCCCTGTTTCCAGGATGGTCAAAATACTCGTAGGCCGTCATGGACATACTTGATTCCACGATATTGGCTTCGATAGTCGTGTGGTACTGCGCTGGCAGTTCTGGCGACGGGGGTTCTAAACAAATAACGATGGCAAGTGATTTTAACAATTGATTGAATTGCATGTTCGGAAATATGCTGTTTAGCTGGCTAAGCCTTGGTCAATACAACCGTCTGGCATGTGCTCATGCTTGAAATTGGCATAGAACAGAAAGTATAAGATTCGCGATACTGGCTTCGATGGTCGTGTGGTACTGGGTGCCGTTTCACTAAACTTCGTACGACTAAAATGTTCGTAAGTGCAAACTTGTCATAGTAAATTTCACGTTAACAATGTGTTATTGTAAACAATTATTGGATTTACATTTATTGAGCATAGGCTGCATATGCAGCCTATGCTCAATGAATGTAAATCCATCAATTTAAATTTACAGACTATTCTTAATATGCACTTACGAACATTTTAGTCGTACGAAGTTTAGTGAACCTGACGGGGGGGGGGGGGGGGGGGGGGGGGGGGGAGGTGGGGGAAGGAGGGGGGGGGGGGGGGGGGGGGGGGGGGGGGGGGGGGGGGGGGGGGGGGGGGGGTCTACACAAATAAAGATGGCACGTGATTTTAGCAAATTGGATACATTAAAATTCCACAATACCGGCGTCAATCGTACAACTGTTTGATTTTGAGTGAAAATCTTGACCACATACTCAGGATACGTGTTCACAGCCGGCACAGAAGATAAAATATAAAATGTCATAAACAGTACTCAGACACGGCGGTTTGGCAAAGTGTCGCGGTAGCGTGGATTTTTTTAAATATATTTATTTTGTAAATTTTTCGTCTCTTATTTCTTTCAAGTAGCCAGGTGAATTATGTTTAATGAAGTTAGACATGAACAATCACTAGATAGTCGTCAGGCATGTTTGCAATTTAATAAGTTAAGCAATGTTCGCTTGGTAGTGATCATCCTAAAGCCCCGCAGATGACGTATATTTATTTTGTATTAATTCGTTCCCACGTAATTCCCACGAAATAACAATTCGTTCCTTCAATTTAACAATTCGTTCCCACGAATTGACAATTCGTTCCCACGAATTAACAATTCGTTCCATCAATTTAACAATTCGTTCCAACGATATAACAATTGTTATTTCGTGGGAACAGAATTGTTATATCCTGGGAACGAATTGTTAATTGTTAATTCGAGGGAATGAATTGTTAAATTGAGGAAACGAATTGTTATTGAGAGAACGAATTAATAAAAGAAAAGGTCATGTCCCCTGCGGGGCTCTGTATCATCCAGTGAGTTTACAATATGTTTTTATTTGTCTATGGCAATAAAAAGCTGTGACGCGCAGGGATATTTCTGACGCGGCGGTATCTGAGAACCAAAGTACAGCTTTACGGCCTAATGAGGGATTGTAGCTAGTTGTTTCCCTTTGCAAATATATTTATAAAGATCCGGTCCTATGCTGTATTTCAGCGTTTATTTCTACTGCATAGCACAAACATTGAGTTTTGCAAACAGAGTAGACACAGATCAGACTGCACATCTGTGCAGTCTGATCTGAGTCTACACTGATTGCAATAACATTATAGATTGAGAAAATATAAATATGGCAAATAATGTAGTACCAGAACAGATTGCGTAGATATGTAGGATGATTCGGATCAACACTAGTCGAAATCACTATTATATCGACTCCTTTTAACAACAAATAATGCTACATTCGATCTTTTTACAAGTAATAAGGCCATAAACCACACAACTTGGACCGTAGTTCTATAAATAAATTAAATTTATTATCCATGCAACTCGTTGTTCACCTGATCACCATGTGAATACATGTAAAAGTACGTGTACATGTTTCTGTTCATGTTTTATGTCCTGATATAAATATATATATAGAGACGGTAAGCTAATCAGTGTCCGATAGTTACTTGTATATATGTGTTTGTGTCGATTGTTCAATGACATAGTTGCGCCTACATATAAGTAGTGGTCTACTATGTCATTTGGGGCCCGTTTCACTAAACTTCGTACAACTAAAATGTTCGTAAGTGCCAATTTAGGATCGTATTAGAAATTTCAATTGATGGATTTACATTTATTGAGCATAGGCTGCATATGCAGCCTATGCTCAATAAATGTAAATCCAATAATTGTTTACAAGAAAACATTGTTACTGTGCAATTTCCAGACAATCATAATTTTTCACTTACGAACATTTTAGTCGTACGAAGTTTAGGGAAACGGTCTCCAGGTGTCTAATGTCAACACACCCATAGACAAGCCGAACTCCCAATCACAGGTTTAACCTTTCATCCCTTACTATCTGGTACAAGCTGGTTCATGATAATGTATGCACTAGTTTATTAATCGTATGGGGATGGATATACAGTGTTTGCAAATGTGGGCTTTATGTTGTGTAGGGTTGTCAATGCCAATTTTATGAAAGAAAATAAAATAAACATATGTGTGACTTTGTATTAAAAAAAACCGGGAAGAAAGTTTCTTTGAACATCACATAAGTATTTTACTATAATGAGTAAATCTGATAAAACAAAACGCTACAGGTGTGTCACAATAACAGCTTGATTGCTTGAAAATATTATCGAAATATGCACATAAACATAGAAATTCCGGCCAATAATTTTGCTCAGGCAAGATTCCTGACATTTTGCGACAAGATTTGAAGATGTCAAATTTCGATGGTTTACAAGTTATATGGATGTCATGAAACGTTGTTCCTGTAGCTATATTGTGGCATAAATATTGCATAAATATTGCCTTTCTTGAATACACTCATGAAAAATAAGTGTAACATGTTTTTTTTTAATCGTTATAACGTCGTCTACGATGTTGGTGATACTTTTGATAACGTCAAAACGACGTCATTCCCGGCTATAATACATTGTTATATGTTTGTTATATGCATACGGGTATTCATAAATGATTTGGCTAAGAAATATATGTAAGATTTTCCATTGTCTGCATTGATGAAGAAACAGATAGTTAACTTTACGAGTTAATCATACGGTGACAGTTTTAAACATTTCCTCCATCCAGTAGCCGATTTCACCACAATTGCAAAGTATACTTATCTTGCTAAGTACACTTTTAGGGAGAAATTTTCAATTTAAGGATACATTTATTAAGTTGTATTAAACTGAATGTATTACATTATCACAGCCATTTTGGCTGTGATAATGTAATAAATTGAGTATAATAATTCTGCATACTTTTAATCATCAAATATATGCAGTCGATACTTCTATATGCAATAATGCATTTCGGGAAAAATAAATGATTACTCTCTCAAAGTACACTTAGCTAGAAAAGTATGCTTAGAAATTTTGTTGAAAACGACTACTGATATCAGGAACACTTTTAAATACATGTTGGCCGCTATTTGTCCGTTATTGACCTGCTTGATTTAAATATACTTTGCAGTCAGTCAAGCCGATGTCGTGGTTAAATTGCTGAACAATTTATGGCATTTACATTATCTATGACAAATAAATATTTCGTATGATATGACTTTTGTCAATTTAAAGTGTGGCTTCATTTTTTAAGTAAATCCATATGCCAACTCGCTTACCATTAGGAGACGAAGTAGTATCCGAGCTGCTATATGCCGTACAATACGGCGTGGAGGCTCCTGACATCGGTAGATGTGGGCCCAGTATACACACCGCCACCAGGGCCAACACACCCGCTCCTGTGGACTGGGAACAAGTCACATATTTATTAGGTAACCTGCCCTGTATTGATGGAATACGTACTGACTGATAACATATTGTTGTATCAGGCATTGGCTTGATACAAATATCAGAGCTACAACGAAGTGGAAATTGACGTTCCATTGGTCGGATGACGTCACGTGAAGTTACCGAATGACGTCAGTGTAATGATGCAACGTAAACAAGTCCGAGTTCAATTATATTTGATCAATTTGAATGATTATGTATCTAGTACGAGGCTGCATGCAGGGGCGCCGGAAGGAAGCATCGTAATATTGGTCCGGTGAATCTACTGGGTGCCCCAGCTACCCACCTACATTATAATGTTGTTACCACTCACTGATCACTGACTCAGTTGAACCGTCTCGCCGAGACGGTTCAACTGAGTGGTAACAACATACACTTTTGATGAGAAGTGAGAAAAATTGCATAAAAATAAATTAACTTCCGTTTTGTTTTCATGTATGAATTACAAATATGTCAAAATTATATTATAGAGAATACCGTGCCAGTGTCTGTTGATATCAAGTTTATCAGGCTCGGCTCGGAAACGATAGGAATTTGCTCGGGAAGCTTCGGAATTCCTACGCGTTTCTTAGCCTTTTCTGATAAACTTGATATCAAAAGATATCGGGGGCACCCAGATACGTCGGACCAATCTTACGATGCTTCCGGTGCCCTGTATGCAGCCTCGTACTGGCTACATAATCATTCAAATTGATCAAATATAATTGGTATCAGTTATTTTCCGTCCATCAAGCGAAACAATAGGTTATAACTATTTAAACAAGGACTACCACATACCAGGTTGTAGGGAGACGTATTACATTCGTCCTTTCTTTTAATATGCCATTTTCGGCAAAATAAACAGTAATTTACCATTACCATATTATTGTACAGTTTGCTTTAATCTCATAATTACCGAAGCGTCCTGGGGGCCGTTTCACTAAACTTTGTAAGACTAAAATATTCGTAAGTGCAAAATTATGATAGTCTGTAAATATCACATTAACACGGTTTTCTTGTAAACAATTATTGGATTTACATTTATTGAACATAGGCTGCATATGCTCAATAAATGAAAATCCATCAATTGAAATTTCCAGACGATCCTAAATTTGCGCTTACATTTTAGTCGTACGAAGTTTAGTGAAACAGGCCCCTGGTGCCAATGCTAAAATATATTTACTAACTGCTAATTAGGAGTTACTATCTACTCGTCTTAATTAGGAGATAATATCTCCTAATATCTCATAAATAGGACTTAGTATCTCCTAACTATGACTTAGTATCTCCCAATTAGTAGTTAGTATCTCCTAATTAGGCGAGGAGGTGGCGGTATATGTCTCCGATAAACGGCTTACACAAACAGTTTTCTGTGACATTTCTCACCCAGTTTTAACCACTTGTTATCAAAAATACGTGTTCCATTGCTTATTGTATGACATATTGCCAACACATGTGCATTATTTAACATATTTTTCGGGAAAACTATGTTCGCATACCTCATACGACCGAGAAAAATAGGTGTATACATATGAAAAAGTGTCTGGGTCGTGATGTATATCTTCAAAATGGAACATGTGTCCTCACGTTGGTGACTTTCAAATCGACTATCACTTCAATGTTGAAGCTGATGATATAATATTTACTTAATATTAATTTATTGTGATGTATTATTGTTTTATATATTGTTTCATGTCGGATAATAGACACACAGTTATGGTCATAATTTTAAATTCATTAGTATACCAGTTTAATTATGGTTTCATAAAAACGACACATGGCTATAGAGTTTGTAAACGATGTAGCTAACAAAATCAAAGTTAGATTTTGAAAATAGGTCCACAAATTTCAAAATTGTATTTTAATAGTGTGATTATAGACCCCGTATTAAAGTCACATATGAATCTTGTTCGTAATAAAATCAATATTTAATGGAATTTCATCAAATAAAACTAATTGGGGATGGTGACGTTATTGTTATTGATGCATTTTCTTTTTAAATTTATATTTTGTATATTTAATGTGTTTAGTAGTCAAAAGTATGACGGTAGAAAGACGTGTATTGACGGTCATTCAGAATTGACAGGAACAGTGGATAAATACAATTTGATCCAAGTTTGGGTGAGCGCGGCTTCTGTGCTAGGGTGACACATTAAGCAGATTTATAAATGCTATAAGGATGGGCCGTGGACTAGTGTAAAGCATGTGCCAAATTTGAAACAAGTTGGACGAGTTGTTAGAAAGACCATGGTCAAGTGACACTACTTACTGACCCACCCTCGTATATGGCATTGGACTTCAAGACCGGCGGTTGTGAGTTCACTCCTCACCACACGTGTGCAAACTATTTAGTATTTCCATCACATCTGTCTGTCGGATGAGGCTTTAAACTATGGTCCTTAGCTGATGATGGGACGTTAAACCCAATCACTTTCACTTTCAAATTTTTATTTTTTAATAATTCCAGCACAAAAATATTTACACAATTCCCTAGCATTTGATTGGTCCGTTGCAAGTCTCCGTCCAAAATTTATATCCCAGTAAACTCCATGCCGAACTACTTTCCGTAACCGTCAGGCGCAGTTAAAATAATTCTTAAGAAAACGGAAAATAAAACACATTTTCTTGATGAATTTATTTCAAATGCTGGAATTATAAGGAATGAATGGCCTTTTTGTTGAATTTATCGGGGATATAAACTTGGAAAAGTCGCGGGAATATAGACCCCGTATTAAAGTCACATATGAATCTTGTTCGTAATAAAATCAATATTTAATGGAATTTCATCAAATAAAACTAATTGGGGATGGTGACGTTATTGTTATTGATGCATTTTCTTTTTAAATTTATATTTTGTATATTTAATGTGTTTAGTAGTCAAAAGTATGACGGTAGAAAGACGTGTATTGACGGTCATTCAGAATTGACAGGAACAGTGGATAAATACAATTTGATCCAAGTTTGGGTGAGCGCGGCTTCTGTGCTAGGGTGACACATTAAGCAGATTTATAAATGCTATAAGGATGGGCCGTGGACTAGTGTAAAGCATGTGCCAAATTTGAAACAAGTTGGACGAGTTGTTAGAAAGACCATGGTCAAGTGACACTACTTACTGACCCACCCTCGTATATGGCATTGGACTTCAAGACCGGCGGTTGTGAGTTCACTCCTCACCACACGTGTGCAAACTATTTAGTATTTCCATCACATCTGTCTGTCGGATGAGGCTTTAAACTATGGTCCTTAGCTGATGATGGGACGTTAAACCCAATCACTTTCACTTTCAAATTTTTATTTTTTAATAATACCAGCACAAAAATATTTTTACACAATTCCCTAGCATTTGATTGGTCCGTTGCAAGTCTCCGTCCAAAATTTATATCCCAGTAAACTCCATGCCGAACTACTTTCCGTAACCGTCAGGCGCAGTTAAAATAATTCTTAAGAAAACGGAAAATAAAACACATTTTCTTGATGAATTTATTTCAAATGCTGGAATTATAAGGAATGAAATGGCCTTTTTGTTGAATTTTTATCGGGGATATAAACTTGGAAAAGTCGCGGGAATACTGGACGAGGCCTTCCGGCCTTCGTCCAGTATTCCCGCGACTTTTCCAAGTTTATACCCCGATAAATTCCACAAAAAGGCCATTCATTCCTATATTAATATTCTGCAGATATTCACTCAAAGCGTTTAATATTTGACGTGTATCGACTGTACGAGTACACAGGTGTTTGCACAGATGGTCATTCATTTGGTGTCATGGATATTTGGTGGTTTTTGGTGGATTTCGCTGTTTTAGGTTATTTGCATAGTTTTGTGCAACTACTAATGCTTAAACATTACACACGACAGACATTGCCAATTATCTGAAAATATCCAAAGGAAAGAAAGCTTTTTCAATATTTAGCAAATACAATTACCAACATACGCTGCTTTCAGACCAATTATATCATTAATTTTCGAGCACAAACTCCAAATTCGGGCTCTGCCGACGTTACATCCAAGCATTTACATTTCAGTCGGCAGTGGATAGTGGAATCTCAAAGAGTCCAGTTCGGTAGCATACAAGCAAACTGAAGATGTAGAGTTGTCTAGCTAGCTTCAGAGTATGGCATGTCAAACGTTGCAATATTGTATAAAATTTATTTATGGTGTATAAAATGTATTTATGGTGCATACAATTAATTTATTTGGTATAAAAATACATTTGTTGGGTATAAAAAATATTTGATGTGTATAAAAAATATTTGATGGGTATAAAACATATTTATTGGGTGTAAAAACATATTTATGTGTATAAAAACATATTCGATGTGTATAAACAAATATTTGTTGGGTATAAACAATATTTGTTGTGTATAAAAACATATTTGATGGGTATAAAAAATATTTATTGTGCATAAAAAATATTTGTTGTTTATAAAAACACATTTGATGGGTATAAAAACATATTTATTGGGTATAGAACATATTTGTTGTGTATACAAATATTTGTTGTGTATAAAAACATATTTGATGTGTATAAAAAATATTTGTTGTGTATAAAAACACATTTGATGGGTATAAAAAATATTAATTCTATAAAAAAAATTATTGTGTATAATTAGCATGCTGGGAAATAATTTAGTTTTTGTTACGGCGAATTTCATTGGTTGCAAGCAACAACAAGTATGGCGGCGCCTTGTGTTTAGACACATGTGATGATGTACGTTTGCGTCGCTCGACGGTGAACATGAGTGGTGAGTAATTGGCTTTATATGGCGCAAGTATTTGTTATACCTATCAGGCGTGTTAAGTTGTTTTGCACTTTTGGTAGCGTAAAAACCTAATGCTTCTAGTTCACTGAAGTTACCCCACCCACCTCAAATATATATAAAATTCGGGTGCAAGTCAAAACGGCCCTAGTCAAAACGGCCACCGCCATGTATTTTCAATGGTGATGGTGTCAATTGATGGACCAGCCCGTCGGTGCCTCTCAGATTGACGGAATGAGCCAATCTGATTGGTTCATTCCGTCACTTTGTGGGGCTCCCACGGGCTGGTCCAAAAGTGGTTACAGCTGGGTGAAAAATGTCACAGAAACCGGTTTGTTTACACACCGGCGTCCATTATTCCTTCAATATTTTGTTACTGAATGATGCATCAGTGAAGACGTTAGTAGCCGTTTATCGGGGACACATACCGCCACCCCTCGCCTATATGTACAGTGGGGTCAGCGTGTAAGTGCATACACGAACGAACACGACAGGTTGGAACCAACCTGTCGTGTTCGTTCGTGTGTGCACTTACACGCTGACCCCACTGTATTTGCTCAACGTCTAATGTAAGTGTGAACATAAATACAAAATGTACCAACCTCGTGGTGCTGATGCCACTGGGCACCACCATTTTGAGACCCATGCACCTTTTTGACTCACATAAGGTATCCATGTACTAATCGTACGCTCACCCCCTGATATATGAACTAATTAATAAATCCCATTTCTCTGGTCACAATCATAGATGAAGGGATCAGTGTCAGTGCCACTGACTATTTCAAATATGAACCACGTTGTCCGTTATTACCGCAATAGTACGGAGCCCCGCAGGGAACGTATACTTTTTTTATTATTAATTCGTTCCCATGAAGAAACAATTCGTTCCCTCAGTTTAACAATTTGTTCCCACGAATTTAACAATTCGTTCCTTCAAATTAACAATAAATTCCCACGAAAATTACAATTCGTTCCCACGGGAACGAATTGTTAATTTGTGGGAACGAATTGTTACATCGTGGGAACGAATTTTTAATTCGATGGAACGAATTGTTAAATTGAGGGAACGAATTGTCATTTCGTGGGAATAAATTGTTAATTCGAGGGACCGAGTGGGAACGAATTGTTATTTCGTGGGAATAAATTGTTAATTCGAGGGACCGAGTGGGAACGAATTGTCATTTCGTGGGAATAAATTGTTAATTCGAGGGACCGAGTGGGAACGAATTGTTATTTCGTGGGAACGAATTAATAAAACAAAATCCATGTTCCCTGCGAGTGCGCTTCTCACCGATGCGGCCCGGGTTCGATGATTCCTCGACAGGGCAGACAGTGAGATAGTATCATGGTCGCCAGATCGGACAAGTAGGTTTCCTTCGGGTACTTAGGTTTCCTCCCACATTAATGTCAAGGAAAGCTATTGTAAAAATGATCTCACTGTTGTTTGTGATATTTGTCAAATAGATAAAGAAAGCTTTAAAGCTTACATATGAACGACGTCGTACTTACGGCCATGTTGACAATATATCCACAGAAGCTTCAGATCTATTATGACAGAGTAATGTAAATAACAACAATCCGGCAATCCTTTGCCAATGTTAAAGCTTCGTCCTGGAAGAGCAGCCAGCAGAAATGTGTCGTTAAAATATAAAAAATATCCCCATGTTCAGGTTATATGTTATTAAGGGTTAAGCGACATATCCATATGTGTCTAACAGACGAAATACACGTTTAACCTCAATGATGTCAGTATGCGAGAGATAACTCATACCTATCACCTCATCCTGAAACAAATGCACATGTACATGTACATACAATCAAGCCCACCCGATTGTGCGTATCTCGATAGTGCGTATCTGTATCTATTCACGCTGTGTAACCACGTCTTGTCGAGTTTGGTTTGTCCCTAGTACACATGTACGTACATGTAATTGGTAGAAACGCATCATAAATGGAATGCCAGGCGAGTGTGTGCTGTTCATATCAAGTTTATCAGGCAAGACTAGGTACAGTGGAGTCAGCGTGTAAGTGCACACACGAACGAACACGACAGGTTCGTTCAACTGAGTGGTAACAACATACACTTTGGGTGGTTGGCGAACCAACCTGTCGTGTTCGTTCGTGTGTGCACTTACACGCTGACCCCACTGTGACGAGTAGGAATTCCGAGGCTCGCCTCTGAATTTCTATTGTTTCCAAGTTGAGCCTGATATTGTATTATATATATATCAAGAGATACGAACATTGCATTATATTCATCATGTAACGTTTGATGCTCGATGATAGGTAAATATAGCATGGCTCCTCGTTGAAACTAACGCGTTGTTTGACTAATTAATGAAACGAAAGTTAGTTTTGAATCTAATGTGACCCAGAGGTACGCATTTAGTCAATGCAGATTACGACAATTTGTTATCAACCAACGTGTATTCGGTCCATGCATAGCGAGTTACCTGATACAATTGTTGATTGCGCGATATCCGGTTGACAGTTATGCAGTTGTAAATATGCACCTGTCACCAGCATACCACCACACTCCTAATAGTCCGTCGTCAATTGTTCTCCCGTAGGAAATTCGTGAACATTTGTTTGCAGTACGTTGTCTATATACTACTTGAGAAAAGAAAGTCTATACTCGGATATTTAAATATATAGAGGATATTCATATTTTTGCAACGAACATGACATATATGTTCATCGAGTGGTGTGGAATGTCCATATTTCACGAGTGTCGTTAGGCATTCGTGAAATATGGACATTGCACACCACTCGATGAACATATATGTCATATTCGTTGCAAAAATATGAATATTCTATTTATTATATACCGCTCCATGGAAATTAGCAGTTTTTTAGACTGTATACGGTAATGAATGTGTATTTGCAGCCTATTTGCAGTCCGGCACAGAAGGTGCGCGTTATGAATATAGATAGCGGAAGTAGTGTCGTATTTACACCGGAAGATGTTTATTTCATCGATGAGAACATATGACTTTTATTTACATCGTATAACTATGTATTTCATGGGTAGGTATATACTAAAAGTAGAGATTTATGTGAGCTTTCTTATTGCAATATTGGGTCGGATTCGTGGTCGATTCACATGGCCACAAATGCATTGTTTTCTGTTATGTTCGGGTACCCCGGTTTCCTCCCTCATTAAGGACACCAGCTACTCGTATATTTTAATATACATGTACAAGTAAGTGTAAATGTATGTGAACTTTCCTATTGCATATTGTATGTGATTAATGGTCAATGCACGCGGCCATTACTTTAAGTTGATGCTGGCCATTAAAGGTACATGCCCACGCAGTAGACACAAAATGTTCTCTATATCAGAGACATCATCTCAGACATTTTCTGGCAAAATAAACATTCATTCTCCACTACCTCATATATTGATTGGCATTATTATACATTTTAATCAGACGGAAATTTCCACACTGACATCAGGGGTGATAACCGTGTTTCCTTAAAATGTTAACGGACATTATTATTTAATCTCTGTATTTATTTTTTGATGTGCAATGATCATACTTTATAATCTGTCGAAAATATTTTTTTTCAGGTGACGCATTTAATTAGTATATATAATTAAAAAAATATCATGCCTCATTTGCATATGAAAATAGCCTGATACCACCGCGCGTCACTGTCAGTAAAATACACATTACTAAATGATTATATCTGTATAGCGGGCACTCGCATTTTTTAGAACTGGTGGAATAGTGACACAATTATACACTTATTTAAATCCTATAAAGAACATGTTGTGCCTAATGGGTGGGCATGTACCTTTAAGGGAGCAAACGTGTTTTGTATTAGGGTACTCCGGTTTCTTCCCCTATTTAGGAAACCAATTATATAACAGTCAAATAAAATAAATAAAGATTACTGGATAAGTAAAGATGTGTTTTTACAATAACTATTATTCTTCAGTGGGAAAGAATGCGTGAGAAAAAAAACATGATTCCTTTTTTTTTCATACTTTTGTACGGAGCCCCGTGAAATGAAAATTACTTCCCTCAGTTTAAGAATTCGTTCCCTTAATTTAACAATTCGTGCCCAGGAAATAACAATTCGTTCCCACGGGAACGAATTGTTAATTCGTGGGAACGAATTGTTATATCGTGGGAACGAATTGTTAATTCGAGGGCACGAATTATTAAATTGACGGAACGAATTTTCATTTCATGGCAACGAATTGTTAATTCGAGGGAACGAATTGTTAATTCGAGGGAACAAATTGCTAAATTTAGGGAACGAGTTGTTATTTCGTGGGAACGAATTAATAAAAAAAAATCCCTGCGTGACTCCGTAGATTTTACTACTAATCGTGAACAAAGTAGCTTGTCATGACGAAATGAGCCTATTGTGTATTTTCACCGGCATACCTTTTGGTTTTCTAACACTCACACTTGCATTCTGACACGGATCTTAAGTGGATATTTGAAGCATTTGCGAACATTGCAAACCCTGATCAGACTGCGCATTCGGATCAGGGGCTACAATGCTCGCAACCGGGCGCATTTTCTTGTGTCGTGTATTTGTTTTTATCTGCGTCCGTATCTCTGTATGGGTCATTAACAATGTCGCGTCCCAGTACATATACATGCCTGACATGGTGTTGTTGACCCAAATCGATTCAAAATATAACAGCAATGGATGGCAAAACATATGAGATATAGAGGAAGTGTACATGCGTGATGATTTAATATGAGTAAACTCGTTTACTGATTTCATAAGAAACGAGGCTATGCCTCGTTTCTTATGAAATCAGTCAACGAGTTTAATAAATATCATATTACATCAACACAAATGTTAGATTCAATTTATTGCATAAGCACAACACTATCATATATTAAAGGTACATGCCCACTCAGTAGACAAACTGTTCTTTATATCAGAGACATCACATGAGACATGTTCTGGCAAGATAAACACTCATTCACCATTACCCCACGTATTAATTGGCATTATTATACATTTTATATCAGACGAAAATGTCCATACTGATATCAGGGGCGATAACCGTGTTTCCTTAAAATATATTTAGTTTTTGATGTGCAATGATCTTACTTTATAATCTGCCGAAAATATTTTTTTTTTCAGGTGACGCATTTAATTAGTATAAATAATAATAAAAAAATAGCATGCCTCATTTGCATATGAAAATAGCCTGATACCACCGCGCGTCACTATCAGAAAAATAAATATTACTAAATTATTATATCTGTATAGCGGGCACTCGTAAGTTTTAGAATTTAGTGACACAATTATCCACTTATTTAATTCCTGTAAATAACATGTTGTGCCTACTGAGTGGGTATGTACCTTTAACCCTTTGAACCCGAAAGCCCGCTATTGCGGTTTATGCAAACAGTGCAAATCAAGATGAGCCGGCTCGTAACGAGCCGGCTCATCAGGATCTGCACTTTTTACAAGTAATTTTCATATTTTTTAGAACAAAAAATACCCCCTTTTCATAAATGGACTAGTCTGAAAATCATTTCATGACGATTGAATTGGTTGCAAAATTAACATATCAAAACTCATTCCAGTTACTTAGTAGGTTAAAAGGGTTAAAGCTGTACTGGTCATATACACGTATTATGTTTTCTACAGAGGCCTAATTTGCATATGTATTACTCTAGCGTATTATGCTTGTTATTATACTGATAATATACTGTGGGGTCAGCGTGTAAGTGCACACACGAACGAACACGACAGGTTGGTTCGCTACCCACCAAAAGTGTATGTTGTTACCACTCAGTTGAACGGTCTCGCGGAGACGGTTCAACTGAGTGGTAACAATATACACCTTTTACACACCCGTTATCCGGAGATACGCACCTAGGGGAGGAGAACATGGAAAGGGGAACGCACAAACTAGTGGGAATTTGGAGGGTTTGTAAAATTAGCTAAAACAATATATTTTATGCATGATCAGAACAATGTCAGCTTGCAACGTTGAGGAAGAATGATTGAAGCACATGTAGATTAAAATATTGAGCTCGAACGCCGTCGTAAAAGTTGAAAATTTATAAATTCAATATAGGATTTTATTTTTTTTTGTCATTTTTGTTTAAAAAATCATCTTTCCTGCACCAATCGTATGCTTTTCAGCACTATCAGGCATACAGTTATGTTTGCTGATCATTTACACTGATACCTTGAAAGCGACAGCGACCAGGATCTTCTGAGAAAAAAATGGCGGCCGTTTTATGCACCGTGGTATAGCGCAAAATGGTGCACAAAAACTATGGGACTGGAGGACACAAATTGGGGGACGAGTGCACACAAACTGTGGAACGCGCTGCACAGAAAATGCCAATATACGTGGGTTTTAAGTTGCAAATTCACGTATGTATTTACAAAAATATTATATTTGCAGACGAGGATCCACGAATATTTACGCAGGGGCCGGTCCAAATGTGTCTGTAAGGAATTTATGCAAGTTTTTAATCAATATTCACCACAATTATGCATTGTTTTAGTAAGTTCGCTGTTCAATGCAGGCTTCTTTAGCAGCGCTCGTTTATTAATGGGCGAGCAGAGCCTCATTTCGTATTTCAATCAGTAAACCCGTTTAATACATATCACACACTAAACCATAGGTCACCACCTAAACTCGCACCACACTTCGTTTATAACTTGAAGCGCGGGGTTTGGGAGAATCAACCATGCGGAACTGAGTTAACCATGCTAATCGATGACCAGGCGAAGTAGTGCAGCCAAGGTCAGGGCCGGATCCTGGATTTGGAGAAAAGGATCCTCGTCTGCAAATATAATATTTTTGTAAATACATACGTGAATTTGCAACTTAAAACCCACGTATATTGGCATTTTCTGTGCAGCGCGTTCCACAGTTTGTGTGCACTCGTCCCCCAATTTGTGTCCTCCAGTCCCATAGTTTTTGTGCACCATTTTGCGCTATACCACGGTGCATAAAACGGCCGCCATTTTTTTCTCAGAAGATCCTGGTCGCTGTCGCTTTCAAGGTATCAGTTGTAAATAAATGATCAGCAAACATAACTGTATGTCCTGATAGTGCTGAAAAGCATACGATTGGTGCAGGAAAGACGATTTTTTAAACAAAAAATGACAAAAAAAAATAAAATCTATATTGAATTTATAAATTTTCAACTTTTACGACGGCGTTCGAGCTCAATATTTTTGCTACATGTGCTTCAATCATTCTTCCTCAACGTTGCAAGCTCACATTGTTCTGATCATGCATAAAATATATTGTTTTAGCTAATTTTACAAACCCTCCAAATTCCCACTAGTTTGTGCGTTCCCCTTTCCATGTTCTCCTCCCCTAGTTGCGTATCTCCGGATAACGGGTGTGTTTTATGCGAAATGAGAAAAATGCAGAAAAATATTTACATTTTTTTATACATGAATTACAGTGGGGTCAGCGTGTAAGTGCACACACGAACGAACACGACAGATTGTAACCAACCTGTCGTGTTCGTTCGTGTGTGCACTTACACGCTGACCCCACTGTACTGTGAAAACCGATTATATGCAGTGAATTACATATTCTAAAACACCACTGCATGTATTTGTATTTTAAGTTTTTAAGTGTAACTGATATAAATCTGTGCACAGTTCATTATTAATTACCATATTTATAGCATTGTCATAATTCGCCGACATTGTTATCAAAATCAACACATTTCCCATTTCCTATATATAAAGTCTGAATGTACTTATTATATACTAATTCTTTCGGCATTCGGAGTTATTATTTTTCACAAAAGAAACTATTTCTGATTTTCTAAATCATTTAGAGGCGCAATACAGAAGGCACTAAGTGGGCTGTGTGGGGGTAATTACCAACGACTAGTGAACACTCGATTCTGATTGGTTTATCCTCGTGTGAGATGTTCGAATTGGATGGAAATATCACTCGTGCTACATCGTACGGGTCTCCAAAAGTATAAAATGCAAGATCATCTTTCTTGCACAGGGCAAGTAGGTCCTCATGTACACGTGTGTAAAGTAATACCAGGATGTCCGCTTTAGAGAGGTTCCACTGTAAATCAGGCATATGACCACTCCAAGACATGTTGTCATGCTTTGCGATCACGAACATACATTACCATCGGAGACACACACAATTACAAATAAAGAGATTTACATGATGTCCGGTTTAGAGAGGTTTCACTGTACACGCAGAGTGGTATACAACGTATGACCAGGACAAGGACCTAAACCTACAAGGTGAACATTGTGTCAAAGGGAGATAACTCCAAAAGTACAAAATCCAATAGTTGACTTTTCTGCCCGTACACGTCGGCCGTGAAGTATACATGTGTGTGAAGTATCCTGATACGCCAAGCGGTATTAACGGACGAACGAACGTAAGGATATACAGACGGACGGACGTACGGAACATCAAGAGCACGTACAGTGGGGTCAGCGTGTAAGTGCACACACGAATGAACACGACAGGTTGATTCCAACCTGTCGTGTTCGTTCGTGTGTGCACTTACACGCTGACCCCACTGTAATTCATGTATACAAAAAATGTAAATATTTTTCTGCATTTTTCTCATTTCGCATAAAAAGTGTATGTTGTTACCACTCAGTTGAACCGTCTCGCCGAGACGGTTCAACTGAGTGGTAACAACATACACTTTTGGTAGGTAGCGAACCAACCTGTCGTGTTCGTTCGTGTGTGCACTTACACGCTGACCCCACTGTACACGGACTATAGCTAGAGCTCCTCCTTCCTATTCGCGAGGGGATAGCGAAATAAAGCGGTTTGCCATTTGCATTACACGAAGCGAAAATCACATATTGCATCTCTGGAAGACATCATCTGAGACTTGCATTTGATGTACGAGTTATTGTTCACATATTGGATTAATAAGGACTTAAATGTGTGGGAACGTTATCCGGCAATATGTGAAATAAGTGGAGCGAGATACTGGCCAGCGATTGGCTTAGAAAGTAGGGCGAAATGTAAGTTATCTATCAGTGTCTATGGGCAATGAGTCCAAACATGATCCATGGTGGGATATGTACATCACACGCACATGCCTTTTTAGACACGTTTCTATCAACAGTTTTTGCGATAATTTATGGGGCGGTAAAAGCTATTAACCATCCAGTCAGTGCAAACGTATGGGGCGATGTTTAATGTTTATGCAATACAGGAGCGGATCCAGCATTTGTGGAACGGGTGTGTGTGTGGGGGGGGGGGGTGGGGGGGGGGGGGGGGGGGGGGGGGGGGGGGGGGGGGGGGGGGGGGGGGGATGGGGGGGGGGGGGGGGGGGGGGGGGGGGGGGGGGGGGGGGGGGGGGGGGGGGGGGGGGTGGGGGTGGGGGGGGGGGGGGGGGGGAGGGGGGGGGGGGGGGGGGGGGGGGGGGGGGGGGGGGGGGGGGGGGGGGGGGGGGGGGGGGGGGGGGGGGGGGGGGGGGGGGGGGGGGGGGGGGGGGGGGGGGGGGGGGGGGGGGGGGGTGTGGGGGGGGGGGGGGGGGGGGGGGGGGGGGGGGGGGGGGGGGGGGGGGGGGGGGGGGGTAGCCTAGTTGCGAAGGTAACTCTTGCAATCTACTCCCGTACCGTACGGGAGTAATTGCAA